>CM056458.1:15049428-15644428 GCA_029783895.1 Triplophysa bombifrons | reverse complement strand
CCAAAAACACCACCGTGAATAAACAAGCCGATCCTCCAGCCCTCTGCTCAAACCCACCACCACCGCTGCCACCCGTAAACATACATCAATAAATAAACGCCTTCATTTCCCTCATCTTGCCCGGCACACACACACACGCTCACAGCAGGTAGGATGCCTCTACACCTCCTTCCCTTTAGCACCTTGCACTTAAATGGAGATACTGAGACAGGGATAAATAAATAAGGGGCGGGCAGGGTGTCTTTAGCGGGCGGATACAAAACCATCAGTTGCAACCCTTCCTTCCCCCGGGGGTCATGGCGACACTGAGACTTAAAAGCACACACACACCTCTTTCTCTCTTTCTTTCTCTGTCCATCTTCATCACGGCTCTCACTGTCTGCATAATTCAGCACCTGCCACTCTTTCTTCTACTCTGTCCCTTCCTTCTTTATTTTTGTTGTGCCACTTTCTCTAGGAATATTGTCAATCTTTCTGTAAATCTCGGAAAAAGAGAGAAAGAGAAGATGGGAGGTTGGTCGGGGGAGCAGCTGGAGTGGAGGCACGCTCCACTAAAGAGAGCACTGATTACTCACGCTCACAAAGCAGCTCTCCATCTTCACCTCTGTGTGTGTGCTGCGGAGATTCTGGGGTCTAAATATGCAGATTGGAAGAAAATGGCTGTGTGTAACAGACCGAGGGCTGGGCGGGATCAGCTGACTCTCTCTGCCATTCATTGATGCGTTTTAGGTTTACAGAGTAACACTTTCTCACTTGCAGATAAAGTATAGGATTATTTTGAGCCGTGTCCCCACAAAATATTTATGTTAACATAGACCAATTTTTAGATCATTACTGTAAACATCTATTAATTTATTCATTCATTTAATCACAATTCCATTCACTCAGATATGCTGCATTGCAGGTAAATAATTAGTAATCGCTTTTTCATTTGTACATTTTGCCAAAAGAATGTAGGGACACCATATAGCTTGCACATTAAGACACTAAAAATTGCAGGAAATACCACGGGAGATTATTTTTTTAAGGAAAACATATACCGTGCTATCCCTGTCAAAAGCAACAAAAGGACAAAAAATATATACATGTGATTGCAGAAATGCCCTGCCGGACAGAAACGTCCCGTCACATCATCGTAGTGAAATTCCTCCTCAGCGAGGAGAGTCCCCACTGGACTTCAGTTAGCCTATCTCTTCCCTCATCCATCAAACTCTCCTTCAGCACCTCCAAATAAAAAGCCATACACTCCATCCGCAGCTCAGACAATTGATTTATCCTCAGCCTCCCTTTAAAGAACAATTTGTATAAAGCTATTCCATAATTCATGAGTGTGTGTAATGTTGTAACTCGTGATGTGTGAGGGGCATGTTAGGACATGACCGTGTTGTGTCGTGCCCCCGTAGCACATTTACAGTTTGGCCTTTATGTCCTGTCGCAATTTTCTTTTTAACATGCACGCATACACAAATGCGAATGATATGCAGGGATACAGAAGGACCGAGGGATGTTATACCTAAAATTAGCAGGTTCCTCTGGAAATGGTGAGCTGGCGGATGAGTAACTACTAACTTTTAAAGCTGCTATCAGTGACTTTTGCCTCTATTTGCCATATCTGCTTGAAAAATAAAACTGCAGGTTACTTTTCGTATTATTTTTACATGGGTTGAACACAAAAGAAGATATTTTGGAGAATGCTGGTTACCAAACAACATTGGCCCCCATTGACTTTCATTGTATAGACAAAACCACCGAGATTTTTCTAAATTTCTTCTTTTGTGCTCCACAACACAAAGAGTTTTGAACAACATTGGGGGTAAATATATGAATTTTTATTTTCGAGTCAACTATCCCTTTAAGACATGTTGTGAATGCCAAAATAAATCAATGTATGCACTTATTTAAACCTTAACTTCTGTTAGTGTTTAACTTCCCTACCAGACACAGTCCACTCTTACTCTCTGTGGCTAACGTAAAACAGATCTACTAACTTTCTGTTCAAAATCCCACTGTCATATTGAGTTTCCTTTCTCTGAGCTTTCTCCGTAGAAGTGCTTGGTTCAGGGAAGTCTGTCCAGGTTGGAGTTTATGCCCCTCGCAGCAGGAAATCTGTCAGCCGCTCTGAATGTGTTTGTGGCATGCTCATAACTGTGAGAGCACTGGACTGTATGTCTGTGTGTGTGTGTGGCGCCATGGTGGTACGCTAATAAAAAAAAATTCACACTGCGATGCATCCTCACACCTTCCTCATTCCGACCGTCGTTTCATACTCGTTGCCATGGAGATAAGATAAAACTCACACTGTTTTGGGTTTATAGACGAGGAGGAGAATAATCTGAGCAAACTGCCTGATGGAAACTCATGAATACACACATACACACTGGTGTATATATTTAAAACAATCTCTCCAAGATCACCAAGAGGATTTCAAAGAAACTTGTACTTTATGTATATTTTAAACCAACAGGTTTTTAAGCAAACGGTTCTTTCCTGCCCAATTGACCCTTCGCAAAACCCCGCCCCCCTTCATTTCTGTTGATATGTCTGACAAGATTTCGGTCTCAGCATGCGCTCCCAGTGTAAATTTTTGTACTCCCCGGGGAAATAGTAAAATGACACTGACCTCAGACAGAAAGGTCTGCAATATGCATTCGAGGATACATCCTGGATTTGAGATAACTGTAACAATAATTATACCTATATTGCATCCACACCAGCAGACGAGTTACATTAATTCTAAACTCGCACGATTGCAGTAGGCTACTACTCTCACACTAATGGATGCGTATAGCTAACCTGAATGTGGTGTATTAAGTATTTATATTGTAGTAAGGACAATTTTAGAGTAACTTTGGGTAGTGTTTCGATTGGCCTTGATCCTCCATTGCAAAAACTTTAAGATTTTTGTTCAGTACAGAAAAGAATAACAATCCATCAGTGTCTTTACCTTTATTGCGTTAAATGCAACAAACACATTACAGCTGTTGCTTTATGACTTCATTGCTGAAAACGTCTTTCTTACAAATGACACTGCAAATGCTGCGCTCTGAACATGCGCTGGTCACAAGCATGTCATGCCAGCTTGCTCATGCATGTAATATGTGCAAGTAATATTAATATATCAATGAGTATTATATTGCGCCTAAAAACACCTCCTTCTAGAAGCTTCTGTCTCCAATTCGCATAATGATTCAAACAATACCGTGTCCTGTATCTGTATTGGATTTGATGTGAACTCCGCTATTCTCCTTTATATAGAATGATTTTTAAAAGTTATAACTTAGTTGTCGTTTATCATTATAGTGTGAACGTTCATTAAAGCTGGGTAAATATCTCTCTGTTTATTAATACAATAATTTAAAAGTTATTTTTTCACATTAATCACCAAAGTTGTACTACGGCAGGTTGTCGCACTGCTTTGTTTGTCGGACAAAATGGCGGTCAGTAACAGGGCACATAATATTGTCGTTATGATTGGTCAGATCGCCTGTCAATCAAACTGCTTGCGAAGGGTCAATGATCTCACAGCTTGTGGATGTATCCATGCGCAACACTCCTGGATTAATCAGGTAGTCAAACATTGACATGTTAAACACACAAGAGCGCTTCAGTGTGGCCACATTCCTGCCTTGACCAGCTCAAACTCAGTTACTGCCATCTGTATATTGTTTAATAGTGTATGCAGGGCAACGTAGCATACACGTACGAAATAGTGAGGTCGAGGACAGGAGGATGAAGCAAAAAGGAACTAAGAGGACAAATAAATGACATTTAAAAATATGTTGAGTCTGTTTGCTTAATACGAGGAAAGAGGAAAAATTGTTGACAAAAAATTTACTCTATTTTATAAATAAAAGCATTTTATTATTTTATAACTTCAGCAAACTGTCAAAATGTGTTTTTTTCCTTGTATGGTTTACCTTGAAGTGTCAAAGATGAAGATGAACCACACACACACACACATTCACTTTTTAAGATTTACTGCAAACAGGATGCAGTTTTTCCTCGCCCTTCATATAAATAGTCCTATCAGCATAATGATTCCACATCGCACATGCTGACTTGCTTATTTCTTTATTTCTTTTCCATTTTAGATCAATAATTTAGAATTTTTTGCATTTCATTAAAGTCAGGCGGGGAAAGGCCTGGCAGTTATGGGACCCATCCTGCTATCCTCAATGGGGGAGGGGGGATAAAAAATGGATTTGGAGGAAAATAAATGAACATCAAACTGGAAAAGCATTGATGTGGATGCAGACCCTAAATTTAGCCACACATGTGCGTGCATAAACTACAGAATAACACTTCTGGACTTTTTACACTACATGGTCCAAGTGAACACAATGCCTATTTTTAATCCCATGTAATTAGGAAAAAAAGCATGTGGATTTGAATCTTCTCAGATCTGTTTTAGGTCTCATCTCTTATTTAACATACTGTATGCGGATATAAATCAGATATGTATCGGAAACGTACATTTGCATCTTCCATGTAAGCAGACAAATATTTTGGTTACTGTGAGTCATTACTTCAACATCATTATAGCGTTGGTGGTCAATGATGTCAACTTCATTACAGTGTCGATTACATTACAGTAGACACAAACCGAGATCACATGACTATTTGCATAACTGTTTTTTCCAATAGTATTTTTTTCAATGGTGCAACGTTTAGCTGCGCAATAAAAACAGTTTTTGGGTCCCTATGCCCCTTGGGTTATTTCACAAAGGCCTGGTACTAGTCTGGCTCAACTGTAGGGGGGGCAATAACATATTCTTGTTGGGTTCACACCGAACGCAAATTGAACGATTTGCGCTTGTAAATTAAATAAAAAAGTCAATGCAAAGACGCATATAGACCCGAACTTGCGACAGGCGATATGAATAATGGTGGATTCACACGGTACGCAGCAGTCACGTTTGTCCATTTATTTTCAAAGGAAAACATGTGGTAAGCGGCAAAACACGGCCTGCTTAGTGTGTGGAGTGGAGGTGGTGCACAAGCGGTCCTCGTGCATCAAAAATCCTGCAACTTCCACGGGCATGGCTCTTTGCAGTAGGCGGAGCTGAAGATGATATATTTTATCTTTTTGTGAATGACAGCGGCAGCCACATCGGCTGAAAGGCTCGCCCATCGCTCACCGCGTACCGTTTGAATGGCCCAAGAGGCGAATCAGTTGAAAATATTTGTCAGGTCGCATCACTCACACAAAAGTAACGAACTTTACCCGCGAGTACTAAAGAGTATGGAACGCAATTGTTCACGTTTGGTTGGAATCCAGCATAAGGGGTTCTTATTTAAAACAATGATGGACTAATGATAGGCGGTGTAATTTAACCAGTAAATCCTGCTCTAACTCTTCCTGATCCTCTTACACATCTCTCCATCTTATACATGAGTCACAAAGCAGAAATCAGCTTACACACACAGTCCGGCCCTCCCACATTCACAGCCAACATCACATATAAAATACTATGGTATCACCATATGATGTCATCACTGTACCATGATACCCCGCTAAGTGGATCAAACCTATAACGGTAAGGTTGTTTGTGTCTTCCTCTACAAGTTGAGAGTCAAGATAAAGCCAGCAGGCCAAAATGTTAGTTTTAGTTATGAGGAAGTGGATAATTAGAATTTGTTGTGTGTCTTTGAAACTCGATTGATGCGCTGGCTAATCTTTAAGCAAAGAGTGTCAGAGTCGGTTTACGAGAGATGGAAGTGTGACCTTCTGTTAATCCATTAAAGCGACCGGTTAATCAATTAAGCAAGAAGCGACAACGCCACACAACGGACGAAGCCACTGGCAAACACACAAGATTATCCCTGTGGATATTTTCCCACAATCCCCTCGGTTGACCACTTACACATAGGCATCAGTGACAAGAGAAAGGGGAGTCCATAATAGATCAATACGTGCTGGAAACCTCCGGCCCCCTTATACTGATAAACATTGACACGGAGGCCAAAGCAGATCAATGCGCGGTCCTGCGTGAAGGGCAGGGAGACGCGCGCCTCCATTGAGAAAGATGAACTTACCGAGCGGAGAGAGAATCAACTCACTGATTCCATCTGACTTGGCCGCTGTAAGCAGCACCTATTGATTTTCCAATCAACTGAAGGGCCAGGGTTCACACAGACGCTGCGGAAGCACACACAGTGCTACTTGGGGTAGGAAGTCCGTTGCACGGGGAAACCGATACCATGTTTGAACGCTGGCACACAACAGACTCTTGGCAGAATCACTTCGCTGTCTATAGAGTCAATTTGATAAAGTGGGAAATCACTTGTCCACATTAGACTGGATTTATTATACTCCTAAGACATTGCAAAGTAATTTTCTAAGTCTGTGTTTTACAGGTCGGAGTTTTATCTTAAATATTAATTATGACAACATTTACATACCCTCATGTCATTTCAAACCTTTATATGACCTGTGGAACACAAAAAGAAGATATTTTGAGAAATGGCTCAGTGGATTTATGTTCACACTATGGAAGTCAATGGGGGGGGTCAATGTTGTTTGGTTACCAACATTCTTCAAAGCGTTCAAGTCACACTGGTTTGGAATGATGTGAGAGTAAATAGTTGATACAAATATTTTTATTTATGGGTACGTTATGCCTTTAACACAATATAAAGGTATCTGAGAAACAACATTTTGTTAGGTAAAGGAATTGTATTAAAGACTACATAACTAGGGATATTTAAGGTCCTATTCTTGTTTATGGAGTGTCCAACAACAATTTTACGTACAAAGAAGGTGTAAAAACATTATTATTTCGTAAATAATCAACCTTACTTCTTGACTGACTGTCAAATGGTTCGTTGCGCAATTCATCGGTCTAATCCCCTAATTTCAACTAGCCTAGTCTATGGTCATCAAAAATCCTGTTGGTGAATGAGGCTCACGAGCTACAGTGTTTGAGGGAGAAGTGTGAATTTTTCCCGGGCAGTCCCATTAAAACATAGGCGGGGACTATATGTAGTGACGTAAATTCGAATCGAACAAGGGACGACTCGTTTGCGTGCTTCAGAGTCGACTTACTTTTTTCAAAGCCAATAACTTTGTTATTTATTCACCTTCGGATTTACACCTTGGCAGACTACTTACAGTCAAACATGGCAACATTACACACTGCATAGAATGTAATTTTCATGATCACATCTTATGTACTCTTTAAGAAAAACATCTTAAATTGAGTTTGTGTTCTTGCTCCGGTGGAGAGTTTCTTGCTCCTGCATTTCTGTGAGTTTGTTTTAAGAATAAATCTATGAGAATTTAGTGTGGTAATTCTCAAATACAAATTTATGAAAAAATCTAACAAGACAAAAATAATTTGTGTTCATTTGCAGTGCACAAATAAACACACATGACAGAAACTGTTTCACAGTTACAGTCTATCACAAAATGTTTATCTATGTCAATTAGATAATAGCTGTCTAGCAACAGTGCTGGGGGCAACAAATGACAATTTGCAATGTGCAAGACAAACATCAACATGAACCTAATCATTATGTATAGAGATTTCTTAAATAAAATATTTGTATAACAGCACACCAAACACATACAGGTATGTGTAATGAGTATTATTCATGTTAACAGTCCAGTTCATTATATGTCTTTATCCAACTCCATTTTGTTGAATTGTCCCTTTTTACACTGTGTCTATTCAATCCAGACAAAATGGAAGACATTGAGAGAGGCTAAAATAAATTAAGACTGATTAAGCAAACTTCCCATGTAAGACCGTGAGAGAAACTTGAGCCAGACTGAAATTAAGGGGAGGATTTTCATCTTTATTTTAATTAGACCTTGAAATAAAACCCCTCATACTCAATGAAATAAGGGAAAATATACAAAAGCGCACCCTCAAATGCAAATCCTAGTCGTGCAGTCTAAAAACTATTTTTCACACATACAGATTTTAATGCAGTCCAAAAGAGTCCTATTTCAGGGGTCAGCAACCTTTTTTTGACTAAACACCATTTATAAGCATCACATTATATTCATAATATCTATTTATAACTGCACTATTCAACCCTGCATTCAATAAATAAAACAGAGTATATCTTTTCAATTCATATTTATGCACTTCGCAGAAGCTTTTGTCATAGTGACTTACAGTACATTACATTCAAGCTATGTCATAAATGTTATTTTATCAGTATGTGTCTTTCCTGGAATTGAACCCACAACCTTGGTATTGCAAGTGCCATGTTCTATGCAATCTACTGGACAATGCTGAGAAAAATGCAGACGCTATTTTTTTCGTCAGGCAATTATCTGAGACTTTCTAACAGTGGGTACAAATAAAATGGATGCAGTTTACGGTGCATTTTTGTTGAGTTTTGTCACATTTTGAATGGTTTGGTTTTCCCGTACAGTTTTAACTAAGTACGTATAAATAAGACTTACCTCAAGACAATGTAATTGATATTAAAAGTTCCAACAGACAGGAAATAAAAAACACATGTGAGATTCCTGTCATATCTCAACTGTTTCTCCTAGATATTTATACTGAGAAGAAAACTGAAATGTCGCATATACATGTTTCCAGTAGATTTAAAATGTAGCACTGAATGTAGACAATGAATGCAAAGTAAGTAAAAGGATCCACCAAATGCATGAAATGTAAATATAATTTCAACAACATCACCAACTAAGCACAGATTTCCAAAAACAAGCCGATATTAATTAAATAAATCCTATAAAGTTACACATCTCAAATCAAATGTATCCAAAACTAGAATATCTCAGCCTTATTATTATATATCTTAATATAATTGTATACATTTCTATTTTTCCTAGGCAATTTTAGGAAGAACATATGAGACACATGAGAACCGTATATATATATATATTATACGTGTCAAAGGTTGCCAACCCCATGAATTATAATATGTATTATATCCACTTCACCAAACTTTAAAATCCAGAAAGACCTTTCAATCCTTTTTATGACAGAGCAAATAAACCTCAATCACAAAACAGCAGATACAACAACCCTTCCTGTGCAGACATATGATATATACAATATATATATATATCAAATATATACGTTGGCCAATACAGATCCAACATAGAAACAACAGATTTTAAATGAGAAGTTAGATTCACTTCAAGTGTCTTACCTGGGACAATGGAGACAGTGTCCTTCTCCCAGGACACCACACTGACGTACTCTTGCACAGCAGAGGGGATGAGGCACTTGAAGACGGCCACGTTGCCCCGCATGGACCTCTGGTCCGCCACGCGAACCGTGTAGGGCTCCCTAAACACTGTCCATAATGAAGCAGTAGAGAAACAGATATTAGGAGACAACATAGTTTGCGTTTCCATGCACATTATGGTGCCAGTGTCTTCATCAAGCTTCTTAAAGGAGTGGTTCAAAATGAAAATTTTCCTGTGTGACTTTTTTTCTTCGGCACAAGAACAAAAAATCATTTTGAAGGTGAACTATTCCTTTAAGTCAGAGCTCAACAAGTTCACTTTCTGCTATTCAGACAATATTTTAACATTTCAAACTGGTTTTCATGCGTACGATAACAGCGTAATCATTTTTAGATGAGCCGTGTTGTGTTTCAAAGAGTTCTGTCGAACAATTACCGTTATAAATTGCAACCAGAATGAAAGTTTGTGTTACATAATATATGTCTACTGGGCATATTCATTTTGAATTTATAAACACATAAAAATGAATATAAAATGAATAAACATTTATATATATTTTAAATTATTGGTAAATATAAGTAAATATTTCCTAAATATGTAAAGCCTATATGTGTGTATATGTGTTAACACAAAATGAATATCTACATTACATAGACATATATTATGTAAACACAAACTTTTATTCTGGATGCGATTAATCGCGATTAATTTTTTGATAGCTCTAGTTTTAAAACGTCAATTCTGTTACACATCTTGCCTATTTATGAAAGTCGACTTTAAGATTTATAAATCAAATAAACAAGATCCAAATTGCACACCCTTAAATCTATGCGTCTCCACCAATTAAAACGTGTATAAACCTGGAAATTCAAGCATTTACTCACCAGGGATAAATAAATAAATCAAACAATAAAACGAATATTTTTGTAAAAGTCTGTTGGGGTTTAGAGAGGGTCAAGCTATGAGAGTTCAGAAAGTGGCCTTTTAATAAATCAACCGGACGATGCTCACAGACGGCTTTGAGCGGACGGCCCCGTACAGCCCCCGGAGCTGTCAAAAACATTTGTCCCCGCTAAAGGGAACCTCTCTGCACCTGACAACCGGAACCTTAAGCAAACCCAATCGAGGAGAGCACAAAAGGAACGGGCTTCGAAAATGTTTTTTACGGGTGAGGAGATCCTCCTACGGTAAGGGCCGACGGGGAGCGCGAGCAGATTAAAGCAGGCGCCGAATTTCATTTTAATTTCGGCGAATCAATTTGTTCAGTGTCTTTCATCAACATCTATTTACTTACGGATTTTAATTTCTGCCTGGTTTCTTTGGGGAAGTAACGCGAGACGCAGAGCGAGGCCATTTCATTCACGAACATGATGGGGCAAATTTGATCACGCAGTTGGGGAATGTTTCGAGAGAACTCCGCGGGTGTTGCAATTGGATTCGCGGCCAATTCGACTACGCAGCTTTTTCATCCCATCAGAAAAGAGACCAATCATGAGAACTTGCCCGACGTGCCGCTCTCTGAGGCCAACCCCCCCCCCCCCCCAACCCCGGCTTTCTCTCTCTCCCTACCTCTATTTCTATATATAATTAACGCCTGGCTTGCGGGCGAATTTCCTCGGTCATTAATAATGGTTTCTGCCAGGTGCCAGTGTCACCCACCGTGAGGCGAATCAGTCTGATATTTAAGCCGCTGACTCCTGAGATTGTCTGCGTTCAGTTCGCTTTTATTCTTTCTTCATTTGTAAAAATATAAATGCAAATGCATAATTGAGTTTAACCGAGTTAAAATTGGCTGTTTATATTCGGCCGGCGTTAACTAACCGCCTTCTTATTGATGCAGATGAGGTTTGAATCGATAAAACGAATCAATACGACTCCCTATTATACACAGGGCTCCATAGTCTACAAATAATCATTTATTCAGTCATTGATTGACTGCGAGTCCCGGGCCTTATTGAATTTCTAAAGATAAACTAACTCGAATGTGCCCCTATTAGTTTTATTTTCGGCTCAAACACAATTGGAAAGGCGCCGCGCAACACCTGGCAGCGGAACGTTGTTGTACAGAGGTCGGGAAGGCGTAAACAAGCCAAAACACCTCCGTGGCTTCAATAATGCATGCATAAGATTCACACACGAATCTGCAGACGACAATAGCAGATAGCATTTTTTACGAGCAAACGACTCTCTGTCTTCATGTGCGGCGTCATTAGAATGTTACTGATGCCTGACTGTACTCGTCCGTTGCTTAGGAACCGACTGAAACCCGCCGCTCTTTCTCCCATTCCGCACGGGGAGAAGTGAGTCCCGTATCACTATTGTTTAAATAATTAACTTGAGAGAAACCAAATGCCGCATTTACTTATTCATGACGCAAGATGTAGAAAAAAGGATAAAAAGAAGCGGGGTGAATATGAAGGAAATGGCGAGCGGCGCTCATTACTGGAATGGTGAAGAAATCGACGTGATCCGAAGAAGGGGAAACAAAGGAAAGAAGGTCCAAGTGCGTGTCGCGACACACCTGTCACACTCGACGCACGAGGGCTGTGGGCTGTGATTAACCCTCAGACTGACCTCACATAAACTCAATCCACGCTGTGGGACAGTCTTCACTGTCAGTAGGGATGTCACTGCTTATTTTTTATTGTGCATGTGATGTAGTTGACACAGATCATATTATGGCATTACATTTTTTTATTTTTGAAAGTGCTGTGAAAGTCATGAAAGTGAAGATTTATTTGAGAAAGATACATTTTTAAAAGATATTGTACTGCTGCCAATGGCCTGGCTCTAAAATTTGTATATAAAAATGTATCTGACAATTGATGATTAAATTAAAAATGTCAAAAAATTGCATATTTACTTTTATTCAGTGTAATCATGTCACGCCTTTTTAAACTAAAAATTATGTCACCATCTTGCTCATTTTGCACTAAACGTTTGCCCTGTGACGTTTTGTAAAATAAACCATGGTTCCATTATCTGAATGCTGCTTTCTATAGACGGTTTCATCGGACGCACATGCCTGGCCCGAAGTTAACTTCCGTCAAAAATTCTGTTGTCATTGACTCAGCATCAAGTTATTACAATCTGTATAAATTTCTTTGATATGTTGAACACAAAAGAAGATATTTATAAGAATGTGGGACACCAAACAGTTCTGGGCCACCATTGACTACCATAGTAATTTAGTTTTCTACTAAAGAAGTCAATGGTGCCCCAGAACTGTTTGTTTGCAAACGTTTTTGCAAATATCTTTATTTTGTGTTCAGTGGAACAACATACAGATTTATACAGATTTGAAACCACTTGATTAAATGACAACACAATTTTCATTTTTGGGTGAACTGTCCCTTTAAGTCTACAGATACACATTGCAGTTGAAAGTTGTAAACATGATTTTATTTTCAAGTGGATAGGCAACACAAAAAATCTTGCGTACCTTGAAAATTTCATTGAGCCACGCTTTTGCAGATTTTGACAAAGCTTATGACCAGACAGTCATTGAAAATGTCCCTGAAAGTTTTGTGGGTGGTTTAGAGCAGTGTTTCTCAAACTTTATCATTGTAAGGCCCCCTTTGTGTAAAGTGCATCGCTTCGAGGCCCCAAATAAAAACATATCTCATAATTAAAAATGTAATTGAACCAAAAACATGTTATACAATGCTGGAATATCAATACTCTGGGTGCATGGGGTTATTTTTATGGTGTTTGATTGCATAAAAGCTTTGATACATTTCTATATTTCATAAAATGCCACAAAATCTGTGGCCCCCCTGGATCCATCTCAGGGCCCCCAGTTTGAGGATCATTTTGACTAAATTTTTGTTTATTAATAAAATGAAAAGATCAGTGTATTTTATTTTAACCCACTAAGAGTATCACGAGGATATTTGTAGAGAGTGTAGAGACAGAATACTGTAGAATACAAGAATCCTCCACGTAATCTCTGTAAAAATGTCTCCATCTAATCTACTGTTCATGCTTGTTTGTTAGACCAAAGCACTATAGGGATACAAACAATTGCCATGTATATAGTTGACACACTGCAACATTGTAAATGAACAGTGAGTGCGAAGAACACACACACTCATGTGAATGAGATTTTCATAAATGTAGAGCTATCCGCACAGGTGCCGTGCTATTATTGGCACCAGATCAGCATGCAGGAGAGTGGGTGAGAAAAGATGAGGTGGGGAGAGAGATGAATGGGGGGTGTCATACAGTGAGCTGTCAGCTGTCATCATTCTCCAGCGCCACCTGAGACACTCAACACCACACCCTACCCCTCCCCATCCCGTAACCATGCTAACCCCTAAGTGCCGGGAGCCGATTGGCTGGCGATGTATCCCCGGCGCTGGGTTCCTCAGGGCTGCTTGTGGGTTGCTGGGTCCACCAGCAGTTTTGCTGCACTTCAGCACTTAATTGATTAATTAGTGTAATTATTTGAGGCGAAAGTCACCCCCGTCTTTGTCACCGGTTGGTTGGTAACTCATTCCATCCTCTGAGATTTTAAAGTTAATGTGGCTAAGGTGGAAAAAAGAAGCAAACTAAACTCGCCCGGTTGCGCCAGATCCAAAAGTATTTATTAAGGCGTGAGGTCTATGGCGTTCTAGGAAACTCGGAGTAGGTGAACATGTGTATATGTGTGTGTAAGATGGAAACTCTAGCATAGAGGACAGATGGAGACTGGGAAACAGGAGGGACACTGGCACAGTTCAGCCTGGCATAAGTGTGTGTGCGCAGGGAGGTATATGGATATCCCTCGCTGTTGCCGGGCGGCCGGTCCCACTCGCGAGCGGTGACCTTGGCACCGAGTGGGAGGGTCAGTCAGCCAACTGTCTGTGGCGGCGTATGCCCGTCTGTGCGTTGCTTTTTAAAGCAGCCAGGTCAACAGGGAGGCCACTGGGACATCCATTTGGCACTAACATTCGTATTTAGGTTAGCAATATGGCGACCACTACTTCTGCTGTTGCTGCAGATGTTAAGCCGAGCACTCTTGTTCCACCTGAAACGTTACGTGCCGCCCATGTGCCACCGTGCTTACGTTGACTCTGCTCTTTTCACAGAGCAATATGGTTTGGTATGGTTGGCAATATGGTTTGGACTCAAAGCAAAGAGCTAAATGGAGCCTTGCTGTGTTTTAACTGTTCAATCGTGGAGTTAGTGATGCCAAGGTCATGTGTTTGTTTCCCATGAAATGGACTTATGATAAAATGCAAAGGTTGAATGCACTGAATGTTGTCAAATGCATAAATAAAAAATAATATAACGCTACTGTCCTCCTGAAACCTTGTATCTTCCTATTTCATGATTTTCAATTTTTTGTACCAAATCATTTTTATTACTCACCCTTTACTGTATGTTTGTCACAGGGTTCTGCAAATATCTAACCAATAAAAATGTTTTAAAGGGGTCATGTGACACAGCTAAAACAAATATTATCGTTTGTTTTACATGTAATGTAATGTATATACACAATTTCAAGTAAAAAAATGCTCTATTGTCCACATACCTTGAATGTTTATATCTCCTCTTTACCCCGCCTCTCTGAAACGCGTGGATTTTTTACAAAGCTCACCGCTCTTAAAAGCGAGGTGTGCTATGATTGGCTAGTTAACCAGTGCGTAGTGATTGGTCGAATACTGCAAGCGTGTGACGGAAATGTAATACCAGATTTGGAACAAAAGGTTCCAAAGCAATTGTACTGACAGCTACGCTCACCTTACTTGCGAATACATTTGGGTGGTCTTATTCAAATCATACCTTGAACTGACGTAGATTTGTGGGGGTGTGGTTACACGAGTCGTTTCAGGCAGGTCTGGGTGATCATATGCTTTTAGATAGAATGCAATTTTACATGTCTAATACGCACATGGGGAACTTAATAACACACCAAAGACACAGAAAAACACATATTCGTGCCATATAATCCCTTTAAAAAGTGCTTGTTAAGTTTGATAACACACTATGTAATTATTTCATAATTACAATGTTTTTTTCAGTTTCCTGAAAATTTGGAGATACAAGATTTCAGAAGAGATGCACCGATACTAAATTTCTCCACCGATCCTTATGTAACTAATATATTCATGATATTCATGACTATTAATATAGAACATCAAACTGGTAAACAATATAAGAAGTGACAAAATAATACATGGTTTGAATACATGGTTGTTGCAGTTTCCACTGCCTTGCATAATGCCACAAATAACCAGTGATTTTCCTCGAGTGTAGGATAATTTAAACCCAACAGTTGTGTTTGTACATAATTTACCAAACCAAGGGTTCAGACAACTCAACAGTAGTGTTATTTGTAAAAGAAACAAACAGGCAGTATGTGATATTCTGGTTGGTATATTTGGATTGGCTGGTGTGGCAAACACCTCATTTAGAGGAGCCATTTTCCAAAGACATAAATCTATATAGCTATCTTAAGACAAAGGTTTACAGCTCTGTGTTTATAAGACTGAAACTAGAAGGGCCTGAGTTCACCCACTGCACCACGGACAGATAGACGGACAGGTAGATGCATGGATACAGGGTTAGATGCGTGGATGGAGGGTCTAACCTGCTTTGACATGGATGCTGGGGCTGCGGATCTTCCCGGCCTGGTTCTCAGCAGTGCAGAAGTAGTCATTGTCATGAATGAAGCTGTTGAAGGCGGAGGGGGAGAAGGGGTAGAGCTGCAGCGTGCCGTTGGCGTGAACGTGACGGATGTGTGGCACGTCGTAGATGTCGTCGCCGGTGGCCAGGTACCAACGGAGGACGGCATGGGGGGCGCCACCCGCAGGACAGGGCAGGGACACCCCCACTGAGCTGGAGAAGGTCACTCTCTGCAGGGAAGCATTCACAAAGTACAGCCGCGTCGAGACCACATCCTCGCTGTGCACTGGAAGAGAGACGACATGGTCAGTCACATAGTCTCGGTTTGTTGCTCAAATCAACATCTGCACAGGTAAAAGGGGAAGCCTCGGTCATTGAGGCAAGTTAACTGCTTCGATTTTTATACTGACACAAAACATGCAAGTAATTTCACAAAAGTCTCTTTTAGAAGTTCAGGTGAGATGTCTACCATTCATCAAATAGGTACGATAATCTGATCATGCGATATACAATATGTGATATCATTAATTTAAGTTAATGAAGTTAATTATAATTTACGCTTAGTTCATTAGTTTAGTTTTAAATGAATGTAAACCATTTTAAGCTACATGATATAATCAAATCTTCTACACTTCAGACACAATCCGTCTGCTATCTGCATCGACTTAAAACTTTGACTAATCATAACTTTTAGATTTTTTTTAATAATACAATAACTGCAAACCATACGGTAGGCATATTGACACATTCACAATATTTCTATCATTTCAATATATTGTGCCGCCTATTCTCAAATTGAAAACATTAAATTCTCAAAAATTGTGGACAGCTTAGATCAGTTTGTTTTGTAGGACTGTCACTGTTTACCAGGGCTATTTGTATTGTAATTTGTATTAATGAGGAAAAGAAACATCTCAGACAAAGTTAATATTAATATGAAACATAACTGAGAAATCTAAAGATGAAAATGAGCAATAAAACCGGGTTGGTGTATGTCAAGTAAAGCGAACGGCCTGCCTCTTCTCTGATTGGATTATCACAATGACATTCTCATTGGGTCAGCATAGCACAAGTAAAATTTAGAAATCAATCATAGCATCACAAAGATGATGTAACCAGAAATCGTCCTTTATCTGATTAGTCTTTTGCCCAAATGCTTTGTCATTGTCCTTACATTGTGCACCCTACATGGAAAGCTAAGATAAGTCAACCTAATACTAAGTGGGAAATAAAATTACACTTTGAAATCCTAATACATGCTTTAAAAAACCAAGAAGACTGAAGTTTCCAATCAAAAGGAATCCATTTAATAAAAAAATGACACAGAGGGAACCAAGATGCAGGCCTCAGCACAGCTTCCAAAATAATGCTGACATAACTTGGTCCGGAAGAAAAGTGGATCTTAATTATCCATACATTTCCAGTATTTACGCTCTTGGCAAAATATTCCTCACCGAAGAGACTTGCTGATCCAACTTTACCCTAAACAACAAAGGTAACAGCGCAGTAGTGGAGGCACTAAATGAAATCACTAATCTAATATGTGTGCGGCGCGAGCGTACTAAACATTGCCATCTGATAGGAGAATAAATAGGTCATAGATCCCCCGCTACATATCTACAAACCTCTCTGACAGCTATTGTGGATGATACAAACATTCGCTCCTGGTGTATTACCAAACACGGGACGTGCGAAAAGAGGGAGGGAACCGAAAAAAGGAGCTTTACGTAAATTAACACGCATGCTAATTTAGCAGCGTAGCTAATGATGTCCTTCAAAGGCAGCGCTTTAGCGATTTAGCATTCTGTCGTCTCTATTATCTGCAGGCTCTGTTACGGATTACACGGTTATGGTGGGATAACTCTGTATCTTTTTGTATTCAGAGAATTGCTTAGCTCAGCTCTGGCTCCAAGCCAAGGGAGACACAAGCCCAAAGCTAGAGAATTTTCTTTAGGCAATTACATTTAATTAATGCCCCCCACCAGGTTTATGTCAACAATGCCTGGATTAAGCTCCATTCTTGTGATTCGCATTGTGTTTGAAAGAATAATGGTGACATGCTATCATGGCATTAAAGTCAGCGGGGTACTATGGGTAGGTTAACTATAAGACCTTCCACTGATAAGGGACATTTGTATTTTTTTTCACAATGCTTTTTCACAAAGGTGTTTGATATATTATTATGTAATTTAGAATGATCAATAACTATTTGTTTTAGGAATTCACACTATTATGTCTGCACACTGGAACATCTCAACAAATAAATAAGAAATGATCATGTATAAATAATATTAATAAAGTTATTATTATTATTATTGTTGTTGTTAATAATAATAAGTAAATAATTCATTATAACCTGACAAAAATATGTTATTCATACTTTTTTAAACTAATCGTACATTTATGTACTGTTCTCAAAACCTTATTTGATGAACAAAAAAAAATAGAGATTTCTTTAAAACAAAAAACCTTACATGCAAACATAAATAGAATGAAAAACATGAACAAAAATGATAATGTGAATTGAAAGGCTGAGATTAGAGTTAAAGCCTTTACTGGGTAAGAGGGGGTCGGATCTCTCTCTCACTGTCTCTCTCTATCCATCAGTCTCTCGCTCTCTGTTTCTCTCTCTCTTTTTATATTCCCATAGAACATGAAGGGATATGTTATGTGATTGGAATTTGTACGCCAGACGCAGAGAGTTAAATCCATATAATCTCCTTTCACATTTAACACACACAGAACCTTCCCGGTCTGATAATCGCAGCACGGTGGAGGGCCTCTGTTACCTTCCCTCTTGCCCTGTGGGGTGGGCAGATTATAGCAGGTGGGAGCAAGCCAGAGGGGTTAAGTCCAGACAGAACCAGGTTCAGAGTAAGCAGGGGGTAAATTATGTGGTATGTGTTTCCTTGGTAGTTTAAAAGAACTAAGGTCACAGGTTCCAGTGGAAGGAAGAAAAAAAAATGCTCTTATTGAAACGTCACGCTTTGGGTGAAAGGACACATGCTGGATTATATTAGTACATGGTCTGAGCTGTGAGGTGGTGGGGGGTCTGATCCCAAAGCAGAGGTGTATTGAAAAAGATGGAGTTTACAGCTTGACCTTATAAACTGTAATGACCCTAAAGACACAAACCTCTGGGATTCAGCTTTAGAGTTAAACAGAGATCCCTGCCACGCTCAAAATAAGAGCAGTCCCTGGTTATTTGAGATGAGTGCAGAGTGCAGCCTATCCTGATATCTGATCTGTGTCGAATACAATTCCTAGAGACCATTTCAGCACCACGGACAGTTACCAAAATGTCCCTGAAACACATTTCAGCACTGGACAGCTCCAATCCTTTCTCAAATGTAACTTAAAGGAAAAGTTTATCCAAAAAAGATATATTCACCCTTACAACTTTCTTCTGCGGAACACAAACTAAGGTATTTTGAAGAGTGTTGGTAACCACCAACCTCCATTGACTTTCATTGTATGGACACAAAACCTCTGAGACATTTCTCCAAATATCTTATTTTGTGTTCCATTGAAAAAAAAGAGTCTCATACAAGTTTTAAACTACATGAGGGGAAGAACGACAGCATCTATTTACTTGTAACAGTTCCATTCAAAGGTTTAAAAATGTCTCTCTTATTACTGGACATTCATGAATATAAACTCTGCCCTTTTCTTTACGCCAAAAAAAATGGAAACCCTACATAACAAAGCAACATTTCAATATTTATAAACAAACATGCAGACTTATGGAAAATATGGTGATAGTCGTATTGGAATGGGATGAAAATCAGGTCAGCTGGTCAATCCAACGGCCCTTCCGCCCCCATCCTTTGCCTCTGCAGATTATAGCCTAAAGCATAAACCCCCATATGAAAGATTGCAATATGTATAATCTCACAATGGGGTTCTGGGTAAGAGGTTGTGGATACAGGAGGCAGGGCCGGGGGATATCGCCCCCACTGTCTGGATGTGTCGGGGGAATGTGTTAAGGGAGGGGGGAAATGAGAGCTGTATATACAGAAATACAGTTGCACAAGTTGATGCACTTATAATGCTGCAGGTAAAATCAACGGATAAGGTTTACATACAGCACCCAAAAATCTTATAATTAAGACTTTTTATAAAATTGTGATATTAATAATTTTTTATAATAAAATACCCCATATAGGGTTAATTCCTTAAGACTTACTTAGCACTTTTTCAATTTATGTTCGTTTAACACAGGTTATGTGAACGGACGCCTGATAAATAAGTAAATATCTGTTTGTTTTTGCACATGCCGTTTAGAAAAGGACACAAATCACTAAACTGAACCATAGAACAGAACAATTAAGCATGTAACGGTCAGGCGCTACTGTATGTCCTAAATTTGGACCTCATGTGTTTATGGCCCTCTGGGGGGAATGATCTGTTTTTAGGCCTTTACATGAGCAGTTTAAGTCATTTAGGGAGGTCTTAAGGAGAGGAGAGAGAGAGAGGACATTGGGATAACCCAATTTCTTGTCCCTTTGTGAGATGGCTTCGATGTAAGGGCTAACGAAGCCCTGCAGCTCTTTGCCCTTCTCTTTGCCATATGCCAAACAAAAAAAAACACTGGAATGCTGAATCCCTCCTTTAATAATGTTTCTGTATGTCTATTACTTTCAAAATAAGTGCAATTTCTCAAAAACAATACATTTGGACTCATCTGTTTTGCTCGCTATTGTGATTTTCCTTCCTTTATGCCAGTGTTTCTCAAACTTTTTCTGCCATTCCCCACTTTAGGGGTAGAAATGGTTCAGAGCCCAAACTGTCCCGAATCGCCCCAGCTAAAAAGGTAAAAAAATTTAGGTCCACTGTCTGTCTTGGTTTCGTCTGCTGGTGCCGAATTTCCAGTTTTCTTTTCATTCCATGTCACAAACTTGTCCATTGCTAACTTTTATTCCCGCTACCGCCTACAGCCTCTCTACTTTCAAGTTTTTGTTCCACTTCAATAAACATTCTGATGTGAAAACATTCTTGTAGGCTACTATGGTTCCACGTGACATTTTCTTTGCAGTGTGATGTTGTTTTAAGTTAGGCTTACAATTAAATGTGTCATTGAGGTCAATAAATAAAGGAAATAATAGAGATGGGCACAAAAATGACAAAATTTCCTCTCGTTTGCTGCTCCCCATTTGTCATGTCTCAATTCCCCACCACTTTGAGAAATGCTGCTTTATGCCATCTTTTCTCTTCAAAGCTTCCCCATTATGCAGTCACTCGAGTTTGTGAAAATTCACACGCGATTGCACATATATTCCATACATACAAATATATAGACTATACATACAAGTTTCAAAATGGCGTAAGAATATGTGTTGCAGATATGCTCGCCGATTGCCAATGGTGAACCGCTATGCATAATGCAGCTGTCTTAGTCTCTCATCTGCATTTGCTTAGACACACACACTCTCTCTCGCACATGCACAGGCATAGATCTTCACACCCTGTCCCCAAAGATAACCACACACAAGCTAAGAAAATGTGCTCTGTCTCTCTTTCAATCACTCTCTCTCACCTACACAAACATGTCTAAACGCAGACACGCATATTTTCGGGACTCAACTGTTCAACAAACACGCAATTCAACCATGCATTTGCCTGCCAATTAATATATTCATAGATCGTTCAAGGGCCATTTCCGCTGTCAAACCTGTCTGTGCCGTGCTATAACGCAGCATATTTTTTAACAGCTTCTAGTGTCATAATGTTTTCTTTAACCTTTTAAAGTGACTCATGAAATTAGCATGTCAGAGAGCGAGGGGGAGGCCCACTTTCTCGGGAAAAGCCTTCTTTGTTTTGCAGTTCTTTCCTCAGACACCCCACTTATCAAACCAATAGTCACTTATGCACAGCGCAGTCAAGGGAAAATCAATACTACAGGTGCTGAGTAACTTCCAGTTGAATCTAAAGCCATCGCATCCATTTATAAATGGATTTATGATAGCGAGAATGAAGTGTGAGTGTTTCCTTGTGTGTCAGGCTGAGCAGGACACATGTACACTTGTGTTTAGAGTATGTTTGTTCTGATATATTAGAGCAAATCTTGCCTGCCACTGCTGTTCCTGAGATTGTTCAGCGCTTTGCGTGAGTGACTTCGAGTGGATTGGAAACCAGTCAAATGTAACCTCCCAGATTTGTATAGCAAGCACTTTGAGGTAAAAGAAAGAGATGGAGAGAGCTGGAGACTAAAGAAAGTAAGCATATTTACTTCAGGTTATATGATATCCAACTGTATCACTAGAATGCATGAATGGATCACTATTGTAAGTGTACATAAAAGGATGGAGGGTTTAGGCAGTGACCTTGTCTTTGTATGAAATGCATTGCAACCTTTACACCTCTTATTTTCCTGTTACAGCATAGTTTATGGAAAAGAAAGCTGCTCAGACTTCAAATGGAAGATATCTGAGGCTGTACATGCATAAAAAACTTATAAGAGGTAAATGAATATCCTGTGTTACTCACAATCTGCAAAAGCACCCACGAGAAAACACAATTCTGTGATTCCTTTCAACAGAGCAATCGTTGTGTCCAAAACGACCTGTTGAAAAGCACTCCACTCTCTCGATCGATCTGTGTGCATGTAACTATCAGTGCCAGACAACCTCTGCATGATTTATCAACTGATATGTCATTAATGATACATTAGGGAGCTAGACGGAGGGCAAAGGAATGAAAGAGACTTTCGAGATTTTTTTTAATAAAACGACTTAACGCGTACGAAGCGTTGAAAAAAATGCACGGTTTCCAGATGGAGACGCTGCAATCGCCTGAGAAAAATCGTATCGTTTATGAGTTGGAGACCGGATGGGACTGGGATGTCCTGGTGGGAGAAGCAGTTTAACATTGCATTGAATCCCTTTTGAACTTCACACGCGCACATGGCGCGACCCAACTTTTAAAAACGTCTTCCATGCGCATGTGTACGTATATTAACCATTTAAACATAACACTTTACTGTGTTCAGGGTCCCTTAGTATAGCATTCAATAGTACATTGTCCCAAGTCTTGGAAGCAGAATGGAAGCTTCGCGCACGGTGTCCGAATGGATGGACGGGGACATATGCGTCGCGCCAAGTCGGCGTGTCAAGCAAATGCTCCATAGCCGGGAAGTGTTTGTTTACGAGCTTAACTCACCAGCACACGCGCGCTGAACGGAGAACAGCGGTCGTCCGGCTGAGTGCGGAGAGAGAACGACACGCAGGTTTTTATTTTGACCGTACTTCAGCTAAAATGGCAGGTGCAGCGGCGGGGTGTTTTTTAAACGGCGAAGGGAAAAAGTCGTGCGCCGCTTGGTTTAAAAGAGCCGCGCGCTTGTTGGAAAAAGGAAAGAAAAACGACACTGTGGTTCTATTCGAATGAAGACATTCATGAACTAACAAAATATAACTGATGGGACAACCCTTAACGCTCGCACAGATCACGAGACACTTAATCCTTAAGTAAACAAAAGTTCTAGAACATATAATTCCTACACATTTACTGCGAGTAAGTCGTCCAAGACGTGTTTATAACTGTGACTCATACGACTGTCATCCTTAGCAACTTAACCTACTATTTATTTTTATAGATGATGCATGTTATTATAATGGACACAGAGTGTGTCTGCCGAGAAATGAAGGGGAAACAGGTGTTTATGACGACTATAACGAAATAGGGAGATAGACGGATGCTGTTTGAGTGAGAGAGAGAGAGAGAGAGAGAGAGAGAGAGAGAGAGAGAGATAAATAAATGGAGTCCTTATGGCCAATGACCTGATTTACTTTTGGAGTGGGGGATGCGGCAGATCTCCTACTAATTGCGCAGCTGGGAAGAACAGGGGATTTGATGGGGTGGGGGGAGAGAAAGGAAACCAATTTTGCATATTTCTATGAGGGGGAGACCGGATTGGATGGAGGTGTCTTGGTGTGAGGAGCAGGTTTGACATTGTAAGCAGTTTGGAGGTGAAGTCGTCTAAAAGTGGGCATTTAGAAAAATATGCGTTTATACTTTTCGTTTAGCCATTTTAATTCGGGTAAAAATTACACGTAGGCTACCGTTTCATATAGGCCTTCATATAATTCTTATTGATAAAAAATATTAAAACAAATATATTAATATGCCTGCCTTAAAAAGCTTTGTATGTATTGGACGTGGCAAGCGATTTCAATCACATTTTAATTTAGCCAAATGTTCAGAAAATCGGATCACACCGGATAATATCGCAGCCAGCACACAAATTTGACTACCTGACGAATGCTGATCTTTAAAATAAATATTGGACAAACACAGGTCCACATTCATCCACACAGACAGCCTGCTTGCTTTTTGCACATTCATTATTCTGTGAAAAATGCAAAACCAGTCAAAAAAATGCATTTACGAAAATAATATTATTTGTAACAATTAACTATGTTCTAAAATGTAAAAACAGGCTTGCATGGTGCATCAGGCAAACAACTTGTACAGAATTACATATCAAGCCATGCAATAAAGCTAAAGAGATAACTAAACATTAATTGTGAAATTTCGTAAAACGAAAGCCAGTCATCATCTTGAAAAAAACAGGGATTCAAATAAATATTAAATATTCCAGTGTGTCTGCGTGCACATTTATTATACGCCAATGTAGACAATTATAAATAATTATTGCTGCTATTTCAATAACAACTCGCCTTGATAATACTAATAATAAATGTATACCTTACATGCAAATAACAATGGAAATTTCCACATTGTATGCTGCAGCATCCCTTGGTGCGTTTTTTATTTCATTTAGTTTAATTTCCATAAAAAGACAACCTGACCCTCGAGACGACAATTTACACTGGATCTGGTTCCCCTCCCGTTCCCCATCCCGGGGTTCAGGTGGGAAGATAGGGGGTAATATGCTATAACTTGCCCGGGTCACGACAACGCATAATAATTTCCATAAAATGGCTGATCATTTCCAGACAAAAAAAGACTAAAACATGTTTTAATTACAAAACACATTTATCCCAGAAAATGTGGAAAATAAGATTTTTTAAGAAAATATGTTTTTACATTCCTTGAAAGTGGAAAAGATGGAGGCGCGGCCCTCTCAGAAAAATACGCAGTCCTAATGCATATGCATGTATGATAATTGGTGTGCGTTTTACATCTCCTATCGACCATGTCATCAGAGCTCAAGATACATGATAAGAAAAATCTTGTGAAAGCACATAACGTATGAGTGCCAGAAATTAACAATGACTAGGTGGCAAAAATAAGTTTGCTGGCGACCCCAGCATCTCGTTTTACGCACTTTACGCCCAAATGCACCCCTCCTTCCCTCATACAACTGCACACACAAACATACACAAAACATTAATACACATTTCTCTTACACAAACACAGAGACAAAAAGCAAAGGCAGGAATTATTCGCATATTCCCACGGAAATGACATTGTAATTTAAATACGAAAAAAATAAAACACTGAACATGGGTGGTGCTTCTTAAAATCTAAAGCTTATAAAACTCAAACACTGTAAAGCCATGTAATTGTTTTAATTTAACTATTGGTGAATCAATTAAAAAGAATGGCATAAAGCAATTTCATAAAAATAACTAACACTTGAAAACAGGCACATTGGGGGCGGAAAAGTGCTTTCAGCCAGACATCTATTGTAAGATCATGTCGGAAAAATATGAGCGAAAACTGAATGCATATCTCGAAGCCTGACGGGTGGGGGAAAGGGAAGTGGGGTGGGTGGTGAGTATGCGAGGTGAGGGTGTCAAAAACAAAAATTGTTGAGCAAACATCATGACAGCAATTGATGCGTAAAATAAATAAATGGGTAAATAAGCAACCAAAAACAGTTTTAATAAACCACATCCTTCGTTTGAATTTACACAAATGCAGATTTTCCTTATCAAACCCACCATCAGCACAGACAAACCAGGATTATGTTGGCATAGAAAATGGAGGACCACTAATTGCACCAGCGCTAATTGGAAATGAGGCTGCATGAGGCATTATTTTTTCACAAGGTCTATGCAGATAATTTGATGCTGTAGCGCTTAAACATGTACTTTTATTACAAACTACAAATTATTATTATTCCTGAGGGCATGGAAACAGTTACAACAGGATATTAGTATAACCAATGAACAGACAAATTCAAATCCCCAACGACAGACAGGCAGAAAATTACATCCTTTTTTTCCAGCCCCAAAATACTTCGCAACGTCTATGTACACCAGGAGCAAACAAATTCACACTTAACTGACCAACTATACTTTTGTCACTATCAAGCATCTTACTGAGGGCCAAAAGTGTTTCCCAAATGCATGCGACCGACGCAAAAATCTGCCCGTTCTACATATTCATAACTCAACGGCATATTCATATCTCGCATACAAATCATGCTATCTCCCCCATCTTTGCGCACGGGAACATGCAGATCGTACACAGCTTCATAAGCTTCTGTTCGTCGTCAATCAGCGACTAAACAACTTACTTTACGATTTTTAGACAACTAAATAACCTTTTGAACTAAGTTTTATTAGTTTACCACAGAAAGAAACTTACTGATATCTGAACGCAATTTTTGAGAACAAATAAAACGCAGAATTGCGCTCCGTTAAACTTGAAACGCTGATAACGTTGATGAAAGCCAAGCAAATTGAGGCAATTTTCACCAAAAACTAAACTCAAATTAAATAAACTGTGCGCTTTTTAGCATAAGATAAAAGGCAGCAATAAATAAACAGACTACATACCTTCTTGAAAAGAATACAGCAGGAGTAAAGTTACCAGCCACATGCCATAAATAGCAGGTATATTTCTCAGGAATGTTTTGCAATCCCGACGTGTGCACTGTGCAGTATTCGGCCAGGCGAGGCTCCGTGCAGGAGTGGTGACGATGCTCCCCGGCGATCTCTCCAGCCCTAGTCCCGGACTCGCCAGCGCCGAGAAGCGGGGAAGGCTTTGGACCCGCCTCTCGTACCCTCCCCTCCGCGGGACCGTCATCCGAACGGCCCCTCCTTCGGTAGTCTAATGATGCGACGCGATGGAGAGGTGCTGCACAGCAGCGCGGTGCGGGGCCACGGAGAGACGCGGTGAGGACGGCGCGCGGAGTTTTGTTGGTGAGGGGGGTTGGCTGCATCTGAGAGGACAGGACTTAACATGTTGTTGTTGTTGTTGTTGTGAGCGGTCCACGTGGTTGGAGACAGCTGGGGCATTCTTTGACACTCAATGTAACCATGGCGCACCTGGGAACTGAATGGCTACTCTTTTACCAATACGGCGGATCACCTATTGCCAAGTCAACGTGCGTAACGTTTACGGATACAAATCTGTTTGGCTTCTACACAACGGCTGTTTTGATGCACCGAAGCGTAATTTTAAGTGTTATTCCGTTGTGCGTAAAATGTAGGAGTTGCAGTCACTTCGTATTGAGTGACACGCGAGTGCACAAGACCTTGTCACCATTCTTCTAAACATAAACGTATGCGCACGAGTGAAAGTTAACGCGTGCCGTGCGCTTTACAGACTCAACGAGCAATGCCCAACTCCCCGGTATTGTTCCGCGCTCAAAATGAGAGGAATGACAGGCGAGGGGCGTATCATGTATCACTATTGTCTCGAGTGGAGGATAATGCTGACAGACCACCCCGGCATTATCGTCATTATTCAAGCCCAGGAAAATAAACCTTTATATGGTCCAGATTTTTCTAGACTGTGAATCTTAATTGTATTCACATACATGTTAACAAATACAACAATTTAGCTTAAACAAAACAACAATAATCAGAAAGATGTTTTAGTTTTTGTGTGTGTCAAACACTTACAGCTTCAACAGGAAAAAAGAAGGCTGTTGGATTTCCATGGATTGTTTTGACAATGATATTTAACAATGCTAGGGTTTGAAGTTTAAAATTACAGTGTGGCAATGATATTACCTCCTGGAGTAACATAAGAAACAATAATGTGTAGAAACAGATTGTCTGCTGCCATTGGTTACAGTGTTTGGATGGTTTCTGCTTACATCACACCCTAACGTCCTCTTCGGGTAATCATTGAACTATAACACGTGCCGTACTGTCATTGATTATAGGCTATGCAAAGCCCTGTCAGAGAATCAACCAATATAAATATCCATCAAACTGACATGTAGTGCTGCATGCATTCTGACAGCGATGGAGTCCCTAGCCATTCTGGGCAAGTCGGCGGTACGGTTCATCTCATGTCAGTTCATCCAATAATACTTAATAAAGCAATATTCTCATGGCAGAAGCTTTCCTCTTGCGATGAGATTAAGCATACAAGACAATTAAACATAAAATATGAATTATCTAGTTATTCTCCAACTACATAAGATAATGGAATGCCCAATATTCACAGAGTTATACTGTACATATCGTGGCCCTAGTCTAGTTTTGGGGCCAAAAACTAGTTTAAAACAAAATTTACATTTTTAAATGTTTTGCATAAAAGATGGAAATGCAAATTACCCTCCAGAGTTCCAAAGAACTGTCTTTGCATATGCCTTGATGGCACATACCCAAACTAGTATATTTGCACATATTCTGTATAGACCTTTCAAGTCATCCAACTCTACTTCTGAAATTCTGGTGTGTATGCCAGTTTACCGCTCTGCTTTCACTTCTTTTCCCAGAGCGTTTTGTGTGGAAAGATTCAAGGAGGAGAGCAGCTGAGTGGCTCTGACTCTTGGTTTCCTACAGAGACCCCTCTATACCTCTCCTCTCTCTTCAGTTATGTAACAAGTGGAAATATAGAAGATATAACAGTCCCGTACCCTCCCACACACTTCCAGAGATACACACGTTCTTTGCTTGTACTTGCACATACACGGCCACTAAGAAAGCACCAAACTGGCCAAACTGAAACTAGATACACATTCTTCGTAGATTTCAGCTGCTAAATGTGCATCGGACAGGAAGTGACCGTTGACTTGAAGGCAGGCAGCCACTGTTGAAATCATTGCTAATCCAAATCATCTGCATCACTCTCTTTTCATCTGTTGCCTGGAGAAAGGCAGAGAGCGAGACAGAGAAATCAAATGAAGAGAAGGAAGGAGAGAGAGCGAGCGATAGAGAAGACTGAAACGGGTGGGCTAATGAGAATGGTAATGCTAATACGGAGACAATCAGAATCTCCCCGAGGCCACGGCTACATGGTTGAATCATATTACCACTAATGTATCTGGTATTAATGCGGAGAGCCCACCCCTTTTGAACCCCTGCAAGGTCACCGAGAGTGGAGGGAGGGGGCAGAGGGGGCAAGGGTGGAGCCTACCCTCCCCGGCTGCGTGCAGGTAAAGGGAGCGTGCCCAAAAAAGTTGGCTGCTTTCCATAATGGTGGCTGACGCGCCTCACATCTCCTTCTGCAGTCTGTTTGCCTATCAGAGCTCTTGGTGCAAAGCAGAGCCACGCGGATCCAAAATGGCGACCGAAGAGGAGGCCCAGATGGCGAGCTGCTTTGGTTTGGCGCTGCGGCGCATGGTTTCGCTACAGCCGCACTGGCGGCAATTAGCCAGCCGATACAGAATCGTACGCCATGTTACGCTTGCCAGCATTAGTCAAATGAGTCAGTGAGCTGCACCAAGCTAGTCAGCTGAGGGAGGGACCCGTGCCACTGCGCCTGCGTGTTGGTACGTGCCAGTCTGTGCGAGAAAACGCGACTGAGTGCCGTACTTAGTGATTTATGATTTTCGGAGGCAAGGAGGGGGTTTGTTGTTGTGTTAGCCATGACTAGACAGACTGCTGAACCCGAGTTTTCGGGATGAATTCGGTGTATCAGAGGATGGGTGGGATCGCGTGGATGCATATGAGGGTGTAAGTGAATGAGAGCGTGTAGAAACAAGAGGATATTTCTGGAGCTTTCTCTCTCTCCTCATAGCTTGTTGAGGGGGGAGAAATGGGGGAAAGAGGAAGGTGGCGAAGCGAGACGTAAGGGAGGTGTTAATTTATTCAAATGAGTAGGGAAGGATAATGAGAGAGAGAGAGAGTGAGAGAGAAAGAGAGAGAGAGAGAGAGATGGGGGGTTGGTTGTTGCACTTTGCAAATCTTACATCTCCTGATCTTTCTGTTTTTCCTGCGTTCATCTTGCAAGAATCTCTCGCCAAGTCGGAAGTGCGAAGAATTGAATCTGGGTTTGTAGATTTGTCATCTGTAAAATGCAAGACATGACAAGCATTTTTCTGCATGATCTTATAAACATTTGTAACAGACTGTCAAAAAAAATCTGTATGTTTTGGGGACATTTCGAGAGAAGAGAGAGAAATCTGTCCATTGCATAGAAGCAGACTATAAATATTCTTTAGGATTTGGCGCACAATCACTTTCGTCAGCCATGTTGAATTTATGTCATAAATAAAAATACACAAAATTACTGGTCAACCATTGGAGGTCCTGAAAGGTTAACATTAAGTTATGTTCACTGACACACGAGGGACATCAGTGGGTAAAAATGCTAGACTACCAATGATCAAAATATTTTTATGCGAAAAATAGCACAATTCTTTCATAAATCTCGTAGTTTATTAGGAATAAGTGATTATTTGTCATCTTTTCCCACACAGGATCAAGTTAATGCAAGGGTTCTCTTTACAAAATGTGGTTGCTCAAGATGATGAGCTTAAAATGGGTATTTTATCTGTGGAGATGGGTGTGTATGCAAGAGGCTGTGTGTGGTAAAAATATGCAGCACATTTGAATGGATTAGAATATTTACTGACATCTAGTGGGAAGATTTATAAGGCAGATAGTGTTAAAACTTTAAAACTTTTTTACAAAATATTATGCGGATTACAAAAATATATTTTTAAAGATTTTCTGAGCAGTTCAATGGGGATGAAATCCTAGTATTAGTCTAGTTGAATGACGGTCTGATGCATACTGAGCACAACACTAGAAACTGTAATCTAATTTCACACAAATCCAGTCACTCTAAACTTCTGCAATTCATTCACTATTGCAATTCAATACAATAATATATATAACTTTATATAAATATAAAAAATACTTAAATGCACATCTCACGCTCCTCAAAATTAATGAATTCAATTTAATGCAAATAATGGTAAATTATAATTGTTAAAATCTAGGTTCCCACTACTTGAATGATATCATTGTTCACATTCACTGAAGGATATTAGTGTAAATGTTTTCAACATTGTTAATTATTGACAGTAACCTCTAACAAGTTAAGTTTATAATGATACAGAACAAAAGCTAATTCAGAATTTAAAGTTTTAGAATTGAGTATAGTGTGTCGATATTTTCCCCTTTCTGTGCAACACTAATAATCATAATAAAAACACTTCAGGTGTCATTTATTTTTTGTCAGAACACTTTTGTAAGAAAACACATTAGGACAGGTAAATTCCTTCAAATTGAGTTGTTCAATATATTTTTCAATTGATTTTCATTGTGAATCGAATCAGATTGAATCCTTCAGACACTGAAAGGAAAACCTGTTAAATGAAACCAAATAGATTTGCTGTCTACCCAGAGATTCCCATCCCATACCCTGGGCGGGACTCTGGAAATGCAAACTGGAGCTTGGGTAGGAACTGCAAATTTGTATGATGACAAGATATTGTATACAGTGTATGACTATAAGACAATGGAAATGTCACAGGTTGAGTCCCTGGCTCAATAAAGAAGGAAAAATGTTAAATATAAGCAATTTCACACCCTCAAAGTCTAGCGTGACTACACCTGACTGCCCCAAACCGCATCAACTTTCTTTAAATAGACGGCTTGGGGAAGAAATCATATTTACAGTGGCAAGAAAAAGTATGTGAACCTTTTTGGAATTTCATGGTTTTCTCAATAAATTTGTCATAAAATGTGATCTGATCTTTATCTAAGTCAAGGGTATTGACAAATAAAATGTGTCTAAAATAATAACGCAACATTTTATTATCTTTCATGTCTTTATTGATAACAACAACAAAAAAAACTCATAGTGCTTGTGGAAAAAGTATTTGAACCCTTGAGTTAATGACCTCAAAAAAGCTAATTGGAGCCGGTTTTAGCACACCTGTAGTCTCGTTGAGATCATAAGTTTAGAGGTGTTGCTCTACAGCTACTTTGACTGATAAAAACCCCTCAAACTTATGGAGTTTTTATCTGCACAAGAAGAACACGCTTATGCGAGCCATGCCTCACCAAAAAGTGATTTCAGAGGACCTACGAACAAGAATTGTTGATTTACATATAGCTGGCAAGGATTACAAAGTTATTTCAATGACTTTAGAAAATCACCAGTCTACTACAAATGGAGACACTTTGAGACTGTTGCTTCTCTACAAAGAAGACACCAAGAGCACAACGTACACTCATCAATGAGGTAAAGAAACAACCCACGATGGACAGCCAAAGATTTGACGGCATCATTGGAACCTGCTAACATCTGTCCATGAGTCTACAATACGTAAAGCACTGAACAAGCAGGGTATACATGGCAGGACACCACGAAGAAAGCCACTGCTTACTGAAAAGAACATTGCTGCACGATGACTGAAGTTTGCAAAAGAGCACATTGACACTCCACAGCGGTATTGGCAAAATGTTTTGTGGGTTGATGAAACTAAGATTGAACATTTTAGAAAAACACACAGCACTACATCTGGCATAGAACGGGCATGGAATATCATCATGAAAACATCATCCCAACTGTCAAGTATGGTGGAGGAAACATCATGATTTGGGTCTGCTTTGCTGCATCACGGCATGGCCAGTTTGGAATCATTGAGATGAAGATGAATTCACAAGCATATCAGACAATTCTTCAGGATAATGTGAGAATGTCTGTACGTCAGCTGAAACTGTGTAGAATGTGGGTGATGCAACAGGACAACGACCCAAAACTCCGGAGTAAGTCCACAACAGAATGGCAGAATGTTTGGAGTGGCCAAGTCAGAGCCCAGACCTCAACCCAATACAGGAAGCGCCTGGTTGAGGTTATTGCTGGCAAGGGGGGGTCAACCAGATCACATTTTATGACAAATTTATTCAGAAAACCATGAAAATCCAAAAGGTTCACATACTAATTCTTGCCACTGCACAAGGTACAAGGTTGATACAACATGGCCTTTGATGATGACATAATCAATGAATTTGCCAGGATTGTGAAATCAAATATCAAAAAGATATTCAAGTTTATATATAGTCACAAAAAAAACACACTATGATTAGTTTCATTGCAAATCTGTCAGACTGTTGCCTCCACCACAAAACCACTCAGGTTAGCCGTGAGGGCTCCAGTCAAGTGTATGTGCTGTCTGGACTTTTCTAAGGGACTTTTCGAAGTTTCCATCCAAGCCCAATAGTCTAGATTGTATCTCTATTCCCACGCTACACTCAACCCCCTCAAAATTAACAATGTCAAACAAGCAGATTTATTTTCGCAACAAGTTAAACCAGTATGTCCTTAGCGCTAAGCAGGGGTGTTAAAATGCTGACCGGTAGCAACAAGACCCAGTGCATTCATGTATACCCACATTTATACCCTAAACACTCCTCCACGTGTGGGAACCCAGACGTACTGACCCTCTCACCATTAAATGCACCTGTAAGCAAGCTTCTGTTTACACATTACACTGCAAGCTCATTGTGATTTTATCACACACTGTATCACATTTAAAGCTTAGGGATGCTGAATTAGCCGAAGCAAGCATATGTGGCCTGTAAAGATGATTATTTAAAGATATATTTTTACTAATTTTCATTGGCATTTATAAGGAAGGCTTACTGTTAATACAAGTCCCAGTTATTAAATAAACTTTATGAACAAGTCTCCACATCGTCGTTCTAACAACAGGCCCTCATATTATAATAATTAGCATAGCCTATTCATTTTATTAACATTTATTTAAAACTCATTCTTAAAGTAAACCTAAAGTTCATTCAGTCTGTCAAGGCAACAGAGAAAGAGCGATTCTCTTGCACCTCAATGCAAAATGAAGATGAAATGAGCAGGACACACAGTCCCTGGCAGAGAACTGCAGCTCAGCAGCTCATCTGACAGGCCCCGTCCCTGCTTTTAATGACTTATTTATTCAAGCATAATTAAGCTAAAGCCTGGAGCAGTGATTAATGCTCTTTGTCATCTTGTAGAACAATATCTCAAACTTCATGAGCGCTGGCTCAACTCCAGTTCTTGCTTTCTTTATATTCTACTGCCAACAGCCAAACTAACTTGGAGTTGTTGATAAACTGCAGTATGTCACGTAAAAGAGTTCAGTGAGATAAGTCACGTAGTTTCTTTTAGCAAGCAGACACAGAAAATAACATTATATTTGTGTGATTACAGAAAGCACCCTGGCCGGTTCGCAACCTGCCATAAACCAAAAGATGAAGAAGAACACCCTGGACTGGAGTGGAAGCCACGTCAAAATGTTTCTCAAACATGAGTAAGTAGGCCTACTTCATATTTTGTTGGATGGGACGTTTATAAGAGTCATATTTTTATAATTATTGTGATCATATCCAGATGCACTGTATAGCCTACATCACATTATTTACACACATGCATTTAATTTGAGAAAAGCGTTCAATTGATATTCGCTCATTTATGGTGCTGTTTAAGTTTGGAGCACTAAATAAACGTTGTTTTGTCTAAATATGCACAGGAGTAAGGTTTTTTACAAGGACATAATTTTATAAAAATTGCTTAAATATCATAATTTAACTTCGGGTTAGTCCGGGTTTGAATTAAACCCTGTCTGTGAAACCGGGCCAGCACGACTTAAGAAGTTGAAAAATGAACAACTATTAAATAAACAGTGATATCACTATTTTTCCAATACGTTCTGCAATCTGAAAACATTTATTGTTTACATATTTAAACTTTTGTGAAATGTAGGCTATACATATATTTAACTACGAAATGGCTTACCATTCTCATTAATATTTTTGGTTAATTCTTAAACTTTTCTTTTTTCTTTTATATAACTCTGGTTTATCTATCTTTCCTTGCTCAGAAGATGTTGTAAACCATCCCCTATGGAAAAAGCAGGTGGAAACTTGGTCAAGGCAGATTTTTTGCACATGTATGCACAAAAGCAGACATGCATCGACGAGGACCATTTAGCCTCTTAGTTAATCTCTAGTCTATATTTTAGTAAATTATAGTTCAAGGATTAATAAATATGCAGATGTGTAAAACTTGTTTGCTCAAATCAAACAAACGTATGGTGCTTCCTGGAACTCTACTGAATCAAAACACCAAATAAAAGAAAATGAGTGGAAACTTTAGTTTTTATTAGGGCTGTAAAATTCTGTTTTTTGTGGTGTTGATTCCGATTCCTAGATGCAGTTTTCGCTTCCTGCTCAATTCGCTGTTTTACTTTAGGTACATATTTTGAATGCAATACAATTTTATAATCGGTCACGTTTTACATTTATTACACCTATAGACTCACTTACACACATTTTTGCTATTTCTCTTTGCTCAACTTCTCATGTAACGTTAAATGAAAGCAGGCCGATTGCAGACAGGTGTTGAACGAGTTCTGTCCAGCTTTTACAGCTTTTAACAGTCCTAGTAGTTATGTTGTGACTGTGCCTTATATTCATGCAACTCTCTTAACGCACATATGGAGCTCATTGGTAGAGAGTAAGACAGGACACCTTGGAATCGAGGAAACCATTCTTTTTGGACCTAACTTCCAGCCCTTTTATGCGTAGAAACTTTAACTGAAGTTCTAAATAGGGATATACCTGTTCGCCTACATGCATGATTGTAACATGTAGCATGACTAAAGAAACAATCTTCACATTTGGTCTAAGCTCTATATTCATCTCAAATGAAGACTGCCCATGAATCTTTTCAGCTTCTCAGCAAAGTTTTTGAAGGGAATTTAAAGGTTTTATAGTAATAGTTGTGGTTTGCTTCCCTCTGGTGATTAAGATAGGAAATGCACTTCGTTTTTCTTTCACATGTAGATGGTTTTGTATTATTATTATTATTATTAATAAACAGTTTGAGAATAATTTCTATTGAATGAAATAACACGAAAGTTTAAAAACGTTTGACAACAAAACTTTAAAACTACAATTTAATGGTGACATTATCCATCCTAAACATTTAAAAAATGAAAAACATTCACAAAAGTTTTGTCCGTAGTAGAGAGGAATGGTTGAAGGCTTAATATAATAGGCAGCTTATATTCTTTTCTAAATTCAATGGATGTTCGCATTTCCATGTCATCCAACAGATGTGTACCATCAGTTTTCTTCATCCCTTGGCTTTCCCTAAGACAAACAGAAACATTTAAGTGTTTTATTGTGGGCACTTTTCAAAGACATGATGAGTGCAAACTGTAAACATTAGCCTACTGTATTAGAGGGCTATTTCGAGTCTCTATGTTTCAAGATATATTTTGACCACTAGATGTCACTGGACGTTAAGGGTACATACCTTGGGTTTACCGCACCGACGCAGGCGGTTACCTACAAGACATACATTACACATCAGTGATTTGCTTTGACTTATACTACACAAACAAACACACTCTGTTTAGACACACACCTGCCAGAAGAAAGACAGACATTAGCACGATTACCCCAGCAAAGACCAGACCACCAATGCGAAGAGTCTCGTAGTCTGTGAATCAAGGAATCTTTAACTCAACACATACATCTCCAATATAAATGAATGTTCAGGTAAAGTGTGGCTATGTCTTACCATAGACAAAATCAGCATCTGGGTCTACTGTAGGGCCTGGAGGATATAGAGAGTCTCAGAGCATGTTAATGTGGTATAATATAGCCTATAATGCATTTAGCACATTTACAGCCAAACACAATATACGTGTACAATAATATGCACAAGCCTGATTATTTATTCCTGCGTTATTAAACATGCAGTTAAACAACCAATTCAAATCTATTGAAGTGTATTTCAAAATCTAGTCAGTTTTATGCTTTCAAAGCAGCTTGATAGAAACTTATGCCTGAATACCTGAGAATATATGTTAGCATTAAATAGGATAATAACAATGAAAACCCCATGAGACAAGGTGTCCTTACACAACTTATTTGTAACACATCGTTTTGATACCTCTAGCTATAAAAACTGTTTGATTTTGATATCATGACTGTCAGCCAAAAGTTCTGTATCAATATGTTAACATAGTATTGTGGTTGTTTCGAACTGTTTGCTGTATTTATATAGCCTATACAGCATGGGGGTCCACATGATTTCCCACTATAGACAGATAATACAAACAATCCTTCACATTGAGACTCACCTGCTCTAGGGGACATGGTTACTTTCTCTGTGGGTCACAGGGCAGAATGGTTAAACTGAAAATTAAAATCATAATTAGGCCTTAAAATCAAACCACCCTCTGTTAAGTCACAACAAAAAAACTAGTACTAATTGTTTTGTATAAATATTCAGTGTTTGTGACATCAGTCGAAAGTCCTAAAATGCCAAAGATGCCATTATTTTCACACAAGAAAGTTTGGAATAATAAATATGTTGAATAAATATTTTGACAAACCTATATAAAACATAGAATTTTCAGAAATATTTATTGCTCAGAGACTTAAATATAGTCTCTTTATATTTATATTTATTTATATTAAATATAAATATAAAGAAATATAGATTTCAGTAACAAAAAAAATGATGCCATATAGAATCATTAAAAAAACCCAAAATAAATTGTATTCTCAAGATGTTTAAAGGGGTGCTGCAACAATGTGTCATGCATTCTGACTTCTTTATATGAAAAGTGGTGTTTTCTCATGCTTAACAGGGCCAACTTGTCAAAAAACGAGTTGGGCGCATTACGTAGTATTTCTGTGCTCAATACACTCCCCCAGCGACCGTACAGGTTTCAGAAAGTTTTTTTCAAACATAAATAACTGTTTTGTAACAATTTTTCTTAGTCCCGTATTGGACAATTCTCTCGGAAAAGCACGGGGCACTCCCAGAGCAGGAGAAGGAGAGCAGGAGAAGGAGCATGCGCAGACGTCACTTTCACTTTTGTGCAGGAAAGAGAGAGAAAGAGCATATGTTCACGAAGTTCAGGTGTTTGTTTGTTCATTGCATTTGGGTGATGAATGATATATTAACGGTGGATATAACGCTGGATTTGGAGATCGTTTTAAACTGATATATGGTGTTTTCCCAACGCTAAAAGATGCCAGACATGAACCGCATGTGGTGAGATAAAATGATGTCTGTGTTTTGTTGACAATTTGCTTTGTTTCAGCCTACCCCCCCGCACGCCGTATGATTTCTGAAGTATTCATACTGCCATATCTATCTTTTATAAACGTGATCAAACTAAATAATCTTCGAAGATACTACGTAATGCAAGGTACTTAAGAGTAATATGAGATTGGCAGAAACCCTGTGTGTTACACCCGCTTTAAGCATCCATTTAGACACTTAGTCTTAAACCAACCAGAATGCAATTCACTGATCTGAACAAGTTATAAAATAACAGCAAAACATTTTCCTCCAAAGATCCATAGGCATGTTATAATCCCTACGCTGTGAAAAAGGGTCATTTGCTGAAGCCCTTTCTTCTTGTTCAGTGCTGCACTTTTTCTTAAGGTAAGTGCATCTATTCATCCAATGTGTTGACTCTTTATTCATATCTCTGACTGTAATGATTAACTCATGTTGCTTTGATCAGAAAATGACTCATATGGACTGGGGGCAGTTGACGTTTCGATTTCACATTAAGATCTTGTCAGACTAACAAGCATTTTCATGTTGTTAATCTTTATTTTCTGTTTGGGCATTGAGAGACCCCAAGACACCTTGAAAACTTTAACACATTCTTTACAATGAAGTGTATGCTGGTACTTCTGAATCAAAAATTGAATATATTTGGTTACTATGTTTTCATGTAGGTATACATATAACGTAGTTGATATAAATAATGTACATGTGAAATACTTTGTGGAGCTCTTGGAATTGCCTAATTGTAATGCATTTGACTGTAGTCTATTATAATTCATTATTTAACAGATGTCCAAACTGACTTCTTTTTCACTTATTACAAAAAACAACCCCCATGCAAGAATACCTTTTTCTTTAAGAATACCTTTTTTGTTGGTTACCAAAAACAGTTGATCCCCATTCACTTGCATTGATTTTGTGTCCATATAATATAGGTCAATGGGGACCGACGTTTTTTTGGTAAGCACCATTTTTCAAAATACCTCCTTTTGTGTTTTGCAAAAGAAAGAACATCAAACTGGTTTAAAATGAAAACAGGGTGAGTAAGTTATGACAGAATTTTCCTTTTAGGGGAAGTATCCCTTTAAGTCAAAGCTTTTTTTTAACCTTTTTATAGATTATTGAACCAATTTCAATTTAACATGAGGGCTAAGCCACTTATCAGAAGCCAGTCGTGTTCCGGATGACCTCAGCTTTAAATCAACAGTGATCCAATAAAATGCTTGTTCTGCTCAAATCTGTGCATTCAGCAAAACCCATAATATCTGCAAAATGACAATAACAGGTCTAGTGATCTCAGCTCACCTGTAAGAGAACGCTCCTCTTCCTCCACAGGTCCTGGCTAATGTGAGAGTATCTTTAGCTTCCAGGTGAATTTCATGCGTCCACCCCTCCCCCCTTCAAAGAGCATTCATAAATCTGTCCATCGTTCTTTGAAACACATTTATTAGCCTATAAACAGCGGCCTTCAAACGGTGATAAAATACCATCCATCCCAACCTTTGGAATCATTGCCCAAGGGAACTCAAGTTACATCACAGTATAAAATACTTCAGTCCGGGACTGATGGTGGCCATATTGTGTCTTGACTTTAAAATATAAGTGAAGGACCCCTGAGAGCTTTCGTTCCACTGTAATTGATTTCAAATCCTCTTTTTCCCTTTACAGCACGGTACACTGTCAAATCGATCAAATTGATGTATAATCAGAGCCCAGATACTTGGAAATAAAATGTTACATGTCGTATTGAAGAGAGCAGGTGATATATGACCTTCAAGGGTGAGAAAGAATAAGAGACTGCCTGACACTTGGTGTCTCTGTTCATGTGCATCGGTGAAGAAAAAAATCACCAACACGTGATGCTTGTGTCAGACAGAGACTTTATATATATAGAAGCACAAAGAGCGTCCATACACAGCGGCTGCACAATGATGAGCTGCACAAAGATGAGACGAACGTGTTTCACATTCGTCTGTAATAGCAAAGTATCTGTGACATTAGACTGTCGACTAAATGTGTTTAATACTCTGTGGAACACATCTTTCTTTAGAAATTGACCTACATTTCTACAACTCTCATGAGTTTATCACAACAAGTGATGTGTGGCACAACACACATTCACACACGTACACAAACACACAAAAGCAAATGTTGCTCTCCTAATAGGTCGACATTTTGGTCTCATGGAACAGTAGTAAATGAGTGATTTTAAAGCGCTAGTCCACACAAAAATGTGCTCATTCTCATGTCAATCCAAAACCCAAAGGATATCTAACCAACGTTGTGTCATGTGGCTTCAGAAGAAGGATGTTTTGGAACTTTAAAGACCCAGTCCCAATTCACTTTCTTGCTAAAGTTCACCCAAAAATTACAATTCTGTCATCATTTACTTCCACTCTTGTCAAACCTGTATGAATTTCTTTCTTCAAAATATTTCCTTTTGTGCTCTGAAAAAGAAAGTTGGTAAGCAAACAGTGCCAGCACCCATTCACTTCTATTGTATGAACACAAAACCAAGGCAAGTCAATGGGTGGCGGTCAACAACATTCTTCAAAATATCTTCTCTTGTGTTCTGCGGAAGAAGGAAAGTCATACAGGTTTGAAATGACAAGAGGGTGAATAAATGAAAAAGAAAATGGTTTTGGCATTCTTCATGCATTGACATTCTGATAAATATCTAGATTGTGTTTCCACAAAAGAATCCCATTTATTTCTAAATCTGGAATGACATTAAGCTGAGCGTTGTATTTCATTTTGGGGCGAACTATATATTTAAGGCATTAAATGCACAATCTACAATAAACATGATCATAAAAGGTAGAGGACACAGATTAGTGGCACTATGGTGAGGTGAATTGCTCTTTCGGTCATGCTGTCCGAGTCTGTTCTCACACAGCAGACGTTTAGCCTATACTGTGGGTCGGAATGAGGGCGTAGAGGCCGGCAGTGTTGCAGCTGAAAAGAGGACAATGGATTTGCGCCCCCTGTGGTACAGTGGTGTTACGGTTCTGTTTTTGTGCTTGGTCTGGGTACAGCGGTGGTAAGATTGTCAGGAGGAGAAAGCCCACATGCACTGATTCACACGAATGTGGGATAACGCACCCACACACACATATGCATACATGATATATTCAAATATATTTTCTGCATCACATATGAATTTATACTTATATTAAATACGTATGCAAATTTAAATATGTCTGCATATAATCTATACAATCTACAAGAGAGAAAACAGCAGGTGGGACACAAATAATAATAACAAGTGGTCACACCACCGATAACAGTAACAGTTGCTGTTAAATATGTTGAAACGAAATAGGTTAAGGGATAGATCTTCCAAAATAAACATTTTGATGTAATTTTAGGGTGAACTATCCCATTAAAGGACACACACAGGTTCAGCTGGGGAGGAGCCGAAAAGGTAAAGAATGATCTACAGGAAGTGGCTAGTTTTACTAAAACAACTTACTCAAGACAAACTGTCGCAAAAGGCTACGGACAGAAAGACGGATACGGTTACTGGTCACGTGACAGGACTAGAGGTCTACGTACAAGACACTGGCCAATTAATAACCCAAATCACAGTCTCCTCCCCCTATATCTTTATCTCCTCACGGTCCTCTCATAGTCATGGTCTGGATTAGCTTCATCATCATCATCAACATCAGTAAAGTCGTTCAGCCACAGCTATGTGTTCAATGACACTGAGAAGAAACAAATGACACATTACTTGATACAGCAAACCACTCGACTCTTCATTTCTGATTCCATCGCTCATATTCATTACCTGGATGGTTTTAGTTCTCTGCTTTAGGGGTCTCCTTATCTTTATAGGAGAAAAGAACAACAAAGGGAATACATTCAGATTATATTCGTAAACTAAATGCATATGTGGATCAAAAAGGTTAGACATTAGGAGATGTCTTCGATCTAATTTTTTCACATTCAGTTTGATCATCTTTATGTTACTGTACATTTTTATACACATGTGTGCCTAGATTTATCATAATGTTAAGAATTTGTATCTGTTGTCTATACATATACTGTAATTACTATATACAAAATATTTTATATTTACACATTTTGGTTTTAAAAATGAAGTACGTGATTTCTCTCCCACTAGCAGGACAAAAAGAGAACTGGAGAAATTATGTTTGTTTACAAACAAGGTTCAAGTTCCATCTGTCATTTGTCAGAAACACAGATCAGAATTGGTTGAGCCAACAAGGCAAAAAAAAACAAGCTGACTGCATTTCCATTTGGTGCCGTCATTTTTGTTTCAACAGACTGCAATTTGCTAAAACTATTTACAACCACTTTCAGTCTGAGGCATCGACAGCGCTCAATGCTCAAGAGCGCTTAGAGGCCATTCGCACGCCTTCTCCCTTTCAAACAGCTTCTCAATAGAAAAGTAGTTGAAACTCGTCCATTTCGTAAAAATGCTTTAAAGCAGTGTAGCATTTACATTTTTCAACCTATTTTAGTGGTTTGAGTTGAACGGAAAGAGGATCTATCTCTGATTATTTTCAATAGGTAGACTTGGAAAGTTGTTCTTGTCATAAGGTAAAAGAAAAAAGTTGGTAAAAGATTGACTTGATAATTGATGATTGATAATTCCTCAGAATGATGAGGTTCTATCTGCATTCTGAGCAGTTTTTAGATGTTGACCTTTTTGCACTCCATATACCCCAAAACATGTGGAAAACAAGTCTCTTTCATACATGAAAAAGACAGAGACCCTAAATGTATTCGAATTGTAAAATATTCAAATCTCCTTTAATTTGTAAATGGGGAGTTTTGGAACAGGACAATGGGCCAGAGCAGTCAATGCAGCATCTATGTATACACAATGTCTTCTGGAAAATACAAATAAGATGCAGGAGATGCATTACCTTTGGAGGCTATGGGGTTTTCAGCTTGAGCCTCCTCATCTCCTGGGGCTCTGATACTGTATAAAGAATCACTTGTGGTTTCACATGAATGTGACTTCACACAAATGCCTTATTTTATTCATTCATTCCCAAAATTCCTAAGCAACACACACAACTACACTGGACTACAGTAGTAAATTCTTTCTGTTGAATATTACTGACCTGGGCTTTTGGTTGATGCTGCAGCGGCATCTGCGGCCTGCACAGTGCAAAGAAAAAAGTGTAACCCATATAAACCCAGCAGGTTCTCTAACCCATATGACCCAGCCTCATCTCACACGAATTCGTAACTATTTTACATGAAGATTAATGAATTTGTATACAGCATGGATAGAAAAACGCAATGCTGAAGCCCCACCCCTAAATCTAATAGCTAAACTGTATATTATATTTATTTGTATATCTCTCACATCACTCATAGAACTTTTTTCTTCTTGCATAATAAAATGGTTTCAATCTGATGTTTCACGTCCATCTACAAACTGATACAGGATGTAGTGCACTACATTAGTACATAAGAATCAGTTATCTTTGTAACCTGTGTGAAACACTACGGAGTGTGACGACCTAATGTGTGGTTCATCTTCAGAATAAAAACGTTATCTTGACGCCCAGTTTTGAATACAAGCACTGCTGAATAACAGATAACTCATGCGAGGGACTCTAGTTTGAGCCATTGTGCTCTGATTCTCCTTTGATTGATAGTAATTTGTGTGTCATTTAGCTTGTAAATAAAGACAATGAGCTGATCAATGAGAAGATATGACTGAATAAGTGTGGTGGTCTGTTTCAGATATGCATGGAACATGGCACATTCATCTATATCATTGAACAGATCATTCAGGGTTAAAGCATGCAAGTTAATGAATTAGTTTAATAGGTAGAAATATGTTTCTTACTAAGAATGAGAACCACTCCCAGGGCAAACAGGACAACGGCAAATGCAAGACCCCCAATCCTTAAACTCTCATAGTCTGGTTAGAAAGAAAGAGGGTTATGAATGGCAGGAGAATAAATGCGTTCTGGGAAATATCTAAAAAGGTTCAAGCTTACACAAATGTTCTACTGTGCGTTTAAAAAGCATTTAATGTCCATTCATTTATATTCCACGTTTTGTATCTTTAAAGAATTCAAGATTTTTTTTCATTTCATTAGCACAATAATTTCAACAAATCTTGTACATTCCAACAGGCTCAACACATTTTTTCAGGTCAAATACAGAATTAATTACTTGGCATACAGTAAGAGTACAGAGCTGTTAAAAGGAATGTATATAACATATAGTCCATCTAATCAGATTTTGGAAAGAGAAAAAATGAAAGTTTTTATTTAATCTTGGTCATACTTGTGACTTTAACACTAAGCTATGAACTGGGTAAGAAATGTTTTCATAAAGCTCAATTTCAGATTCACAACACAAAATACTCTAGCAGAAGAGTGTCGGTTTTCTAACTTGGCTTCTAGAAAACTTTTTTCTATTAAGAGGACATTTGAATGAAATATTAAAACAATGCAGCTCTTTCCTAAGTACATGCACCAACTCAAGTTAAATTTCTCCTTAATATCCTCTAAGGGATTAATTAGTTAAAGGTACAAGTGTCCAACAACCCGGCATGTATCTAATCCTCAGGGGAGGTGTTAACTAAACTGATGAGAGTTATTGGTTAGCAATTATATTTCACTGTCCTGGACTTCCTGCCATTTGAGATGCGTGTCTCTTTAAACTAACATAATCCTGCTCGTTTGTGTGTGATAAAATATTGAGGCGTGAAAGCAGTGATATTTACTGTATACAAATGGGTCCTTTTCTTTTCCATCTAATGGAGACAAAAGTGAAATAAGACATTATTAACAATAATATACACATACTCAATACATTTTTTATCTTTTTCAGCACAAGAACAAAAATGAATTTGTGAGGTGTGAAAAATGTATGTGTGTCTGGGATGCTTACCTCCGGCATCACTGTCAGACAGGGCTAAAATGGATAAATACAGACAAAATGAAACAGAGTGGAACCATTGGGTTCAGTAATTGGAATAAGAGCACTCACATTAATGCAATATGATGTTATTCAGTTATGTTATTCAATATGATTTTAGTGACACAAAATATGTGAAAAACATGATAAAGACATAATAACAGGGTTGTATTGACAGGTTCAGTGCAATTTGTACAACAAAATCCAAAGAGATCCATTAGACTAAATCAATGGCTGTAGGAGGGAAAACATATACAGATTTTTTTACACTATGCACACTGTAATACTAGAAAATCGAGCTTTGATACATCACAGCGATTTAGCCAGTTCAGTTAAGGTCATGAACATTAAAAAGAAAAAATGTTTAAAACACAAGACTCTAACTCTTAAGTTAGATCCACACCAAGCCGACGCGACAAACTATCGTAGACGAAAGGCAGACAGTGAGGTTCGCTGACCTTGACTGCGTCCGGGTCCAAAATTGCCTTAACGGCCAAGTAGCACGTTTGCTCTGCTCCTGCGTGAGAGGAATTACTTTCTCTGTAGGGGACTGCAATGATTACACCTTGTTTCTGGGAGACTGGCAAGCTAAAGTTTATTTTTGTTTTAACATTACAGCACAAACTTAATCCAGTTCACATCGTATTGGTATGATAGATTTAGCCACTCAAACGATCCGACTACCAGACAAGCTCCGCCGCCGATTCAACATGTAAAATTGGCCAAAAAAGTGAGACGGGGACAGATTTTAGAAAACGGCGCGGAACAGACCAAAAAAATAAGACAGGTTAACCCCAAAACTGTCCGACGGCCGACCGTCGGCTCTGTGTGTACCTTACTTTAGGCTCTTAGGCCCAGTCTTAAAGGGATTGTTTACCCAAAAATTCTGTCATCATTTACTCATCCTCTAGTCATTTCAAACCTGTATGATATTCTCTCTACTGCAGAACACAGAAGAGGATATTTTGAAGAAAGTTAATAATTGTACAACAGCGATATTCATTCACTTCTATTGTATGGACACAAAACCAAAAAGTCAATGGGTACCGCTGTAGATCGGTTCTGCAGAAGAAAGAAAGACGATTGAAATGACAAGAGGGTGACTAAATGATCACAGAAATTTCATTTTTGGGTGAACTTTCCTTTAAGAGATCATTATTGACATAAACATAATCTGCTGTTCATTTAAAAGCATAACCGGTCATGGAAATTTCTATTCTCTACATTTCATGATACAGTATAATCTCAATACAGCATACATGCTAAACTGTGTTCGTCTTGACATACAGTATGAGAGAGAAATCAAAAGTAACATGGCAAGGTCAGAGTAACATAATGGAACAAATGAATAAATAGGGAAGGAAGGAGCAATAAATAAAAAAATGCTAAAGAAAAATGAAATATTTTTCTAGCCATCCGAATCTGATAGTTAGTGATGCACTCAGCAGTGGGCTGACTGGGTTGTTGACGGAGGAATTAGATGAATTTGTTTGCATTTTAGAGAACTCAATCAATCTAGTGCACATGTGCTGGCTGGTTTTCATGTGGCCTAATTGTGTGGGGGCGGAGCCTCTTGGAGGTCTGAGATGGATGGGATTTAAAATGGATGCTCTCATTTCGCAGGCAAATTGCACAGACATAAAAAAGCATGCATGCTCAACAAATGCAAACAAAGACCTTAAGATGTGTTTAAACAATATATATATATATATATATATATATACATATATATATATATAACCCATAGAGAACACTCTCACAGAAAGAGAAAACCATGCTGTCAGATTAGAAGAGGTCAATGATCAAATTCCCAGCCAGAAAACCTCCAGACTAGAAGTAATGTTTCATGTCATCAATTTCTCCCCATCTCTTTCCAGTTCTTTCCAATCCTAGTAAACACAAGGAGCATGGAGACAGATGTAAAGGTGCACTTACCCGCCACATAGACTAGGAGGGAAAAAAGGAAGACCAGAACAGTTTCCATGGCAACTGCGATGGGGAGAAAGCAAGAGATTGTAAATAGAGTCAGAATTGGTGTTAGTGGGTTACATGCTTACCACGTTCATAAACACTATAAAGATCACGCAACCTGATATTCAGAATCACGCTGAAATTCTGCCCTTGACTGACAGATCGCTTTGTACCTGCCCATATGCTGTCACACCGTTTGACACGGTGCTAAATTTAGCCTCTCTACTGTTTTGTAAATCACAGATATGGATCTTGTGTTTTTGACAGAAGGTCCCAGAGTCCCTGGATAAACAAACCTTTTTGCCATAGTATGATACGACTTTGAAATGTAGTTTACACTTAATGTTTGCCACAACATTTTCAAAAAACTGAAATTACGAAACTGCTTGATACAGTGATAGTTCATGCACAAACTAACATTCTGTCTTCATTTACATACCCTTTTGTCATTTCAAACCTGTAGCCCATGACTTTCTTTCTTCCACATAACACAAAAGCAGATATTTTGATGAATGTTCGAACAGCAGCGTCACCCATTCACTTCTATCATATAGAAACAAAACTAGTGCAAGCGACTGGGTATCGACGGTGTTTGGTTGCCAACATTCTTCAAATATCTTCTTTTGTGTTCTGTCGAAGAAAGAAAGTCATGTGGGTTTAAAATGACTAGAGGGTGAGTAAATGATGACAGACACATAACAAGATAAGATTTTACATCATCAGCTCCCACTAGTGCATGTCTACATTTTTAGTAACTCTCTCTCATATTACCTACTATATTAAATCTTTCATTCCTTTCGGTCAAACAAAGTCTTCCAAATCAACTGTCAAAAATCTTCCTTTTTCTCTTTGGATTTCTGACAGTTTATGTGTGTGCAGAGTCATTTGTACAGTGTAATGCAAGAGACTTCTGGATTCAGTCACCAGTCCTGCAGCCCGACAATCCCTTGAACAGCTTTCAGGGACTCGGTCATAGTGGTGCCATTTTCTTGAACATTAGGCACTGAAAAGCCATTGAGACACAAGATGACACAAGATTAAAGTAGATTAACTGCCCTTGACCAAAGGCAGGACATTTATTCTTCTTCTCTGAATGATTCAAGAAACTGAGTGTGTCTCATAAGCAATAGTTTAAGATCAAGGCAATTCATTTACCGAATCATGACACTGTCTTGGAGCTCAGATTTAAAAAAGAAACTCTACTACTATATGTGGAAATGGAGAACATCGCATTAGCATCACCAAAGGTTACAGTTTTGATTCAAGGAAAGTTTACTTTTAAAAAGTATAAATTTTCAAATGACCTCCGAGTTGTTTGAATGAAAATCTTCACATTATAAAACATGTTGGGTTGTTTAAACCCATGGGTTGATAAAATACACACAAACCCAATCGTTGGTTTATATAAACCTGGAATGTATAGTTTTGGTTAGGTTTGTCTAAAGTTTGACCCACGTCTGGGTTGCAACAACCCAACATTTTTAGAGTGCATAAATGAAAACTTCAGAATTGAACTTCTTGGATTGGAAAAATTGGATTATGATGTACCCATAAGAGACGCATTACTGCCTTCATGTCTTGGAGAAGTCATCATTTCAAAGCACCGAAAAGCAGGTGCCTTCCAATGTGTCTCGCTCATAAGTAATTTGTTCCAATAATCAATCTGTGAAGATCTTCACACAAAAAAAATGTTAATGTTATTTTCAGAAAATGCCAAACACCTGCGCTTGACCGCTCAAAGCCAAATGTGCAACATACCAACATAGTGTTAAGTAGGGCACCCACTTCCCTTAATAGTATCATGGTCGACCAGTAAAGAAAACAGGGTCATTCTCAAGAATAACATCATATCTGTCACGATCCTGTCTGGGTTTTCCCTGGTAGTTAGTTAGGAATTTTAGTTTGTTTCTTTTGAGTTCCTGTTTCCTGTCCTGTTTTGGAGTCATTTGTGGTTCTTTTGTTCATTGGTTCCCTGTTGATTGTCTCCTAGGTGTGTCTTGCTAACCTCCTCTAGTATGTTTATATATATCCCCCATCCCATCCGATCCCCCTCAGCCCCCGTGTTTCCTTAGCCTAAAATCGATTGTTGTACCTGTTAGGTTGTATGCTATGCTCTTGTGATTCATGTGTTTTTGGACTTATATTTCTCAGTGGATGTATGTCACTCTGTGGACTTGAAATGGATATTTACCTGCATTTGGATCCTCTCCCTGTTTTCCTGCCTGCCTATCCACACATAACAGAACAATCGACCAACAATAGATCCAGCAATCCGTTTCGCCCGTCTCACCCAAGGTAACAATTCCCTTGAGGACCATGTGCAAACTTTATTAGACATTGCGTGTTTCTCCATATATCCGGATCGCACGTTAATTGAATTGATTTGTGACGAACCTAATGATCAATAGAAAAACAATATCTCCTCTTATTGTCCTCGAGGGTCCTTGACACAATTTATGGACTATCTGTTGTCTTCTGGGTCCGCCTTCACCGTCGGCAAGATGGAAGAGGAGGTCGTTCCTAAATATTTTTTTTGGGGGGGGAGTAAGTGGGCTGAGCCCAAATTGAGAGTGGCCCAGTCATTATGGCCACTTTTCCTGAGCCAGTCCAGAGCCGGCTCGCAAACTGGCCGATGGTCCAGAGCCGGCTCGCAAGCTGCCCGACGGTCCGGAGCCCGCTCACAAGCTGGCTGCCGGTCCAGAGCACGCTCGCATGATGGTCGGTTCCAGGTTTAAAGCCCGCTCCCAAGATAGCCGCCCTTCCAGAGTCCGCTCGCATGATGGCTGGTTCCAGGTCTAAATGTCTGGTTTATGTTCAGGCAGACACTCCACTAGCATTTATGCGGTTGCCTGGTTTTCCCAAGGTCCCATTTCCGGTGGTCCTGGAGGCGTCTGTTCCTGAGGTCCTGTCCCTGGAGTCTGCTCTTCCGGTTTTGGTATGAGCCTCGTGGTGTGTCTGGGCTGTGTATTGCTAATGCTACGGACAAGATGGACGCTTGGCACTCTTCCGTGCCAGGTGACTCAGTCAAGATGGCTGCTCTGTCTTCTCCTGCCATATCCAGGCCTCCAGCCCTGCCTTCAAATATACACAGTTTGTGTATATATACCCAAGTGTATTCTTTGTCTAGTGTCAATTGTTTTACCTGTAATGTTGTATGCTATGCTCTTGTGATTCTTCGTGTGTTTATTGATTTATTACTTCTCTGTGGATGTATGTCACTTTGTGGACTTTATTAAATGGATATTTTACTGCATTTGGATCCTCTCCCTGTCTGCCTGCCTCTCCACATGTAACAATACCTCCATACCTGTGTATTTTTCTGTTTTATTCAAATTAAAATGTCCTGTTCTGCCTTAAACTGACATAATAGTTTTATCTTTCAGACATGTTATTTGAGATATGGTTGTTTAAAATGTTTTTTTTACAGCCCATATCTTAAATATCAATGTTTCACTATTAACACAACGCTGTGCCTGAGTAATGATGAGGAAATGCACCAGAACCAAAAGGATTTTTTTATTTAGGAAATCTTATCCCATGTCTTCCTGTAAATGCTCTAACACTCCATTCAGTCTGGGGACAAAGCATCAGCTTGGATAACCTCCTGTATGTTCTTCCATAGCGTTCATCCCATATCAGGACGACCAGATTGCTCAGCTCCAACTATCTTGTATTAGATGATGTTAACACAGTGTAGATTGGTGAATATCTCTCTAATCTTGGTCAGTTTTAAGAGCTTCAGGCTTATCAGCATGTCACCCAATCTAAGCCACTGCTCTGCTGCTAATGGACAACTCAATGCCTGACGGATAATCAGGAGTGCAGTATATGAAATGAGCAATGAAGACTGTAATAAACTAGTGTAATCCTCTGACTAACAAAAAGGAGAACATTTTGCTCAGTGCTGCATGAACGGTCTGAGAAGAAAGTGTGTATGGGGGTGGGAATACATTTACCACATCAACTTGGTTTATGAATGTTAATTCATTTAATAATTTTAAATAAATTTCATAATTCTATAACAATTTTGAATGTACTAACATTATTTATGCATATCCTTTATTTATTTATAGTGCATTAAGATTCCTGTTTTACCTTTATTTACCATAAATATTATTTGTGATTTATAGTGGAATTTCAGTAAAGGTAAAAGATGTGCAGTCAATCTAAAATGCAATGGGATGAAGCAAGACAATGATAGATAGGTATTTCAACCACATTTCTACGATCTACATCCGTTTTTTGATAGACAATTATTACTCTCTCTGACATCTGTAAAATAATTGATCTTTACAAGAACACCTTTGTTGATCCAGAAGTATCGTTGCTCTGTTGACTCTTAATGTTTTGTTAATGGCTGGGGTCGAGGCTTGAACACTCAAGCATTTCGGTTTAGGGGCAGAAAGTAGTTTGTTTAAAAGTAATGTCCTTCCATGACATAAGTTCCAGGGAAACATCCCACATCATAAAATCATGCCTTAAAGGGATAGTTCCCCCCAAAATATAACATTTCTGTCATCATTTATTCACTCTTGTGTTATTCAAACCATGATTACTCTTTTTTTCTGTGCAACACAAAATAATATATTTTTAAAAATGTCTCAGTGGTTTGCACTATATATATATTATATACTGTATTATAGTCAATGGGGTCTGATTGTTGTTTGGTCACAAACGTTCTTCAAAATATCTTTGTGTTCTGCAGCAGTCGTCATACAGGTTTAAAACGACATGAGGGTGAATAAATGATGATAGAATTAAACATTTTGGGTGAACTATCCCTTTAATGCTTTAAAATCATCCTTGGTTTATGAATAAGACCATATAGCTCATGCTAGAGTTCGCTGGCATCTGTTGCTGCCAGCTCCAGATGCAAAAGTTTGTCTTATACCTTTTAGTGACTAATAAGCAGAAATTATTTTATGAACTCAAAGATTCTTGAAGATGACTCTTTAATGACTTTAAAAACCAAAACAGCTTCCATGACCCAATCAGAATTTTCAGAAGAGAGGAACACAATTGATTCCTCAGCCAGTTGCAGAGACATATAATTCGCCCTTATAGTCAATATATAACATTTCCCGAAGGACAAAATAATGAATACCTCTTAATCCGAATGGCTTTAAAAGAGGCAAAACATTATGTATCCCCACTTACTGTCATATAAATTGCAGGTAATTATACTGATAAATACCCGTTCCAACCAAACAAAGGTATACAAAGAAGATTCATGTGTGGTATTTCCTCCGCTGATTCTGCATCAGTTGATGGTAGACCATATGTGAGAAAGTGAGAAAATATGACCCCATTGATATGACTCCCTCTATCAATTAATACAAACATTATCATCAGCAACTCCTGACAATGTCTGAGAGCTCTCATGACTAGGTGTAAGAGAAGCACTTAAATGTTTACACTGCCAGAATTGGAACAGTGTCTCTCTCCATTTCATTATCTCCCTCTCTTTTTGCACATGTCTTGGCCCCTATAAACAGCACCTTATAAACACCACCTGGTGCTTTGGAAAAAATGTTGAGTGAAGCTCAGTACATAGTGTTGATTGGATAACACATATGCATCATTTTTCCAGCCGATAATATAGCTAACGTCTATTTGACGTCTGCATTTACATCTGCAAGACATCTACAATACATAGTTTGCTCATCTGCAATACATCTCGGAGATGTCTGCTGTCAGACGTCATATAGACATTCTAGAAGATGTCTGTAAGATGTTTATGATTTAGTACGGATGTACAACAGCTTTTTCTAAGATGTTTAGCAGATGTTTTTGCACCACAGATCTCCAGATCTTTAGCTGACGTATTACAGATGTTAGGACGTCTCCGAGACATATTGCAGATGAGCAAACTATGTTTTGCAGATGTCGTGCAGATGTAAATGCAGACGTCAAATAGACGTAAACCAGATGGATTGTTCTATCTGGGCTGCAAGATAATCAGACCGAATTTTGGCCGACTTTTCCCATTACAACAGGGATATGACCCTGTCGTCTTGGATTATTTTATCCAAATTTTTTGTGAAGCTCATCAGGACCACTCCCATCACAAATCCTAAATATGTCTGTTACACCAGACATTTCACACGCTATGTAATGTTCATGAATATAATGCCAGTAGTTTTTAATTCCACGCAATAATTTGACGTAAACATTAAGCGCTGTGAAGTTCGAGGCCCATGAAGAGCGGTGCGAGTCCTGATAGGTCTCGCGATACTTTAATGCGATATGCCAAACAATCTGAGCAGCCCAACATTAAGTTGAACGATACTGTTCCTGAAGTCACTGATGTCTCTTCAGGTGTTTTATCAGAGTCGGGGCTAAACTCTGCAGCAAAATGGATCTCGGGGGCCAGATATGAGAACCACTGGACTACATGATCAGATCAGGTCCTTCCCTTAGATTTTTTTAATTAACAGTTTTAATAAAAGACTAGAGAATGAATTCCTTCATTGAATAATGTGAGTAATGGGTCATCCATGCCTATTTAAAGTATGCCCCTAAAGCCTATCATCACAACGAGGGTAAATTGTATCTATGACAACAAAGCTTTCATTGGCGCGCGCCCAGACGCGCCTCAACCAGGGTGCAGAAATATTGCTATGGCAACTGTTTCAGTCAGGTGATTACGATTATAAGTACAAAAAACTGCCTGTAGCTTTGTATGAGAAAGCGACGGTAGACTAAAAACCGAAAATCATGGTCGGATGTCATCGTTTGACAACGATTATAAAGAACAATATCATAGAAAATAAACATGCACTCGTTTTAAAGACATCATGTGTCCTAATGTGTAAGGATTACGCGCTACCTGTTGTGCGTGGTCTTCACAGGACCCCTCCCAACCTGTGGAGCTCCTCGAGCATGCACCCTAAAAGCTCATTCCTTGCACTACATATTCCTCTCAGTAATTAAAGTATATCGGCTAGCGCTGACGTTTTCCCGCCGATTGCGTCTGGTCAGATAAAGAAGTGGCTCAGACATATTCGCATATTTCGTTTTTTTTATGCAAATACGAATAACGCTGAGGCCGCGCACGTTACACTAACATTACGCACTTTAAAGACACCACAAAGCAATTCGGACACACCCTCCTTAAACATTGTTCTCAACACACCACTCCATACAATCCTCTAATGAATATATATATTAATATAGAAATAGCTGCACAGTCTTGTTATAAATGTAGGACTCTCAACTTTTGCTAAAAGTAAATTCTATAATACAATTTTTTTAAATAAAATACAACATCAGTGTGTTTGCATTACACTGTGCAATGATAAATGATGATGTCATTGGAGTTAAAGCAACTGACGCACGTCAGACCAAAATACCTATAAGCAAAGAAAAATGTCACTATGTAACATTCAAAGGATGTGGCACAGCAGCACACGCCCTAAATGTTTAAGACTAGACATAAAGAGTGACTTCATACTCTACCTTGTTTCGTCTCCTTAAGGGTAGTTGTCAAATAAGTGTCTGAACAACAGAGGGGCAAAAACTGCTTCCAATTAATCCGCGCGCCTGTGAGGTCCTCAATCTTTATCCTGTTCAGTCGATTATTTGTTTGGCGTTTTCAAACGTACTAAAGTTACGGATGCTGTACGTCAGCCAACGATGTTCACCTTCTCTTTTATCGGCTATAAAAATATTGACTGTCGGCTTGTCTCAGTATCCTCCCCTTCTCCTGTCGCACGCGCCCCTGTGTCTTCACGCTCTGCCGGTTCCCACCCCGCCAAGCGCGCAGTGAAAGACACCGGACGCGTTGCCTGCTCGTGCCGATTGATTGGCCAATATCGTGGTAGGTTATATATGATCACTCCTTCGAGGTCTATAAGGAATATTAAAATTACCCTTTAAAAGAGGGAAAATATGTATTTACATTAACTCAACACATTTTAAAGAAGTGTTTGAAACCCAACATACAAAACATAAAAAAGATCCAACTCTGTATTTTTTATATGATTTATAAAGAAACTATATGCAAAGATATAAAAAGATATGAGGTTTTTATTCAGTTAAGATCCTTCACACAAAGCCATCTGAGTTCATAGACACCCATTTGGATAAAAAAATACAGATTTTTAGAACGGTGCATTATATTCATACACAATACTCACAATAAACGTGTGTTGTAAAAATCAGTGCAAGCAGCATATTCATTTAAAGAAGCAGCAAAGTCCCAGATTCAACATTATTCAATGGATTAACAGTATAAATTCAAAGAAAAGACACAAGGTAGATAATGGGAATTAAAGTCACAGTAGAGAACCACAGGGCCACGGCTGCAACTATGCCCTCCCATGGTAATTTGTTTTTCATATATTATCATAGCCGAATGTAGGAACAGCATCATTAAATGGGGCCTGTAATTGACCGATTGTGTCTGCAGTATTGCAACACTGTCCCATGTCAAAGTGCATTAGTATGTCCTTCATGTTCAATCCATCGCATATTTCAAGTTTGTACTGCTGTGTGTCCACCATCATTGTTCAGATCCTCAAGAATGGACAATACCATGCAGAAGAGAGGCATCAGGGCTTCTCTTGCTGATGAAATGAGAAATGGTCAAGTGAAAACACAGCTTTATGGTACTCTGTTAAAAGCAGATTTTAAAGGAATAACACACACATGACAATGGATTAGGTTTAAATGAAGTGGCACCATGCTCAATGCAAGCTCACCTGCATCTTGCTGTAGATCCAGGGTAGAAGGCTGGTCACTCTGCTATATACTCCTGGTTTAAGTTTTTGTCCACAGCCATCGCCCCAACTCGTAATCCCTGCCAGGTGCCAGCGATTATTTACTGCTTTACACACCAGCGGACCTCCACTGTCCCCCTGGAAGCAGAGACAAGGACAGAGAAAGCAAATGGAAAATCAGATCATTTTGAACTATGATAGATTTGTGAAAAATATTTATTTTATAATACTGAATCAACCAAATTAAATATTATATTTCATGTATAATTCTGAAGAATTATTTTGTACCAAACCTGTATACAATCCTTTGTGTCTAGCAGAACAAAGAAATGTATGCAGGTTTGAAACAATCTGAGGGTGAATAAATGATGACAGAATTTTCATTTTTTGGGTGAACCGTCCCTTTAAGTAAAGATTTCATTCACCATTTTTTACACCCAACATTGTATATGGATAAGATGTGTGAAAACACGTAATACCAGCAATTCATTTTAAAGGAAATTACTTTATCTTCCCTTAAGTAAAAACATGAGATGATTTAAATCACAGGTTCTCTGAACAGTGTTAACTGCCTCCTACACACAGCAGGGACTATCTGTAAAAGTTTGCATCATTTCAAAAGATTTGTTTATTTAGAAAGTCGTCTGCCATAGATTACAGGTTACAAAACATTTATAATAAAGTATTTTCAAAGGATAATATGACATTTTAAATTGGATTTAAAGGTCCAATGTATGAAATTTGGCAACGTGGGGAGGTTACGAATTGCAGCCAATGGCTCATTCCACCTCTCCCTTTTGAAGCACTATGGTGGCTGACACAGAACAAAGATTTCATTACATTTTCAATTCCGCACTATGAGCAGTTTGTCCGTTAAGGGCTACTGTATAGAAAAAACATGTCTAATTACATGTAAGGGAACCAGCGATGTAAGTAGATAGAAATAGCTCATTCTAAGGTAATAAAAACATCATGTTTCATTAAGTAAGGTCTTTATACACCTCTGAAGTCATAGTAATGCATGTTAAATTGCATTTCTGTCAACAGATCCTCTCAAAAAATTACACATTGGACCTTTAAATAATCTGTAAATATGTCTCAAACCACATGCCTCAAACACTTCGTCGCCAAACCTATTGACTTCCATTGAATTGACACAAAACCACATTTTCAAAATATCTTCTTTTATATTTCACATGAAAAAAGTCATAGGCCTAGGTAGGTTTTGAAAGGCATGAGGGTGAATGAATAATAGAATTTGTATTTTTAAGTGAACTATGCCTTTAAGACACCAACTGCCCCACAATTGCAACCTCACTATAGAGAGCTGTGAGTATGCACATATGGCTAAACAGCATGTTACAGCACTATATCCAGCTCACTGAAAAAAATCTATGTCAGGACACAAAAGAAGCTTTGGGCAAGATGTGACCAGTGAACATGAGTTTTCATGTAGTTTGCACGAGGCCAACAATATGGCCGACTCACCTGACAGGAGTCCCGGCCTCCATTCAGATCACCAGCACATATCATATTGTTGGAGATGGCTCCTCTATATACCCTGCTGCTATTGCACACATGTGTGTCAATGATTTTCACTGATACACTCATGAGTTTTTTAGAGGCAGAAGCTGATGGAAATAAAAAAAGTTATTCATAAACACAGTGATGAACTCTAATCAGGATGTACTAAATCTTTCACATTGCTATTCTTTGACCCATTTATTTTCTAAACACAAGCTCTCTTCACCTCCTCCATCTTGTATTGTCCCGAAGCCAGATGTCCAGCAATCTAGATCTTCAGAAAAGTTCTGGTCAAAGGTAGGAAGGCAAACAGGCTGCACTTTATCTGGATGAAAATGAGAAATCATAAATAAAAAATTTACACACACTTAAATACAAATCCACACATAAAATGAATTATTATGCTAGATGGATGTAGACTCACTAGAGAATTCCACAGGGTTGCTGACTTTCAGCAAGGCAATGTCGTAGTCATTCTTATCATCATTGTAACTCTCATGCAGTATAATCTTTTTCACACTGTAGGCGGTCTGAAGGGTATTCTGGGAAACTGATCCAGCATGTACACGCCAGCTTCCAGAATTTGCCATTGATCTGTCATCAAAAGAAATTTAACATCCTGACCACTTTACACATATTTCATTCATTCCAAAAAAAAATCACACTTTCCATTGGCATTTTTCATTTTTAAGTAAGAAAAAAGAAAATAAAACGAAAAAAATGCATCATTTTTGTAATTTAACTTGAAAATAGATCCCAAAAGCCCAACAAGAGTTAAAGGGATAGTTGAAAGTTGTGTCATCATTTCCTCACCCTAAGATTGTTCCAAACCTGTATAAATGTCTTTGTTCTGCTAAACACAAATTAATATATTTGAAAGAATGTCAGTAACCAAACAGATCTCAACCACCATTGACTCCCATAATATCTATTTTCCCTACTCTGGCTGTAAATAGGGGATGATATCTGTTTGGTTACTGACATTCTTCTAAATATCTTCCTTTGTTTTCATTGGAACAACCTGGGGGTGAGTATATGGTGACAGAATTTTCATTTTTGGGTGAACTATCGCTTTAAAAGACATAACGCCTGTTGCAAAGTTTCTGCATTGTAACCATTAATTATATCTACACAAATCTTTCAGTAATCTAACTGGTATTTTATGTCCTTAACAATGTATAGCTTCGATTTGCAGGTTTCATTACACAATAATGAAACATACATCTTAAAAGTTACTTAAACATCACACAAATAAATGCAGGTATGTATTGAATGAGTTAATACGAACTTTTGGAAGCAATGAGCAGCTGACAACACAAAGTCCGGAGAAATCAACACTCCACCACAAACATGTCGACTGTCGAAATGCAGGCTAACCTGCCAAGGCCACTGGCCATCATTAGAGACACTGCCCCCTATAATCCTGGAGGTAAACTGTTGCTGGCCACAATCTGGAAAAAAAATATTTTAGTCAATATTTTCCACACTGTTCATAATTGACTGTGGTTACTCTTCGGGTTTTTTTGAAATCTCAGTTTTCACACTGTTAAAAAAATCCACCTTAAATTACAAATGATTACTATTAACGTCAATTTAACTTTGAAATGTTTTAGAATATATCAGAAATTAAAAGGTGTATCATTATTGATTGCTGCTCTTACCAGTGCACTCAAGTACGACGGCTCTTTCATTTGGACAGCTCGAACTACACAACACAAACATTACAAAAGAGCACAATTAATAAATTTGCAAAGTTGCTATGCTCTACAACAGTGTTATTCATTGATCTTATATGATCCATTGTTATCTTACCTGACACTGACCAGTCCCTGTATAAGTTTGTCTTCTCTAGGTTTTAAAGAAAGGACCGTGGAAGTCTGAGTCTCCACGAGACCTAATGCATAGGCTCTGAGAGATAAAAACAGATAGCATCAATTACTAAAATTGTTAACATACAGGCTAGTTATTGATTAACAAGTGGAGAGTTAAACTGATAAGAAACTTCTAAATGAACAAAAATCATGTATTTTATTGTGTTATCTTGTGTTAATTGTGTTTTTTATTTTATTACTTAGCTGTATTTGTTTGAGTTATTATTACTCAACCAAGACAACCCAACTGCTTTGATTGAAATTAATTGAAATGCACAATAAAAAGCAGGAAGATTTCTAAAAACTGAATTCGTGCATGGGTAAAATTGAATTAGAAAGTTCTGATGCATTAAAATGTCAATTAAATTATGTATTTTTTTAAGAAAATATTTTTAGACAGTTGAAATAAACTACATTTTAGAACTGAGCGAGTAAAACAGTCTTTATTATAAACATTATAAACAGTCTAGTTTTATCTAATTTACTATGGTAACCCTAAAAAATTAGCAACATGTGTTAATGGTTGAAAGGTTTGATTTAATTTGCAGTATGTCATGTCAGTAAATAAAGAACTGTAGGTAAAAATAAAAATAAAAAAGCAAACATCTTTCTGTAAAAATAAAAAAACTTGGAAAACCCAGAAAGTCAATATCAATATCATCTTGACTTCTCACGGTGACTCCAAAATCATAACAGTGTTAAACCCAAGATAACTTTTCCCTCTTTTTTTACAGTTCGCCTACAATTGCTTGTTAAATTAATTTCAGGTCAGGTATAAAGGTCTGATACCTTGTCTAATATGCAATCATGTTTTAAACAAGTCAAAGTAACAACGAAACATGCCAACCTGTTCATAAAAAAAAATCAACATTATTTTTATTCTTTTCAATATCCATTTTTTATGATTTATTTTGGGGAATAGAGTTTAGTTGTTGATATGATCTGTAACCATGAGCACACATGGATCAAACCTTCAGATTCCTGGACAAGAAACTCCAGTCACCTACAGTAATTACCATAATTGACTGAAATGTTTCTCACTGGTCAATGTGTGGTTTTATGCTTTTACCACTAGAGGGACAAAAGTTACATAAAGAAGAATTTAGCATACTTAAGGTGTTTACCTCCTGAAACCCAGCTGTACACATATCTGGTCAGCATAACTTTTATCCATGCCCGGATAACACACAGGGAGGAATTGTTCGCCCTGAGCTGTTCTGACTTGTAAAACTCCACCTTGGCTAAATCGCACTGAAAACACAGAATAATTTTAAACAATTAAATGAGACAAATATTTTATATATAACACAATTCTATATCTTCAATCTGATTACCAGCCCGTGCAGACACCAGGCCTGTGTGAATGCTCACCGCAGTTGGTCTCATCGCTGCCCTGTTGGCAGTCTTCGATGGCGTCACACGGTACACCAGAGTTGGAGCAGGTGTCAATGTGATTCTTGTCGTCATCATCATTGCAGGATTCTCCTTTGCAGTCACTGTCATGGTGATCATTGGACTCTGAATCTGACTGCACCCTTGGTCCATATCGCACTGATTGAGAGTGGATGGGGTTTACCCACAGACAGACTTGGTGGTTTGTTCTGATAGTGATAAATTTACAAATGCATTATTTAAAATTCCCTTACCTCCGAGCCAGATGGCCAATCCAATGGCAGCAAGCACGAAAACAACAATTGCACATCCAATGAGACACTTGGTACTCCGTCCATAGGACTGCCGCTTCTTGCTACTGGCATGCACTAATGGACATGTGTGACAAAATGTATTTATTATTCCTAGATATTTATTCATCATAATCATAAACACAACTGCTAATACTTATGTAAGAATCCTATTGTGTTTTTTTAGAGTTTAATTCATGTTTGTCTATAAAGCATATAATACAAAATACATATAAATGAGATCACCACTGAGAATCTTGGAAATTACTCCAATGTGTTCTCATTTTTTATATATTATGAATATTGTTTTTTTATTACAGCTGTTTTAGTAAACTATATGTTTTCAAGTTGCTTCTGCCAAAAAAACTTATGAATGCAAATTTATAATAAACTTTGTCTGTTTTTTGTCTGTCTGGGTGACATTTCATAGGATAAACAGACAATTGAAAGGGCAAATTACAATAATATATCCAGTCCTAATCTACTGTATTGTTACATCTTACACTAAAGATGCAAGTAATCAAATAAAATGTTTAAAGGAATGTATAAACAAATTTATGAACAGGATTTTAAAATTAGATTATGAGCATCTTGGACAACCCCATTGATCATCAACAAAGTAGCAAAAGTAGCCTGATGATGATATCAATTATCCGTAATTCTGTATTTAGACAATGAAAGTCTAAACACTATTAGCTCCATTTACCAAGATGAGCAGATCTTGTGTTTGGTGCATAAAATGTAGCGGTTTCAGTAGAGATTCAGTATACTTACACACAGTCTTCTGTGTAACAATGACAGCAGACACTTTTGTTGGATCCCTCGGAACATAGTACGGTACAGTTTTATGGGTTATGCCATTGCTCTCATGAACCACCTGATCATAGGTCATGAGTGGAGGCTGTGGCTCCAGAGAGGAGTATGGAGGAGGAGGGTCCTTCTGGAATGTAAAAAAAACAAAGAGTTAAGTATATGTCTAGCATATGTGTCTTAGTGCAAATATTTGACATTTTTGGCCAACTGATGTCAGTTTTAGTTTTTTAGAGTTCTATTGATATGCAAGTATAATAATTTCAGTTTACCGGTGTGTCTGGTTTATATTTAGTTCCAAGACCTTTATCGTAAATATTTTATAAAAACAAATATTTTACTTTTAATTATTTGTTTTGATTTTTTGCCATTTTGTTAAAGCACATAAAAATAAATGTGTGCTTTCACTGTAAGTGCATGCGTGTCTGTCTGTGTGTGCGCGCCTGCTTGTCTGTGTGTCGGTCCTTGTGTGTGTGTCGATGTGTGTAAGTGTGTGTGTGTAGCGATTGTATGTGGGTATGTCTGTCTTTTGTGTTTTCACCTTTTCCTTGTTTTTACACGTATATGACTTTAGTTGTTTTGTTTATAGTCAATATGTCTCATGTACAGCTGCTTTGTAACAATATAATTGTAAAAATCGTTATATAAATAAAGTTGAGTTGAGAAATGTAAATGAAGGAATGAAAAATGGACTATGATGTCACACAGCTTTTGGGAACAGGTTTTGAGAATGTCAGTAATGTGTGATAAAGATTTCAAGCTCTTATCTCAGAGGAATGTACAATGCTCACTTTTCATTAAGTGACTGAACTAAATTGTAGTCATCTGTAGCATTTAAAGAGACATACTCCATCACTATTTAGCAGTCTACAATGCAAAAAAAAATGTTTTACTGGTTTATTTTACATAATTTTCACATACTTCAGAAATGCTGTAAAAACAGACTGAAAAATATGTCATTTTGCATTGAAAAAAGTTTATTTTGAGTTTCTTCAGCGCCCCAGCTGCCGCAATATTACAGTTTCACCGTATTTTTGAACAGTGTATAAACAGGCCATTTGTGCTGCTTTGTTGAGGTATTGTTTGATGTTTAGTTCAATTTCTTGTTTTGCTTATTTTCATACTATTTCACTTCTATTTCATGCTAACCCCATTATCGTCCTTATTGGTGAGAGAAAAAAAGACAGAACCGGGGCTACGTGGGTTGGGCACTGTCTTCTGGGAAAGATTTTGTTGTGGAATGTCCAATTATAAAGCTTGCGAATAGATGGAGTCATTTTGTAACATACTGATCTATAATCAACCATTACGCCTACAAGGAAGTGTATGAATTCCTTATAATCAATCATTGAAGGAAACATTTGTCGAGCTATTAAATTTCCAGCCTTACAGGAAATTATTTTGTGTTTGTTTGTATTGTATGAGTTTCTATTGTGCGAGAGAAGTTGTTCCAATACTTCCTGGTGTATAGCAGTTCCAGACTCAAGTAAACTCAATATATCTGTGGAAACTCCACAGCTAGACAAGATTCTTTCTATTCTGTCATGTGACAATGAATTGTGAAGGCACAGCATTAAAATAGTAAATTAAACGACCTATTTCTCTTTAGTTTTTGAATGTTTTACCTCTTCATTTCAGTAGAGTAAGATAAGCAATTTATTTGAATAATTGGTCATTTATGGTTTTCATTGGTTAAATATTTCCCAATTATTTGCTTTTGTCTACGTGTTACATTGTATATTGCTTGATAATCCATTGGTAACGTGTGTGATTCTCTAAGCTAAAACACTATGTGTGGTGTTTTCCATCTACAAATCTCTCATTTGTGTTTCATTGGGTACTAATTTAACCAACTTGAGTGGAAATTTTTAAAATACAACTGCGGCCCGGATCTACAATGCCAACTCACAACCTTGAATGAACTACGACAACTCCAAACCCTTAAAGTTTTACTACACAATGAATGGTGGGTTTCTGTTTGACATGTTGGATAATTATAGTGATATTCAAATACTCAATAAACCAACTACCCTACCAACTGGAGTTAGAAAAGCTGCACCATCATGCTATTTCTTAAACAAATACACTATCGGTTTGTCAAAACTGAGTCATGTTCGCAGTTAAGATCTCACATTTCCTTTGAGTGTGGGTACTGAAGTAACAAGCATGACAATGCTGTATGTATGTGGGGGAACTGGTTTGTTAAACTTGTCACGCTAGCTTCAAACCAAAAGCAAATCTAAACAAGAAAAATAAAACTATGATGTACTACATGTATCACAATATGTAGACCTTCACTGTATTTTACCCTTCAATATAATAATGGCAGTCATCAATTACTTAAAAAGCTTTTGTAGAAGATAAATTATTTAATTTATCTTAAATTTTAATTTAAGCAGTATTTTTAGATGTATCATGGCCATTTCAAGCCAGTGTGTGTTGTGTTTCAACAAAATCAAACCTTAAGACTCAGTATACCTTGCATGAAACAAGTGATGTAAACCACATGCAAGCTATTCAAAATACCATTTAACTTTAACAAACAAAAAAGTAAGCAATTGTAACACATGCAAAAGATGCAGAAAGAGGTGTTCTTGTAGACTGCAGTCAACTAGTCAACTATGACGTTTGCAATGTCATGGTCAAGAGTGTCAGAAAATGCATTGATTGATAAAAAACACAAATGCTTAAATGTACAGTGACTCACATTAAATAGCATCTGCCAAATGCATTTATGTAAAGTACATGGGAAAAACATATTCACACAACATTCACATGCAAATTGCAATGTAAAAATAATACGTTCTTGAGCAAAATATTTGTGTGGACTTACCGTGTCATTTTCTGCCATTTGAAGTGAGGACTATGGTCAAATCCAAAGTGTGTATGGGTGGGATTTCTACCTGCCTCAACTGTCCCAAAGGAGAAATGAGTCTATTCCTGACCTGCTACTCAGGAAACACTCAAGACTGTCTCTTCTTCTGCTTCTTAGCCATTTGTTATTGCCAGTGTCATATCTACCTGTCAGACCAGTTTCACAAGACAAAGGTACCGCATGCTGCCCTTTCACCTCCCCTCAGGCTTACATGAAAACAATGAGTTTAAAATAGACTCACATTACTTTCCTGAATGATGCATTAAACAGTGGTGTTCTACAAATCCACATATTGTATGTGTCATGCTAATGAATGAGAGGATAAAGTTCACATCAAGTTCACACTGATAAATAAACCAGGACTGGACTAGTTGGTATAAAAATGGTTTGACTGGTTGAAGAAAATATGTTCAGACTGTTAACCTTCGGTTCAACCACAATCTTTCAGTAGAAATTTAAAAATATAAGCTGTATGCGTACAAGTTGGGTTATATTTTGATTGTACTGTCACATAGGGGAGCCTGGGGCAAGTTGTCACAGGGGTTGAATCCTCGCTACTGTATTCTTACTCCAAACGTGCAAGAATAATGCATATAATGTGCAAAAATATATATTGTAATGACCTCATGTTTATCCTGAAATATCAGATTATAAAATGTAAAATTTTGAGCGTGAATTTGTTTGCGAAAGTGTCCATGTTACCAGAACGCATCTAAAAGGAATCCATAACTGTTTACCAGGTGGCTATTTTGAATTCATCCAAAGAAAATCACACAAAACCTTATCATTTTCAGAAATACAAAATGAATAAATTAAATATATTAACTTCTCACATAATAGCATGAAATACTGAAGGCCCTCCCCTAAACAGTCACTGTCGCTAAAGCAAACCATCCCGAAACGTATGAATTAAATGTCCAAATTTTGTAAATTTAGCCGCCTCTAAAAATAGTTATTAATTCCTGTGAGATTGTGTTGAGACTTCAACGAATCAGCAACCCCAAAGACTAGCCCTGCTCTCCAATGGTCCAAATGAGGAGGTTTTATTCCATTTATTGAAAGCCTTATGTTACATTTTTTTAAATCTGAAAAAATATAATAAGAAATATTTTAAAAGTATCAGCAAGTAAAGACGATTTTTAATGTGATAAAAGTGCTCAAATGAAAAGCGAAAATCATAATTTCAGGCTTTTTATTAGGATACCTGTACTGTATAAGGAAGACAACATGCAACGTCATTGGTTGTTACACAACCTGGTTATCAAAGAGGCAGCTGTATGACGGCAATGAGCAGTTTGAGATGCTCAGCTGGCTCTTCACAAAGACAGGATGACAAGGCAGTGCAATCTTGACATTTCTCTCAACCACAGGTAGCACTTCACAGCTATTTAATGTCACAGAACATACCTTTAGCATCTCTGGTCAAGACAAACACACAGAGGTACTGCTACACAGCAAAATATGGAAACACAAAATAACTCTATAGGAGTTAATTTTAACACTTTGAAAGTGTCCCATGGGGTCCACTCCCAATAGAATTATTTTAACACTTTGAAAGTGTCCCATGGGGTCCACTCCCAATAGAATTATTTTAACACTTTTGAAAGTGTTGGCACATTGACACTCTTAAATAGTTAAAAACTTACAGCCAGCTCTAACCAGTGTAAAATAATTGATGTAGATTGTTACAAATAAGCTCACCCCAGTGTAATTTGTTAACTCCTGTGGCGTTTCATGAAGTGCAAATATGGTAAACAAAGACAATAACACTTAACTTGAAGAAAATATTTTTTAATTGTGCTAATTTCAGCCAGAATGTAGAAACATGTAACATTGTTTCAGTAAAAAAATTACAAAATGGAGAGTTGACGACAGCAAGTTAAAAAATGCTGTCACAAAGCAGGAGTTGATATTAAACAAACTTGATCAATAGCACAATCACAAAACACAGAGAATAATTATTACATTGCGAATCTTTATGAAGTAAATTCGTAGAGTTATTGTTTATGCTGCAATTAATTAACTTACACCTGGAGTCAACGGAACATTCATACGCTAACATTAATGATAAAAGACGATACTGACTGCAATATAAAACAATCCCTCATAGCGACCGAATGTTTTTGATCAAAAAACATAATTAATAAACCATTAACGTTACCTTTCACTGAGAACGAGAATATTCGGCCTGATGAGTAACGTTAGTGTCTCAGCGCGGTTGACTGCGAGCGAGCTGGGGGAGGGGTTCCTTATTTAACGCTCTAAGAGTTTACAACTGCCAGTCACGGAGCACTGTAGGACTTTTTTTATTTAAGTTTCACACTCTGTTAAGACACCAACTCTTCATTTGATTCAACTAATTACAGTGTTGGGTTAACTTTAATTAGTGTTAAATTAACTCTAAACTCCTAAACTTTCCATCAACGCCATAATTTTAACTCTGCTGAATTTGCTGTGTACAGGTGTCATTTTTCTGTCAGTATCTTTAACATGGCATTTAAAGATGGCACTATTAGCTTACAAAATAGAACAGACTGGTCACTTTTTACATCAACAAAAAAGTAACAAAAACACCTTGAAACACTCGGATCCACGTGACTTGAGTGGAAAGAATGATTTCAAGATTGTGTATACATTCATCACTAGGAAGACACACACATGCTGATGACAATGGTTTTCTGAGAAAAGGGCATAAGATAACATAAACATAAAGATAAAAAATGACACATATTTTCAGTTGATACATTTTTCGTGGCAGTCAATAGAGGTGGACAGAGAGAGTAAACATTTTTGAGCTATAGCTTTTCCCAAGATTAAACATTTATCAACCATACCAAACATTACCAAATTAAAGCTTTACTTTGCACCATCGTGTCATTTGAACACTGTTCTCAGAAACGTTTGTGCCTATATTTACATTTACATGGCTTGATATTTACAGAAGGTATTTGCTGTATAAGTGACATCACAGAAATGTCCCATTATTTACATATTGTTTACACAGTTCTTTGTATTTGTTTACCATATAAAACACAGCAAGGGTTTACAATGTACATATTTTTATAACTATGTGGAAAATTACCACTTCTTGGGAAATAATCAAAGTGAAAAAGTGGACAGCAAAACACAAATTCATATATTTTATTTTTTATTCATTGAATTGCTGCATTTCCTTGGTACCCACATTTCTTTGGAACAACCATTACCTTCACCAGTCACTGCACATCTCCGGGCCAACCAATCTCGTATTTGTGCTTCACACACAACAAGCTGTTCTGACCTTGTGTTGTCCAGACACCAGCCCCAAACTCACTGTGACTCTCTTCAAATACTGAAGAGAGTCTGCCTAAGACATGTTAGCTTGTTTTCTACACTTTTTATGGCCTCTTCTTCGTTGCCTGACCTGTGATTTTCATGAATAACATAACCATTACTTTCAAATTCCGGTCTCATTTAAAATAGTCCATCAATCACAGTTTTGTCAACACAGAGATGGACCACAAGTTAGACAACCCCAAGTTTTGACATAACCAGTTACACCAAATCAGTGTGTAAATGACATCTTAAAGGTGCAAAAAGTTATTTCTAGTGTTCTGACTGATAGTGGAATTTTACTGACATCTAGCAGGATGACTGGTGCATCACTCAAAAAAGAAATACCTAAAAAAAGACTGTCTGAGACCATCCTGGTTGGGATGAAGTCATGAATGCTCATCGCAGAACAGAGCAAGGCGAGCATTTGTGTTTATAAAGCATATCATTTTTTTTTAAAGAACGATATTTTGCTAGAAAAGTATTGATCGTTTAAAGCCCTTTGAAGCTGCACTAAAACTGTAGTTTTGACCTTCAACCGTTTGGAGTCCATTGAAGTCCACTATATGGAGCAAAATCCTTGAATTGTTTTCATAAAAACCTTAATTTATTTTTGAATAAAGAAATAAATACATAACATTTTGAATGACATGGGGGTGAGTAAATTATCATTAAAATGTATTTTGAAAGTGAACTACTCTTTTACATGTAACACAGCAAAACACCCAAAGCATATAATTGGCAAAACTGTTAATTTCATGCTTAAAATCACACAGTGTAAATTAAACTCCAACACTCATTTTAAAAAACACAATACGCTGTGTCTACCAAAACACTAAGAAATGTTCTCTACTGACAGGAATATTTAGTCAATCATTTTCACAATGTCATAAAAATACCAACATCAGATGGAATAACAGAAACTGCATTATATTATATGTTTCATGTCTGCCCTTATACCATATATTACCTGTTGGTTTCCCAAAAAATCGGAACAATAAATGCCTATGTGTCCCAGCTGAGATTTGTCTGCATTTACTGAACAGCCTCTCTGTATGATAGCCTACGGTTTATGACAGGGGTTTTCAAACTAGACTCCGGGGACCCCCAGGGGCTTCCAGAAGGTTACTGTAAGTGTTTATCTGCTTTTTTTGCTACGTGCAAATTTTCAGAATTGTTTATATTTGTATATTTCTTGTAATATTCAACTCAAACTACTTTGAAACTCAAAGTAAAAGTAACATATTATAATACAAATACATATTGAAAAGTCTCTTCAGGGCAGGCATGTTTTGGCCATTGGAAGGTGTGTGGGCCGGTGAGTCGCGCTGTTTTTTTTAAGGCAATTACATGCGTGTCTCCTAAGTATATTATCCTATCAGTGACGACCGCTGGCTGTCTGCAAAACTGACACACGTGACCAACATTGGTCAATCAGAATTAAGAAACAGACCTGCTGGCTACAGAGCGGCGGCTACGTAACTGGAGCTTTTACTTTTACGACGACCTGCAATGACAGTTAACATGTTGAAGCACAAAACCTCAAAAGGTAAAGGAAGGGCCGAGAAGTTAAAAGAGAAAAATCAACAAGCATTCGAAGCAGAAGCACCCAACTATGTGGAAATCAATGAATTATTTGCTGGAAGAGCAGCAAAAGACTCCAGTGAAAATGTCAGGACGGGTCTGACTATGTTGAGGTGAGACTGACATGCACGTTCTGCATTGTTCCGTCTCAAAATTGCACCGATAATAGGCCACCACTGTGAAATATAGGCCTACATGTTATTTAAAACAAAGCTCAATTTGTTTCTCTTAGGCGCGTGTGTGTATGTGACTGTAAGTGAGTTTTCTAAAAAACTGCTTTTTAGGCCTTTATATTGTTTAAATCTTAACCTTAACTTTAACTCTGTGTTAAAAAAGTAAGAATAAATCACACAATGATCTTAATCGCTGTTTTACTTCATTGTAGATCAGTGGTCAACATGTAAATTGACATAAAATAAGAATGACAACAAAAATCAATTTATTTAAAACAATATTATGAGCATAAAAACCTATTCAAGATCCTCTAAGTGAAGTCAATATTTGTGACTATTCCAAATGGTGAATACGTGTCAAGCTCACTTGTGAAATTTATAGAAACGATATAATAAATATGAATTTTAGCCTTTTGTCTGCACCCTGGATCACCTTTTTTATTTATGGTTAAGTATTTACTGTATATCACATTCACTATTTATCTAATAAAATGTAAATGTTTCTTTACACATAAAAAATGGTAGATGGATATGTCTTGTATGAAGGGGGATCATCCTTAATAAATTGTTCTGTCCCTCACTTTACATGTTTATGACAGTTGCCAAGTGGATGATGTCCTCAGGACAACATATTTTGTTGACATAAGGACAACATTTTTATAAATAAAACCTAAACCCACACCAAATCCCAACCATAACCATAATTTACCCCTAAAATTAGAGGGAAATGATAATGAAATGAGCCAGTCTTTGCTGTTTTTGAGCCTTTGATTATGTTTTTGGGTGTATATCAAGGATAACCAAGCCCATATTTTTGGCGTATTCCTTTGGGCAGAGGTTATTAAAAGCACTCGAAATAGTGACATCATGTACCCGGGAAGTAGAGGGCTGTAGTCCAATTCCAGCCATTCTCTGTAGTCCTTGAAAAGCGAATTCTGTTAAAGACAATATCTCGCTTGGCCCTGAACTTTGAGCTTTATCATTTAGCAGGTATTGTTTATGCTCTAACAGCAACATTACACACTAACTTAATGTTGAAAAATGGGATTGCGGGAATCAGGCTCTTTAAAATAAACTGTAAACTTAAATCTGAAATCTGATTGGTTAATTTCAATGATGTCCCAGGGTCAACATGATGTTGTCCTAAGGATATAAGCCACTTGGCAAAAACAGGAGAGCCTAAATATAGACAATGGCTGGGATTTGCATAACTTCAATTTGCTGTTTTATAATTAGCAATAGAATAAAATACAGTTAATACATTTGTGTTATATTTGTTCAATACGAACAGCTGTTCACTTTTACTTTATAGTCTATAAGTTCATTGAATGTTATAAGTTAAGAACGTGATGTTATCTGTTCTGACATACAGTTTGAGAGCATTTGTAAATTTGACAGTAAAAATTTATTGTTTTGGTCTCGGTTGAGCTTGTGTGTTAAAGAAGTAAAACATTTAAAATGTGTGTTAAATGTACAAATTTTGTGTCAAAGCAACACGAAATGTGTTAATTGTATGGTCTACACTGCCAAATGTTTTGATAACTGTGATTAGAGTTTAGGAAAATTGTTAAAAGTATTGGAAAAATTGTTAAAGCAATTGCCAAAAAACTGTAATCAAGCATCATTTAACATAGCCATGATTCTACATTTTAATTCCACTTATGACCAGTGGGTGGAACCATCCAAAACCATCTCATGCTCTTTGAAACACTTTTTTCAATTCGGAGACCGCTCAGCTCATATGGCCTTACGGCATGCAAAAAAGTGTCCACAAGTCTTGCTTAAAACTGTTAATATTATACAGATTTAAACATCATCACATTTTTCTATACTGTATCATTTATTTTAGCCTGTAATATACATTTGGTTGTCATTATAACATATAATGTTCAATTAACATTTAGATTAGAAATACTTACATCTGTTTTTGTTAACTATTGGATTAGTTTAAAGATTTGGCAAGACAAACTGTTACATAATAATGAAATTTAGCAGTGAAACAAGAAAAGCACTCAAGAGAAAATCATCAATAAAGAAAATGAAACCACATGAAAGCCCCTTAAAAACAGAAGTAAAAAAACGCAGCACAGTATTGGGTATTAAAAGTCATTTTAGGATAATACAAGTGACATATACATCGAAATACAAGTTTAGGTCTGGCTGTTCTTTATGATTCTAGCTCTGATTTTAACTTTTTTAATTCAACTGACCTGCTTTTTAAAAACTGCCATAATAAAGTGAAATTTTGACATTTGTAAATATATATATTTTTTAAATGCTGCAGAATGAAGCAGGAAAAAGTGTTACTGTGTGACATTCAACCTTGATGTGGGGTTTTTATTTCTTGTTTGATCCGTGACTTCATAGACACCCATGACAACACAAACTAGGTACTGATCTCAATATGAGCTTCTGTGGTGTTCATGAATTCTGTGTCTAAAAATAAACGTGCCCTAGATATTTTGCCTAATGTGTATCTACAATTTACTGTACTGTGATTCATCTTGAGATGTTTGCTCTATTTACATTCTCAGGTCATATTAAAACATATACAGCCCGGTGTTTGTTGGTTGGAATTGTTCGATTGCTTACTGTCAAAACAACATTTACATTACTTTTACGTATACATACGTGATTTGCATATCCGTTCATTGAGACGCACTTGCAAAAATGCATGTTAGTGTGCGAATACAAAGTTTGAATGTGGTTTGAAAGAGGTGTATGAACATGCGTTCTATACCCTCTGTTTATCTGCTTTCAGCCATACATATGACAAAAAAAAGAAATGTATTCATTCAGTTTCCGATAAATTCTATACTGATAATCACTACACCTGAATTCGTTCAAGGTCAAATTAGGACACCAGAATCATGATCTATATCTTTAATGTTTAACTGCACCGTATATATTGATAAAGCATGAATAAAGTTCCAAAGTGCAGTTTTTTTGAGAATTTATAGACAGAAGTGCAATATAATATACATAAATATGTCTTCATAGGATTATTACGACCTTAATGAAGCTTTATGTTTTTATTACCTTGGACATTGATATTTCTATTAACATACACTGCAGGTCCCCTTACATGGAATTCACCATATTATTTCCACAGTAGCCCGGACAAATTGCTCTACAGAGCACGTTCTGGAAATTCGTGATCTCCTTTGGCAAAGAAGCAAAAACGTGATACATCTAACTCCTGTGTTGGTTGCAATTCACAACCTCACCACTAGAAGCTGCTCGATTTCATACACTAGATGTTGTTAAATCCGGTGTATTCACACAACACTTTGCTACAAGTGGGGCATTCGTGGGAACTGAAAATGAACCCGTGCTCAACAAAAGCTACAGAGAAGCTTCCAGAATCTACAGTTAGGCTGTGTCATACTTCTATCTGCTAAATAACATTTTCACTGAAAACCAGAACAAGACTTGAGAGATGTAGGCCTATATGTCTAGTTTCATGTGGTCTAGCCTGAGCTCAACAGGTGTGTGAAAATCCTCTTGTAAGACTGCTGATCTTGAATCGACCGGTACTTTTTATAAAGTGAAGTTTCATATATGTAGTCATGGGGAACTGATCCTTGCATAAGTTTCACAGGAAATTGGTTTTTGGGCCTTTTTATGCATGCCATTATGAGTGAGAAGAATTACTGGGTTACCACACATGAAAATAATTATAGATTTCAGTTCTTTATCGAATGGGAAAGTGAGAAGTGTAGACATAAACAGGGATACACACAGTGGATTCCGGTAAAATAATGATTTTTAAACATATGAAGTTTTATTGATTTTGCCCTGTTGAAAAAAACAGCATATGGTGAGTTAGTAATGTTTTGATGCTGGTTTGACCAGCGCATTACAAGCTTAAACCAGCACATGACCAGCTTAAACCAGCAAAAACCAGCAAACCCGCATCAAAACATATCAAACTAGCATATGTTGTTTTTTTCAACATGATGTTCATCCAAAAAAATGCTTTTCAGTTTACTTTCTTGATGATGAAGTAAACCAGTATCATTTAAGCAAACCAGCCTATCATGTTATAATTCAATGAAAAAGAACAGAGAAATGAAACCTCAGAAGAGTAAAATTACACACAATTGACAGCTTATTTCTTCTAAGAATCGCACGCGCCTGCAGCTGGTTTTCTCTACGGGGAAATCAGCGAACTATAGATGTGTTAAAGATAAGCCCTGTGGGTTCAAAAGTGAGGTTCATCAGACCAAAGTGTAAACTTGACATGTTGAATAAATCTTCAGATATACCAAATGCATGCAACTGAAGAAGTGCAAATATGTCTCTATATGTGACCTTGTATGTGAAAACACCAAAAATACTTTTTGTGTTTTTTTTCACATACTGGGTCACATACATTCAAGCATGTAATACATACTGTTCATACATATTTCAATTGTGTTGACTTTTAATTGAGCAATGCAATATTTTAGCAATACGTAGTGCATTGGTACTTCCCAACTACACTTCAAATAATTAAAATGTGTCAATGGATCTACATTTTTACATTTGAGATTTTCCACTAGTTCTATGCTTACACTATTGTTCACAGCCACATTTGCACACTTTGAAGGTACGTACTTAACCACAAATGAAAAAAAAAACATGTTGTTATCTCTGAGTGGAGGAAATTTCAGCTATGACGGAGGAGAGAAGCAAAACAGAAAGAGAGGAAGTTGCTGTGCTGATACATAGAGTTAACCATTCAACCACACATTCACATGAGAGAGAAAGAGCGACGTACAGTATTAGAAGAGTAACTGAATGCTGAGCTGGTTTAAAGACTGTGTTACGATTATTTATTCATTATTATCAAGTATTTGGTTCTTTGGAGTATTGGGTGGTGAACGGGACCTGAATTTGTTTGTGGATATGCTGCTTATAAATTGATATAAACATGGATTTCACCTCATGGATTTGTGTGCTGGTCATGTGGACACAGATTGGGCTTTATGTAGCAGGTAAGAGAAAAATATGTGTAGAATGTTGCGTTTATGTATGACTTGATTTGAATGTCTGCAATGTGTTGATTATTTGACATTATACTCAATACATGCATTTGAAAAGTAGTAGACTATATCTTATCTTTCTTGAGATTTTTAAAACCTTTCGATTTTGAGTAGATGATTCAAATATGATTTTTAATAAAATATACCTTTTTTAATGTATGATTTGGGGTAGATAGTAAAGAAAACAGCCAATATGTGCCCAGAATACATGGGAACTCCAAAATAATGTTAACGAAAACCTCACAGAAGGCATTTATGTGGCAGAAAGCCACTTTCTTAAATGTATTGTAAATTAACTTTTATCCCACCGCTGTCATTTGTGTTATTTACTAAGGTCAGTGAGAGTTTCAGTGTAAAGACACTCACAGTTTCTGTCAAAACAGTGACGTGATCAATGTAAATTCCAGGTTCATATTGGATATCCCCTGTGAGCAGTGTTTCTCTATCAAACACCCCCAAATCTATGACAGCAATAAAGATTAGAAATCAGGCTTAATCTAACAAATAATAATAAATTTGTCTTTAATAAAAAATGTTGTTATGTTATGTTATGTTATGTTATGTTCTGTTGTATTATGTTATGTTATATGGTGTTGTGTTGTGTTGTGTTGTGTTGTGTTGTGTTGTGTTGTGTTGTGTTGTGTTGTGTTATGTTATATGGTGTTGTGTTGTGTTATGTTATGGGCTGTCAAACGATTAATCGCATCCAGAATAAAATGTTGTGGTTACGTAATATATGTAAGTGTACTGTGCATATTAATTGGTATTTATGAACACAATGTCATGCACATACCACATGTTAATATTTAAGAAAAAAATAAACTAAACATTTTTATATAATTTAAATAATTAAAACTAAATAAATACATGTCAATATTTCCTAAATATGTGTATGCGTTTATAAATATAAAATAAATATGCCACGTACACATACATATATTATGTAAACACAAACTTTCATTTGCCATCGTTTTGCAGCCTCAATTACTTTACATTACATTACATTACATTACATTACATTACAGTAATTATATTATATTATATTATATTAAATAACATCTAAAATACTGTACAGAACAAACAACTTACATCTAAAATGGGAAGTGAAGAATGCTTACATAGATTCTGGGAAAGTTTGGAAATTATTTTTGTCAATTCTCTTTTTTCATAACAGGTGCAGATCAGAAAATAGAAGTAAATTATGAAATATGGGAAGGAAATGTAACTTTGTTCTGGGACCCCCCTGATGGAGCTCATCTAAATGCCCTTTATCAAGTCCAGCTGTCAATGTAAGGAGAACATTTTTCTTTCATCAAAACACATAATTCATCCATTTTTCATTTCTAAAGCTAAATTATTTGTCTTCTCATTTCTTTGTTAGATATGGGCATAGTGAATGGCACATAGTGCCAGAGTGTAACATGACTCAAGAAACTACATGTTATCTCGGGAACCTTATATCCCCATCAGAAGATATAAAAGTAAAAGTTGGACTGTTTCAAGGCATTGGCTCTTTCTGGTCAAGTGGCAAAAGAATTCGTTTCATGAACAGTAAGTTTTTGATGGACACAGAATCCTTTTTCACGATTTTTTCACCTTATAATTGTCTCCACTCTTAATGTATTTTCATGTTTTAGTGAAATTGTTAGCTCCAGAGTTCCACTTGTCTTCCACCACTAAATCGGTGAAGGTTACGATTTTCAGGAAGCAGTATCTGGCAAAGCTTTTTGAATATGGCCCACGTTACACAGTCACCCTGCACCCCAAAGGAGACAGTCAGGTAGAGTTTTCATTCACACTAGACCACACACATTTAATGTGTTTCTACTCTGTTCCAGTGTCTAAAAATATTGCAATTGAAAGTTTAAGAGAGTTTCTGTCAAATTAATCATAAAATTAGTATTTGACTGATTTATTAAAACGAATCAATCTATAACTATGATTTCTTCGATTTAGGCAATAACACAAATTGACGAGGATGAAGACGGTGAGGTTGACTTTAGTTCATTACACTTCTTGCGGGAATATTGTGTCAATGTGACAGTGGATATGCCATCCGCAAGTATAATGAACTCCTCATTACAGCGTTGCATATATACATCAGCAGGTATGTATAGATAATATTAATATTGACATTGTATGTCACGACAACATTTTTGAAAGAAATGTAAACCATTGCATTTGGTTTCCTCTTGTTTGACAGACAGGTCAGTGGTGATCTCCATAGCAACTCTAGTAGTAGTTGGAACCATGTCATTCTTCATGTTTGCCATCTGTTTCTTCCTGAGGCGTCCTGGTAAAATGCCTGCAGCTCTGGTGAGTCATCCTGCTGATTTTTATATCAAAGCAGTTTCATCAAAACTAAAATATAAAAGCCAGTTTCGGGGTTTAAAAAAAGGAATAAAGTCAGATGGCTCAGGGTTTTGACGCCTTGGCACTTACAGTGAAGGAAATATCGGTTCTCCTTTCGAGGAACCAAGGCAGAAGGGTAAATGCTGGGGACTTTTTGATATCTTAATCTTACGTATGCATCTGCTCTAGCATGATCGGGACAAAGTTATAGGTTAAAACCATCACACAAAAGTCTTTCGTGTAACTCAGTGGTAAGAGCATGGTGCTAACAATGCCAAGGTCGTAGGTTCGATCCTACATACTAACATACTTAGATACAAAATGTATAGTGCTTGCTTTGGATAAACGCGTCTGGCAAATTCATAAATGTAAATTCATTTGTTTAAAATGGCAAAACAACAGAGAATGTCCAAAAAACTAGACTAGGTGTTTAGAAACTTTTTGCTTGAATAACATTTGTGGAATATGTCATGGTTTAATATGGTAAACTGCACCTACAGTCTGTAAAAGCAGTGAGTGTGAACTTTTTTTGTGTGTGAGCGTGGTTACCACAACCCTTTGGTTAAACACAATTGGAGGATGACTGAGAAAACTGAGGCTGAATAAAGGTTGTAAAATGCCATAATATCAAAGTGAAAGTTCATTCGGAAATGAAAATGTTTTAATTAATTTGTTTTAATAATGTTTTAATAAATAATTTATTTGCCCTAATGTTATGTAACCTTCCACCAGAAATCTGCTGTGAACGGATGGCGCCCCATGAACATAGGATCCGTCCACATTGAGACCATCACGGATAAAGGGTGGCTGCTGATGAGCAACAAAACAGAAGAAAAGTTACAAAAAACTGCGCCAGAAAATACAACATTGTTCCCTGATGAAGAGAAAGAGAGGAGAGAAAGTACGGACAGCGGCGTTAGTGTCGGCCAGCAGGACTCGATAAAGCACAGAGGATCAGATACACAGACAGTAGAGGACGACAGCGGCTGTGGAAGCATGACAGGATCTGAGGACGGAGGAAGAAGAAGCATGGAAGAACTTCCTTCTCTGGACGGAGGAATCAGCGGCGGCGAGTGCAGTGAGGACAGCGGTTTGGGAATGGGGAACCGGGATGGTTCCGACAGTCTCAAAGGGGTGGACAGCGGACTCCTTTGTGAGGTAGTGGTCGTCGGAGATGGATATCGGAGTCAGAGCCCTTCTGTGGATGAACAAGGTGAAATAACCGTACCTTGTGATGTAGATAGTAATATGGTGAGCCCGAGTGATGGCTACAGGTCCGGTCATGTGACATGCTTGTGTTCCGACTTCGAAACTTGCATGTGGTGTAAAACTAGGAAGCTCTCAGTGACAGACTGTGCCTCAGCGTCTCATGAGCAAACCAATTGCACTTTTACACTGGAAAATAATGACAGACCTTGCTATCTAAAAAACTCTGCGAAGGAAGTGATTGTGGTAGACGAGTTGAATCCTCAGTCGGACTGTGAATCATCCGCTCTTTTGATTTCCTTTCCCTTATTTCATGTACAAAATATGCAGTTGGACACTTCGCCTCTTACATTAGGAGATGTAGAACTGACATTCATGTGAGCAAATGTTTCATGTGCGTATAAGCAAATAATGGCCTCAACAAAACGGAATTGATATGGACATTATACATACCTGCTCTTCCTTGTGCTGTTTCCTGCAACTGACATTCATGCTGTAAGAACTGTTAACAGATACAGCAGAAAGATCTCTGGGGCATCGTTCGATGATTGCTGTACACATCAAGTCATTTTGTTAATGCCCACCGGGAAAAATTGGAGAATGACATTATACCAATGTTTCCCTGATAAAATGTGAGGTATGAACTGAATGTGGCTTCTAAATCTTGACAATGAGTAAACCAAAACTGTTGGTGGTTCAATAAAATGTCATTGCCAGCTTTCAACATCAGATCGTGATCTCAATCCTGCCTATCTCACCCACCACTAATTCAGTTTATTGTGGTTCTTCTGGTGTTGATTTGATGCAGATTTGCACACACTTGTATTTTTCTATTTGGTCTATTTATTTATTTTTTGACTTAAATGGATCGTTCACCCAAAAATTCTGATGTCATTTACTCACCCTCTTTTCGTTTCGTTCGCATGACTTTCTTTCTTCTGCAGAACACAAAGAAGATATTTTGAAGAATATTGGTAACGGAACAGCGGTGGCACCCACCGGCACTGTTTGGTTACCAACTTTCTTTGAATTATCTTCTTTGGTGTTTTGCAGACGAAAGAAAGTCATGGAGGTTTGAAAATGAGATGAGGGCGAGTAAATTATGACAGAATTTACATTTTTGGGTTAATATGTTGCATTGTGTTATATGTGACAACTAGATTTTGTACATTTTCTGTGTCCAAAATGTTTTCTGTGTATCATCCAATACGTTTAACTTGTAATTTAAAGAATGGCAGGGACTTCACAAAACACACACACATACATAATCAAATGAAGAATGTACTTCCTATTCTATAAAACATATGCAAATGAGACAGGAAAGACCTGCACTTCCTCTTGTGGAAACCCACAAGACCCTGTGACAGTACACCGGTTGACATGACATGCAACTTTCTCGGACGGCAAAGTAGAAGGACCTCATTGGAACCCTCAGTGCTTTTAAACAAACATTATTTCACTTTTAATAAAGATGAGCATGAGCGATTTTACACACTGAAAGTTTAGATGTAAATCTAGCCTTCCAGATTTAGAACTTGCACAAATGTTTATGCAGTACTTCGATAGACTTTCACATTATACGACATTGAGTGGTTTTGCAAGAATGAGAATGAAACTCGGCCACATCTTTGACCTCCATCTTCAGATAGAGAAGGAAACACATGGTACTTTTTTTACCCAAATCAACACAGAGTTTCCTGACTGAACACATCATCACTGTTATGAGGAGGGTTACCCAATGATGGTGGAAATGTACGGAGAAATGTATGACGGGGATTCCGGGCTGTGCATTCCAAGATAAAGTACACAGTTATTATGTCATTTTAGTTCTCAGTCATTGTATACATGACATTATATTTATTAAAAATGACTGACTGGTTTGAAGTTCCCGTGTATGAATTTAGTGGCATCTATCAGTGAGGTTGCGAACTGCAACCAACGGCTCAGTCCACCCCTCCCTTTGAAAGCCCTACGGTGGCTGACACTGGACATAGATGTTGTCACGTTTTCACTTCTTTGCCGAAGAATAAAATGTAATTACTAAACACGTTCTGTAGAGCAGTTTGTCCATTTAGGGCTACTGTAGAAACAATCCTATGTAGATAGAAATTGCTCATTCTCATGTAATTAAAAGCACAACGCTTCATTATGTAAGGTCTTTATACACCTCTGAAGACATAGATATATCATAGTTATGAGTTCAACTCTCCAAGTTTATATTATACCCATGCATTTGTGTATTCCCATAGGAATTGAACCCATGACCTTGCTGTTGCACATCTGCATTTAATATATGTAATTAAACAAGAATGAGAAAAATCTTGTAAGTTAGTAGTTTTTGATGACAGTAATGAGAATAAAGAGAGAAATAGTTTACAAGAATAGATCTAAACAATCTACTTGGATTATTTCAGCAGCAGATTTCTTCACAGGCCTTTTAGTCTGTAAAGAAAAGATACCTACATCTTAGAAGAAAAGTGGAAAAAAACAGGCGTTTCTGCGGCCCGACTTGTCACTCCTCCCTTGCAAACTGTAAAGCGCTTTTACATTCGTCTTCATTCGCAGTGGTTTCCCAGCGCCCCCGCAGATAGTGTTGCACAGACATTGAATGGAGAGATTTAAGTCATACATTATCATTTCATGGTTTGTCCAAAACATAGATATGAAATAAAGCAGGATGCACCTCCATGCTTTTATCAAGTTTTAGCATTAATACTGAGTCATCAGACCAACCAGGACACGCACACGCAGAGTGTAGATGGAACACTGTGAGGTCATTTCTGGCGAATGTTGTGACACAAACGGCCTGGAGCTTTAGCTCATAGATGTGCCTGAGAGGATGTGGTGGATAAAGCTTGTGATTTTTTACAGCTAGACGTGCCTCAATAGGTTTGTACATTTCTTTCTTGGGGTGAAAGAGGTCTACAAGCCACGACAAATGTAACAATATTTTGTTACAAATTTATTTATATTTTAAATGGTTTTAAGTTATTTATGAATGATAGCGTTTCAGCACGGCATTGACACAATTTACTGTGACTTCTCTGACTTTACATCACATGTTTATTACACCATTAACTCTCTGAATGCATGCAGAGCATCAGTCATCCGAGTGACATTCGCTTCCATTTCAAAAGAAATGACACAACTTCAAGCAAGAAAGCAGTTTGTCATCTTGAAGCCCAGACAAAAAGTGGGTGTGAGGTCTGTGCTTATAGCTGACTAAGTCTTCAATGATAAGAGACAGGTCATGATGACTGGTGTGACCTTGGGTTCTTCTCAAACTAGAAAAAGGCCACACATCTCAGCTGTTATGTCATCAGGTGCCATTAAAAGCCATCTCAATTTTAAATATCCTTTTAAGAGAGCTTTTTTTACTTGTCTTTCAATTAGCCTTTTTTTAAGGGTGCAGAAGTGTTTCCTTCACTTCCCCCATCATCAAAAATCTATGGCATATTTCAAAAACATTGTGGGAAACATCACTAGCTCACTCAATTTCGGAAATCAAAATCTTTGTTGTTGTAAACAAATTACATACTGTATTGTAGCGCTAAACTCCTCATGATACAGGAGCCGTAAGTGGACAATTGTTTTGACCTGTCCTTTTTAATCTGAAGACAAACCCAAATTACATTGTGGAGCTTCGTGTTTAGTCAACCATTCTTAAAAGAGCTTATTTCTTAAAGGTCCAGTGTGTGAAATTTAATGGCATCTAGTGGTGAGGTTGCGAGTTGCTTTCGAAGCATTACAGTAGCTGACACAGAACTAATATGTCATCATGTTTTCTCTACTTTGGCGAAGGAGGACTCTGTAGAGCAGTTTGTCTGTTTAGGGCTACTTTAGTAACAACATGGCGAATTCCATTCCATATCCTCCAAAAATACACAAAGCACCTGTCATGAACTGTAGGAGAATAACCCAATTGCAGGTAGCGGGAATGAAGGGGTTCAAACAAGATTTATTTCTACAATAAACAAAACAAAAACACACGATGGGGTATAACAGAAACAACGAGATAATAAACAGGACGAAGACTAACCAACTCTAAACAAAACTTGACAAGAACTAAAGTAAAGACTTACTAGACCTCACAGGATATACGTAACTGGAACACGAGCATGTGTAACAGGAATCACTTTAGTGCAGACGAGGACGCATGATCACAATGCCTGCGAACACACAAAATGACTGTAAAAAGACACAATGACTGCAAACACACAAAATGACTGCAAACACACACAATGACTGCAAACAGACACAATGACTGCAAACACACACAATGACTGCAAACACACACAATGACTGCAAACAGACACAATGACTGCGAACACACAAAATGACTGCAAACACACAAAATGACTGCAAACACACACAATGACTGCAAACACACACAATGACTGCAAACACACACAATGACTGCAAACAGACACAATGACCTACGAACACACAAAATGACTGCAAACAGACACAATGACTGCAAACACACACAATGACCGCAAACACACACAATGACTGCAAACAGACACAATGACTGCAAACACACACAACGACTGCAAACAGACACAATGACTGCGAACACACAAAATGACTGCAAACAGACACAATGACTGCAAACACACACAATGACTGCAAACATACACAATGACTGCAAACAGACACAATGACTGCAAACACACATAATGACTGCAAACACACACAATGACTGCAAACACGCACAATGACTGCAAACAGACACAATGACTGCAAACACACACAATGACTGCAAACACGCACAATGACTGCAAACAGACACAATGACTGCAAACACACACAATGACTGCGAACACACACAATGACTGCAAACACACACAATGACTGCGAACACACACAATTACTGCAAACACACAATGACTGCAAACTGCTTTCCTGTAGCTCAGTGGTAAGAGCATTATGTTAACAAGGCAAGGTTGTGGGTTCGATTCCAGGGGATTGCAAATATCTATGTAAAATGTATAGGATAAAGCAATGTAAGTCGCTTTGGATAAAAGCGTCTGTCAAATGCCTAAATGTTAATGAACACAGGACAATGAAACATGAGGACTATTTAAAGGGGTCAAAATGAACAGGGACAGGTCCGGGGTATGAACTAATTAACAGGCAACAACGAGACGAAAGGGTGCGAATATGGTAGGCCATGAGGCCCAAAACGCCTCTCTCCACATAAAACATAAGGCATCGCCATGACTCTGCCACAATACCAAGAAAGACATGACATGATGAGGTAGAGTCACGACAGCACCTTTAAGTTCACATTATATTGTACTTTTCCACTGCAAAGACCATTTTGTTCAACAATCAGTCGATGCAAACGTTTATTAAAAAATACAATACAATCTGTAAATAGCCTTTTAGGAACTTTTAAAAGTGTAATTCTTTCCAAATGTAAATGTAGCAGCTTGCCAACCGGACATCAAAAGGGATCTGAAATTAGAAGTACAGTGGGGTTTGGGGTGCTGCCATCCAAGCCGGTAGTTCAAGGCAAAGTGTTCAGAAAGTATCTTTCTCATGTTCCTACCGATTTCAAGCAAGACCATGTTGGAATAAACCACACACAGGTTTGATGACATTATAAGATGACAGAATGTTCTATGAATTGTTAATGCAAGTCACTGTGACATGCAAATATATGTGCTCAACCCTGGCGCACATGTCTGGGTATGAGTCAAACTGTTAATAATCCTGTGGGGGAGAGTGGGTTTCTGCGGTTGAGGGAAACAGGCTGGTGATCCTGTTCGATGTTGGATGTCTGTTTGTACAGACCACGTCCATACGCTTTGTGTCTGTGTGTCAACTCAGGAAACAACTAACCGAGTGCTATAGAGATGGTTGTTTGAGATGTTTAACAGCTAATAAAGATCAGTTTGGTTTGTGGTTTAGTAGGGCACATTCTTATGAAATGATTCTAATGGAAAACAAGACAGACACCAGAAGAAAAAAAAAACACATACATCTTAAGTCTTCTCCATTTTTAAACAACAATATGTAGCCATTATAATCAACAAGGTCTAACTGAAATGTACAATGCCAGTAGTTTTTAATGACTTTTAATGATTAATAGAAAATTATATATATGTTGTACATTATGTCTCAATTTACACAAACAGTCAATAGTTCAGACATTTCACTCGATCTAAAAAACCTGTAATTGTGCTTACATCAGTTTGATAGACAAAGATATGCATTTTGCAAATTAATTGTATTTTAAGGGATGATTTTTTTTTACTGTGTTTTAAAAATACATAAAAGATCTGTAAAACAAATAGTAAAATTCCATACAATTACTGTTTTTACATTATACGTGAAAAAAATATGTAAAACTCAGTGTTTACAGTGTATCATACATAGCAACTACTTAATAGAATGTCCAAATTTTTTTTTTTATGTTGTATTCCAGCTTGTAAAAATATATAGGTACTTTACTGTAAACACAATACACTTCCTCCTATACTACACAATAACAGAGCAAAGTTGTGTAATTGTTAGCCCATTTACATGTACTTTACACCATTTGATTTGAAATGCTGGTTTCATTTCACTCATTTAGTATGAAACTGATCATTTGTAAACACTTCCTCATATCGGACCAATAAGAAATCACCATGGAGATTATGTGCTATGGAACAGTGTATTTAGATATGATTTCATCGATGTCTGATGACCTTTAAAGTTCTTTTATGAGAAACAGGCTCGAGAAAATGTATTTTCCGTGCATCTGCTGTGAGTTTGAAAAACTGTGAAAAACATGATAAAAGTACCTTTCAGAAAACAAAAGAAGCCATCTCGGTAACCATAGCGTGTGTGTGCTTCTCTTCCTAGACTTTAAGAAAGTGATCCATAGCTCAGCACGGTTATGAATCATAACACGTCTCTGCAATTCTCACTTTTATCTTTCGGTGTGATTCACACATTTCAGAGAAGTTAAATAAAGAATATAAGTAAACCGAGAGGTGCTTTCAGGTTAGCATGGACAGATATAGAGTTAGGGCTGTATCCACCAAGGTGCTTTTAGGCGGCTGAAAAAGCCAGGAGCTCGGCTGAAAACGCCCACTGTAGGTGCAGAGTTCTGCCCCAAAATAAGCATTTTTCTCTGGGCGTCCAATCATACTTGGTGCTGAGCGGGGGGAAAATGCAGAGCCTAGGTGCTGAGCACGGAAAAGCCCACCAGCTGCTTGCATTTTCAAAAAACGTGCCGCTTCCATTGGAAACAATTGAATAAACAAGTCGTAGGGGCTGTGTCCACCAAGGCATTTCTGCCAACATACGCCGTGTTTTTCAATTGTTTCCAATGGACACTCCTTGATGGAAACAGCCCCTAAGAAGTGTTCTAAAGAAAGATTAAATGGGCTTTCAGGTTGTATATACACTACTTACATTAATAGAGGAAAGATTGATGAAATGGCTACACAGAGTGCTTGCCGTTATTTCTTGTCAACGATGCTGCTAATTGAGAATGGAGGTTTCTTCACATTCACTTTCCTGTAGAGGGAAATACACAAAAAATTAAAGTACCTGCATGTAAGGACAATATTGGGTCTAGCTTTCCATTTAACTTCCAGATAAAATGCTTACATTTAAAGGGGCAAAAAATCTTTCATCATTTACTCAACCTCGAGTTGTTTTAAACCTGTATAAATGTCTTTGTTTGGTTGAACACAAAGAAAGATATTTGGAAGAATGCTTGTAACTAATCACTTATTGGACCCCATGTACTACCATAGTAGGGAAAATGAGACCGGTAGTTAAAAGTGCCCCAGAATAGTTTGCTGACCTACATTCTTTGAAATATATTGTTTTGTGTTCAACAGAACAAAACAAGTATAACGTAATATTTACAACCATGGTAGTCGATGGGGTCCAAGAACTGTTTGGGATTCGTCCAATTATCTTTGTCTGTGTTCATCAGAAAAAATACATTTATACAGATTTGGAAACAAGTCGAGTAAATGATGACAGAAACGTTCAATTGTGGGTGAACTTTAATCATACCATGACTTTGATGTAACTGATGTATGACATCACCATGAAATATAAATAAACAATATGACAAATATGTCCAAATCGATCACATTGTTGCCCAATGAATGCCTTACAGTATATTATTTTTTTCAAAGCATGCAATTGCCTAAAAAAACAATTGCTTCAAGTCTACTTACTTCAAAATTTTGTCTTTTATTGACGGGTCTGTCAAGAGAAAAATGGAAAAAACTTGATTTTACTCATGGTTTAAAAACAATAAAATCAACACAATTGTCTATTATACAGTAGGTCAAGCAAATATACTGACGCTGGTAGGCTACTCACTTTTTAGTTTAAGATTTTTGCAGTAATTAAGTTTTTTGCAACAGATCTGAACCAAACAGATCAGTAGGAACAGCCCTAAAACAGAGAACGCAATGGCAATCCCGATCGACACTGATGTAGCTCCGTCATCTAAAAGAGTTCAGCAGAATACTTTAGATTTACACACCCAACGTCATATACTATACTTCAATATTTAAAGCTATAAGAATATAAAAGTGATATGATGTCTTGTAAATTGGCACTCTAACTTAGATATTATGCTATAAGTATCGTTACACTTTCAGGGGCTTGGTCTATGCCTCCACAAAATTCTGGGTAAAGCCAAAATCGGCCTAAAATACGGACAAAATTATGGATCTCTGACCCATCTTGACCAGTACTAACTACCCAGTAAACAAAAGTTTGTTGTGTTAGATTTGTTGGGGTGTTTTAACTGTGTGCATGTGATGTACTGTTGTTATGGCAATGCAATGAGAATCTAATCCAATGGAGTTTGTTCATGGGCATTAATATCACCATCATCTTGTAGTTAAAATCATTTATCTTACAGTGCTGTGCTGTTGAACCTAAAAATGAAATTGATAGCTCAATAAATTTAATTTCACTTTTTAATGTCTAAAAGGATTTGTGAAATCTGGACCGATCAAACTACACCAGAAATTAGACAAACACAGAAATCAAGAAATAATGGTGACAGTCAACAAAAGAAAACGTTGTGCCGCAATGCATGCTGAGTAACATCTCAGTACAAAACTCATTCATGATTCCCATCATGCATTGCAGTTGATCTATAAATCAGAATTAGTTTGTTGATTGTCACTCAACTCAACTTTATTTATATAGCGCTTTTTACAATTTTCTTCATTACAAAGCAGCTGTACATGAGACATTTTGACAATAAGCAAATCAATTAAAGTCATATCCCTGTAAAAACAAGAAAAGGGTGAAAACACAGAAGACTGACATACCCATATACAAACGCTCCACATACACATTATGCACGTACTAACACACATAAACATAGCCACACGGAGGCGCATGGACACACAGACAAGCACTCGCACACATAGACACGCACGCACAGTTAAAGCATACATTTAAAATAAAGGACAACTGAAACAGGTCAAATATTAAACAGACTATATATTCCTATATGCAATGTTAATTATGTAAAACTTTAAAATTCTAATTCTAACGCAGCCCCCAGCCAGGCAAATAGTGCAAAACAGTATGCATATGGTGGCGAGGAACCCAAAACTCTAATCGAGAAAAAAACCTCTAGTAGTGCCCTCTGGCAAAAGCTGCTGCCTCTGCACAAGCTCGACAGTGCTTGCTTGCACAACAAAGCTTAATACACATAAATAAACTTAGTAATAAGATAAATGATAGATTTAAGATTATCATTAATAATCTAATAGCATTTGAGTTTTTGAAGTGACAGAGTGTGTCTGCCTCACGGACAGTGCTGGGAAGACTATTGCAAAGTTAAGGCGCTAGATAGGAAATGGATCTACCACCTGCATTTGATTTTGAAATTCTAGATATTAAAAAACTGACAGGACGCCTGAGAGCGTAATTCACGTGAAGAACTGTAATACAATAGAAGTTCACTCAAATACTGAGGAGCTAAACCATGTAGGGCTTTATAGGTAATAAGCAAGAATGTAAAGTCAATGCGATGCTTTATAGGTAACCAGTGCAAGTTTGACAGAACCGGGCTAATATCCTCATACTTTTTTGTACGTGTAAGAACTCAAACAGTGCATTACAGTAAGCTACTCTTGATGCCATGAATTAATTTCTCTCCATCTGACAGTGACAGCATATGAAGTAGTTCAGATATATTCTTAAAATGGAAAAACACAATTTTACTGGTGCTGGTGACATGGCTCTCAAACCACAGATTGCTATCAAATAGAATGCCAAGATTCTCAGCTGACGACAAGGGTTTTATGGAGCAACCGTCAATAGTTAAGAAGTATTCTTGGTTGTTACGTACGGTGGTTTGTACGGTGGTTTTCGGTCCAATTAGTAACACTTCTGTTTTGTCCGAGTTCAGTAATAAAAAGTTGTTACTCATCCAGTTTTTTAATATCGACTATGCATATTCGATGGAACTGCTGTATTTCATTAGGCTTTGAAGAAATATAAAGTTGAGTATCAGTAGCATAACAGTGAAAACTAACTCTGTGTCGCTTTATTATATCTCCTAGAGGTAGCATGTATAATGTGAAGAGCAGAGGCCCTAAGACTGAGCCCTGTGGTACACCGAACTGGACTAACGATTTGCGTGGCACCTCATTGTTTATTGCTACAAATTGAAAACGTTCGGAGAAATAACACTTAAACCATGTCAAGGCTATTCCCTTAATGCCAACATAGGAGTGAGCTGTGGTCAATGGTGTCGAATGCAGCACTATGGTCTAGCAGCACTAATAACATGATACAACCTCAGTCAGACGCCAAAAGCAGATAATTTGTAACTCTGATCAAAGCAGTCTCTGTACTGTGAAATGCTCTAAATCCAGACTGGAATTCTTCATTGATGTCCTTCCTTTGGAGGAAGGAGCATTATTGAGTTGAAACTACTTTTTCCAGAACTTTAGAAAGAACGGAAGATTCGATATAGGCCTTTAATTTCCTAGTTCTTAGGGTCGAGTTGGGCCTTATAACAGCCACCTTATATGCTTTAGGCGCATGTCCTAATGTCAGAGATTAGTAAATAATACTAAGAAGAGGATCTATAATATCTGGGAGCATCTCTTTCAGTAGATTTGTAGGTATAGGGTCTAGCATGCATGTTGTTGATTTAGATGATTTTAGACATTTAATCGTGATCTACTGTTGAAAATTATAAAAATTTATCCTCAGGAGCACCGTAGTTAAGTTGTTCAGCGGGTTTCACTTCTGGTTACATTTTAATAATTGTTGCTTTTATATCTTGGATTTGACTTGTGAAGTAGTTCATAAATTCATCACTGTAATGATGATATCCAGAATCTGAAGTCGCTTACAATTTTTTTTTTGTTAATTTAGCTTCTGTGTTAAATAAAAACCTATTGTTGTGCTGTTTTTTTCTATTAGTTATGAAAAGTAAGCAGATCTAAAAGTTTGTATGGCTTTCCTGTATTTTCGAGAACTATCCTTCCATAATGTACGAAATACCTCTAATTTAGTTTTCTTTAAAGTTGTGCTCCATTTTTGGGCCGCTTTCTTAAGAGCCTGAGTCTGTTCATTATACCACGGTGATGGGCTGCCATTTCTAATCTTTTTTAAACGCACAGGAGCAGCTGTGTCTAGTGTTTCCAAGAAGGTGGAGTTAACATTTTTTATGGTAATGTCAAGATCTTCAACGTTATTTTTCATGCTAGAGATTTGAGACAATTCATGCAGATTATCGAGAAACGCATCTTTGGTAGTTAAAGTAAATGTTTTACCATATTTGTAACAAGGAATTTGATTTGCAGCCGTAGGCCAGTGAAGCAAACATAATACCAGATAATGATCCGAAATGTGCTCACTCTGCTGTAGGGTTTTAACGTTGTCCACATTTATATCGTAAAACAGTATGAAATATAAAGTATCTCAACAATGGTGAGATTCATACACTTTTTCTTGATGTCTGTGTTTGTCTAAATTCTGTTGTAGTTTTTTTGGATCCTGTTTTCCCAAATCTTCTAGCCATTGTAATACAATGGAGTTTAATTGTACTTCATTGTTCCTTCAGGATCAAGAACACAATTTACATATAATATGCATTCATTGAATCAAACTTCAACATGACACTGTTTTTAATGCACACCAACAAACTCCATTGGATTAGATTCTCATTGCCGTAGCAACTATACATCACAAACTTTTGTTAGCTGGGTATCAATCCTGCATTGGTTCTTTGTAAATTAACTGCATATATAAAAACATCCTTCAACTTTATTGTTATCAAAATAGAGCTTATATTTCAAAATCGTGTTTCATATCCAAACTATTTTTTATTATTTCATATAGTTTCATGTTGAAACATCAATTTCATAACATTATTTTGCTGTGTCAAATACAACAAAACAAAATTCCACTTCAGGTCCAGATTTTGTGCCACCGTTGTAGCATAAATATGGCTCAAGTTTTACACCAAAACTGGAATTATTCCTCCATTTCACTCCACTTTGCTATAGATGGTTTCAAAATGACAACATCTACAAACATTACTGCGCATGCACGCGTTCATGAACTGCCTTTAACTTCCGGTACACATTCGCAAACAATAGTGTGCCTGTAGTTCACTATCAATACTTCAGTCGTACTATGGGAAAAACTAATATTTCTCCGATGACTGAAGCCTTTTCCAGTGAATACTGCACGGCCATTGGTTGGATAAAAGTAAAACTTTAAACCAATGGCAGTAAAGCTCCATGGACCTCTGGCAATGGAGCCCGCAAATGTAGGTGGGGCTTATGGGTATATAAGCAGACACATTTCGTTCATGACATTCAACTGAGCTGAGTTAAAATAAACTTAAAAAGTGTCTTACATAAATCACCAGAGAGGCTTCTCTTCAAGGCGTCATTTTTCCCTGGCACTTCGCCTGGTAATGGGCCCAGTTCAATCTGGGCTCACTAAGGGAAAAACATGTGCCGGGCAGGGTGAACCAGGGAGCAGATATGTTATCTCGGGGCAACGTCCATTCAGAAAACTGTAACCTTCTGATGGTTTTGACCATCTGGGAGATCTTCGGCAGGGCATAGGTCGACCTCTTTGCCTCAGAAGACAACACTCATTGCCCAACTTACTTTTCAAAGAGCAGGGATGCATTGGCCCATCCTTGGCCCTATTGGCTCTTCTATGCCTTTCCCCGATCTTGCAGATGATCAGGCGGATGGTGCGCAAGGTGCTGTTCGTTGCCCCATTCTAGACGAACCAGCCAGTCTTAGCTGGTTTGTTGGAAACTCATGAAAACTTATGACGTAAACAGTCCATTTTTTCATTGCTACATATGCTAGCATCTTAGCTTTACATGGGGTTTGTTATAAAACATTAATGTTTATTTAAATCAATTAAATACAAAATATGCGTTGACACAATAAGGACAGAGTTGAAAAAAGTAGAAATCTATTTTAAGAAATAAAGCAACAGACTAATGTAATGCACCAAATGCTAAACCTTGAATGTTTTTGAAGATGTTAAGATTAAATGAGCTTTCTTGTAAACAGCATAAGCCAGTTTCTTACCCATGATGCCTTTCTTCAGAAGTGAATAGCTGGATTTTCTTTGATGAAGTGTTAACCAGTTTATATTAATTTGTGCTAAAATACTTTTCTTGATACGATGATACTGTGTTACTATGCCACTGACTCGCTTCTATGGCTTTCTGTAAATCTGTGGACAGGAGAAGTCTTTTTTCAAACTGGTCTATCTTCATTCCCTTGCTCTTAAAATTTTTGGTATGACCTCCGTGTTTCGAAAAATCCAGCACACGACCAGCTTGAACCAGCACAAATCAGCATCAAAACATACCAAACAAGCATATGCTGTTTTTTCAACAGGGTTGGGCCACACTGTCTTTTTGTAGTGTTTATTTAAATACTTTTCTCACTTTTCCATTTTATCACTGTTTTACAGTTTGATATAATTTTTAGATTATACACTATATATTGGCTATACAGCTTATATCAGTGTTGGGGGGTCATGCCATGAAAAGGAGGATTGCATAAATGTTGATACATTTTCAAGATGAAATAAACCTTCTGGTAAATGTGAATTATTCGAAATCACTCCAACTACAGTGGATTGTTTAATGTCACTTGTTTTGCTATGAATCATTTGTAGTACTCAGTAGTACTCAGGTGATGTGTTGTGCCCTCTGGTGTACAACTGAGGTATATTTACAACATACAACATTTAGCTCACTATTTCTTAGGTTAGGTTTATCTTTAGGCATCTACGGTATTTGCTTAAATAATGAGTACCAAATTGAAACAGAATTTAAAATAATAGACATGAACTGGATGAAAACTGTATTAAAGGACGTTGTCCTTTAATACAGTCCTTTAATACAGTCCTATAATATGTCCTATCAGACATACTACAAAATAGAAAGACCTCAGGTGAACTTACAGATCGTACCTACATATGTTTTCTTCACTAAAGTGGAGTAGATCAAATGTGGTGTGTGGAGGAAGATCAAAAAAGGACAAGGTGTCTGTTTATCAAGGAAGATTATTCCCATGATGGGGCGTCCCCTTGTGCACCTGTTTCTGTTTGTTTACGTATAGTGCTGTGTAGATTTCATGAAAAAAGGAGGCGTTGGACACACAAGCTGGTGCGTGGATGTAACGTCTAGTGCAAAATTCTGAGAATGTTTTGAACACACAGAGAATAAGTCAAAAACCACAAGCTGTCACCTGCCACTAGTGGTGCTTTTTCTCTTAAAACCTGTTAAAAATGCTCAAACGAAATAAAGAGACGATGAGAGAGGCATTATAGAATAAATACTGTTAAGCTGACATGTATTAGAAGGCTTGTAATTGATCTTTTGAAAGTGTTTTTGGAAAACATTACATTACTTTAGGATATTTTTGCGGTTTTATCATTAGTGTCACACCTCAGGCTGCTACTTCTGACTCCAACCATATGAGGGCGTAAACTCTGAAATTTTGACAGACACCTGCATCCTGTTTAAAAAATTATAAGATGTGTCCCAAATGAAACACTTTTAAGCATTTTTGCATATTATTTGTAAGATTTTAATGGTTGATGACATTTAATATCCCTGCCAAAGGATGTAGTTGTAGTTTTTGCAACCGCTGTTTTTAAGACTCTATAAAGTTTTAAAAATCACAAGTGGGTCATAACTGGTGTGTTTTGTGTCCTAGATTAAAAGATTAAAATGTTTAGTGGTGTTGCTAACCACAGCCCTTATTTTAGGCCTTTAGTAGTTTAACTTTGGGGCCGGATGTGCAAAAATTCTAACTCGCTTCTTGGGTTTCCATACAACAACACTTCATCTATTCTGAGTGGTTTATTTCTATGTGGTTTTGAATTACCTGTGGCTTGATTCTGTGCCAGTTTCATTGTCCACTGTTTTGCATGTTTGAGTTGGAATATCTCTTGCCTGATTTTGACACCGGCCTTTTGGTTGTTCCTAGGCTACATATACAGCCTGTTCATTTTAACAAATTTGTTTGTACAAAAGTGTTTGTTAACCAATTAGTTCACTATCCTAGTTTTCAAAAGGTTACATTTTAATATAACTTAATAATTGTTTACTCCATTGTCATATTATCATGGTGCTGATAAATGCTTTGTTCACCTTTTGCTTTCCATTCACTCTTAAGTGGAAAAGTACCAGTGAAATAAAAAAATTCAATTCTTATTTTTTCATGAAATATTGCAGCGTTTAAAGTAAATATCTTATTAATGTGGGTCATTTTCTTTAAAAAATTCATGTACCCTCATAATCTTCTGTTAAAATCTGAAAATGGTCTAAGCGCCCTGAAATGAATATCAATAGGACGTAAATTAGACGGCTTTGCCGGAGCCAAAAGTTCCCGGAAGTTACTAGTTATGCATGGAGCTGCGACTAAACATACCAACTGAGGTAAACTTCTAACCAATTTAAAGACGAAGCCATTAAATAAAACATTTTAACAAATGAAGCATTGAAAGGTGTGGTTTGCTGGAAATACGTGTTTTTCTTTGTCTTTGGTGTTTTGTAAGTTGCCAATGCATGTATTGGACACATAAAAATTAAAAAAATTGTCGGAACAAAATATGTTTTTCATCTAGAAGTGAATGCTCACCCAGACCTGCCTGAAACGCCTCGGCAAATCTACGTCAGTTTGTAACACGTTCTTGTAAATCTCATTGTACCATCACTGGCGCAGCCTGATGTTCTCATATGGTAAGAGGCGTTACATTTCCGTGCTGTATTTGACCGATCACTACGCACTAGTGAACTGGCCAATCATAGCACACCTCACTTTTTAAGCGATGAGCTTTGTAAAATATCAGCGCGTTTCAGAGAGACGGAACAAAGGCGTGCTCAGCACACTTCAAATGATATCATCGCACAATATTTAATCATTGAAGTTTCCGATCTGCATGCGGTCTGATCTGCGCATGATGGAACAGATCTAAATTACATCTAAGATTCACATCAGAAAATCTATAATATCTAATATCACGACATGCATGAAGCTGCAAAGGGCAGCAAACAAGCAGATCTGTATTGTCCAAACGGGCTGTCGCGACGTCATCTAGAGCTTTCCATCGTGAGCACAGTGGTGAGGTCAAAGTTCAACGGTGAGCTCAGATATTTGATGGGACATCTCAGATACATGAGCGTGTCCTCACTTTGATTTTTGTTGTGTACCTGCACAATCTCCTTTCTCTCCTTCAGGAAGTTACCAAACGCAGTGACTTCTTTACTTTCCTCAGTGATTGTGTGATCAATATCGTTTGTGTCACTCTACTTCTTCCTCCAGACCAGGTAAACACTTCTATCTGTCCGGGAATCCAACAATAGCTGTGTCCCAACAGAGCAGGGGTGTCCAAAGTCAGTCCTGGAGGGCCGGTGTCCTGCAAAGTTTAGCTTCAACCCTAATCAAACACACATGAACATCTAATCAAGGTCTTACAAAGCAGACTGGAAACTTACAAACAGGTGCGTTGAGACAAGTTGGAGCTTAACTCTTTAGGACTCAGGCCCTCCAGGACCGACATTGGACACCCCTGCAACGGCGTCACTTTACCACTTAAACATGTCGGGACACGCCCTGGGACACGCTCCCCTGGGTGGCAAAACAGAAACATATTGTAAGCAGTTATTTGCTGAGGGTTTTACCAACTACGGAGGCCCTGTCCGGCATGCTCACGTGGTGTTTACGTGGCAAAGTTACGACACGTCGGTACCCTCTATTCGGGGGCTGCGTTCTTTGAAGGCTGCATTTTAAGACCGATTGCATCACAGTAGCGCGACTGAAGGCGGGTAAGGCTGTCCCGATTCAAAGGTTGCTTCAAATGCAGCCCCAAAATGCAACCTTATTTCCGAAGGTTTCTAAGGATAGAACAAATGTATCGGCTGTAACGGCTTGAAAATTGTTAAATAATCATTCAAAACTTTAGTTAAACAAAAGTATGTTATTCACGAAAACGGTCCTTTTCAGTGTTTTAATATAAAAGTTGTGCCCCAATTCGGGGGCTGCAACCTTCTAATGCCGCGGACTTAAAAACGAGGAGTTCCTAATTGCGTCACCTGCTGCCCATGTTGTGTGGTGACAGTCCGCGACCATAGAAGGTTGCAGACCCTGAATTGTGACACAATGGCTCTGGTTCTGCTGCCTGTCACTCGGAAATGTGTCAGAATACGGAAGTAAAAACGATCGCAACCTTCGGTTTACGGGAGTTTTAAGTCACGAGAGCACCCATCATATCAAAGTCAATTTCTAGTGAGATGCATGATTCTCTGAGTTGAGAGTGAGTGTAGCACTATTATTTATTACTTTTTATTTCAAGAATTTATTTCAAAGCCATTTAAAAATATGAATGTTTACAATTGACGTTAAATTGTTTCAACACAGACAGACTATACTGTATGCATGAATTTTCAAGACAAAGATATATGACTTTATTTTAAAGGTGCACCAATACTTCATTACTCCATTGATGCAATATCATCCGGTTGTTTAGTGTGATATCTGCAGATACCAGTTCTGGATATTAAATACATATTTTTAACTTTTGCAATTTAATAATTCATGTAATGACCATTACTAATGAAAATCAAACTGGTGATGTTTCGAAAGTTTTTTATCCTCCAAACACAGGTATGTCGTTTGTCCCTTCCTCAAATGCCACAAATGCGAGCGTTTATTAAATATAAAGAGCTATAGATATTAAGAGCCTCTTCCGGCTGCACGCAAAACTATCGCCTACCGTCATTAAAAAATGTACATTATTGGGGTATTATTTTACAATAATAATATGTGTTATAGTTTAATTTTTCTTAAAACTTGTTTTCGTCATTTGTAATAAAATAACTTTATTTTTCTATATTTCTTACTTACCCCATCTTTGGCATATAACCTGTGTGTCTGATCTTTCCCGGTGTATTCCAGCTGGCGTGGTCATTTAGTTAACAAATCTTCACTTCACTGATATTGTGAGGGTTTTTACTTTGGACAAAATAAAACTTCCCTACATTATAAAGCACATCATACTTTTTACTCCATTTCATAAATAAATGTTGTCCTTTAATCTTTTAATCCTTGAGTACATTGAAATCTACCACTTTCTTTAAACTCAGTATTTTTACTTTTAAAAGTCGTGGGAGCCGGCTTCCGATGTGTCTATTCCCTGGCGTTTCTCTCCCACCTGCAACAAGTCTGCTGGGCCGTCACCTAGCCCGGTCCATGTCCAGCAGCCGGCGTCCAGTCCGGTCCAGCCTGCAGTTCCCCCGCTCACCTCTGGATCCTTGCCATCCCAACCTATTCCCCCCAGGACCCCCCCAGGCAAACCCCTGCCTGTACACATAGCCTACATTAATAAATCTTGGGCAAATTTTTAGGAGAATAAATAAGTATTTTACAAATTTGAAACACAACTGGTTTAAAACACCCCTTTAATTGTTTTTGGTTGCTATTCTATAGGGTTTACTTTGAATGTAACTCATCTGGCGTACAGTACCTTTCAATAGATAACTCCTCCCACACAGATTCTGTTGAATACTGCTAAGTAAAGTGAGCGCATTTTCCTCTATATCATATGTCAAGACATGAATTGAGAGTAATTCACCACACACACACACTTAGATAACCATTAACACTTCCTTATATCTGATTTCATACAAGGTAATTTCTGTAAACGATGAGATTTAATGATTAAAAAACTTCCTGTTAAAAAACACGTCACAGCTCCTGATAAATAGAGAGAAAGAAGCAGGGTCGTACACAGGTGTGGATTTAAGGTGCGTGTTTGCTCTACAAATGAAAGACTCCCTCCCTCAAAGACCAAAAAGGAAGTAAGACACAGAGAGTGAAAGATCCGGGATGCAACACAACTTGCTGTTTTAATTCGGCTTAGATCCCTTTTGGAACAAACTTCATGAGATTTCTATAAACCAGTAAGTTACGAACTGTTTTGAGTAATATAATTAATATTGACATACAGATGTATCGATTTTTTTTTTTTTAAAGTCTTAGTTCAAAATTCCAGAATTTTTATGTATTTGTGATGAATTCTAGAAAAAATATATAAAATTGTCAAATTATTATCATATTATTTATATGTAGACTGGACTTCTTGCTTTGTGAGCCTTTTAATAGATAAATTAGATCACAACAATTATTATGCAAAAACTTCCTTTAGACTGTCATTAAAAGGTGCGTCTATGTGCTTCCGGAAGGATGTGTGTAAAGTGTTTATCAGCATGGGTTTGTTAGAGAAACTGGAAACACACAAAGAAAGATTTTGAAATATTAAAAAATTTCAAAATGGTGTCATGTGAGGCAATCTGTTGTGATAAATGATCAGTCAGATATAATCCAAAAACATGCATTGATCCGTAAAGGTCAAAAATCAATCATATATTAGCAATAATAACATTCATCAGTTTTATTTATAGATATATATACCGAGCAGCATTCTTACCAGTTTTGTCACCTTGTTTTTCACATTCCCGTCAATTTAAGACTAATTTGAATTATAAAGACAGTGTGAGTCATTTGCACACGTGGCAGGTTAGTATCTCTACATCATAACAGTGGCAGATAAACATGCTTTGTAATGATGATGGCTTCAATGAGGTGTTAAAGCCATGGTAAACAACTGTCAGCTCTCTTTGGGTTAAAGAGAAGTCTTGTCATTGAGTTTCATTTGTGAGATTCACTTGTCACCGAGCGTGCCCAAAAAGGTATATGGGGTCACGTTCATCAATCACAGAGATCAAATTTTGACCTGACCCTAAATAGAAGCATGATGACATTACCGCAATGTCACAGTCAGTTCTTTATCTACTGTTTAGGTCCTGTAAAACACAAATTTATGATGCTTCAGTCGTGTTGTCCATTGTAGCCTTATTGACAAAGAATGTTTTTTTTTAGGTTCATCTCTTTACTATTAGAGAGAAGTTAAAGGAATTGTTATCACAGAACCCCAAAGAAGATATTTTGAAAAATGTTGGTAACTGTTGCTCTCCATTGACTTGCACTGGTTTTGTGTCGATACAATAGAAGTCAATGGGTAGCTACGGTTTTTGGTTGGCAACATTTTTCAAAATATCTACTTTTGTGTTCTGCATAGGAAAGAAAATCACAGAGGTTTAATATGACAAAAGGGTGAATAAATGAAGGTTTTGAAGGTGAACAATTCCTTTAATATCAACTGTATAGTTTTGCACAAAGGGAGGTGTGAAGGGGTTAAATAAGAAGTGCATTAGAGTTGTCAAAGGGAACTTTACAACACTTTTTTAGATCAGATTGGCTATGTTATAGGAGCTATAAATGATTCATTCTTTGGCTTAATTTGCTGTGTGTGAGACCAGAGCAATGTTTATTCTTACAATCGAGTTCAGGTGGTTTCAGTTTTAAAAAAAGGAGGACATGAACGTGTGCTTTGTGAATTTCTGGCTGTGTATAATTGCAAACTTGTGGATTGTTTTGTTGAGTATCTTTACTCCTCATTAGAAAAAGTAGAAGACCAATAGCTGTCAAATTTTGGAAACATGCACCAGAACTAACAGGTTTAGACTTCTTGTCACGGCAGTAATGACCCAAATAGCTAAAACCCAAGCAACAAATTTGTCGGCATTTAAGCTAGGATAATAATGGAACTGCATTGAACTGAACTGACATGGAATGAAGCGAATCAAATGTGAACATGATTTGACAGTTATGAACATCAAGCAGAATTTAAAATGTCCAATAACAAAAGCCTAATTGATCTATCTATTTAATATTTACATATTGTAAAATACAGTGTCGTCTGTTAAAAACAAAACAGAAAAAGTGACGTATCCTCAACTCTGGAATGACAATGCGGCGTGATGTTTACAGGTGAAAATCTGTAATTTCCAAATCCAGTTAACTTGGTGACACATCAAATTTATGAGCTGTCCTAATTTGAAAGCCTGAAAAACACTGTCATCATAATGCTGATAAACTTACAGTCAGAGGTTCATAGAAACAGTAGATCCGGGATATGTAAAACAAATTTTCCTCCGCATACCAAGTATGAGGTGTCAATGTCTGCATAATCCCTTGTCAGTTTGTAAATCCCTCCCAGACATCATGAGGAGGAAGTGAATGCAAAACAGAAGAGGGAGGATCTATGTAGATGGGCGGAGGTGTAGGGTTACATAGGTGAGGATTTGGGACGGGGGCTGAGATGCTCCAAACAAATCTACACAGAACTGAAGTCAGCTGGGTGGAACCTTTTAAACACAGTCTAGCAGAGCGAGTTTGAAACAGAGCTCAGGTAGATCAGGTAGCAGTGGTTGTTTAAAGGAATACTGAGGAAAGAGATCAGATAGTTAGGCATATTCGTGTAGGCGTAGAAGTGGCTTGTGTGATCTCCACTGCCCAATCTGCTGTGGGCGCTTCCACCAGCAGATTGCAAGAACACGTCAACAGTAAAACAATGAAGGTGAGTGTGTATGGATGTTTCGCTTGCTTTGACTTGTGTTACATAATCAAAAGTGGCATGCTTGAGATGGTTGAGAAGCAAAGAATATAGTAAATGCACGTAAAAAACACAAATGTTTTTGTTTCTTCGAAAATGAATTTGGAGGTTTATAGTAGGTAAAGGAGTGGTAAATGCTGTGGAAGAATGGACAGATTTGCATTTATGCCTTATAGGCTATGCTTTATACATAATATTGCGTTAAACGTCATTCCTTTGAATTGTACCTTCTGTTGATCATTTGCTTTATATTTTAAATTCGTAATTTAGCTTGAAACTCATAGAACGTATACAGGATTACCCAAAAATCTAATCTCATCTTTTCATAAGTACATGGTGAGCATTGGTTGCAGTTTCGTTTGGTTATAAGTGTTATCATATATAGCCTATTAGCTTTCCACGTGACTTTTACATTTTAGACTAACAAAAGATTTTTGTTTTGAAGATTGCAAGACCAGCACATCTTTATCAATCACTCTGCTGTTTTACTTCTGCACCGTATTTAAGTATTTCAAACTAAACCTTTTGCGAAACGTGTATGCTTTGTCATTACTACTAAAGCATTGTTACCTTCTTTGGCCTACTTTGCATTTAAGTCGTTTGAATAGATCTAAAAACAGGTTCCTATGAAAGATCCGGATGACTTCTGTATTCCTGCTAACAGCGAAGTTATTTACAAAAGCTGAACTGCAGTTTTATTGTCTGGTTGGTACGTGTATTTAATCTGATTTGGCATCAGTCACCTTTGACCTCACCTGAAGGAAATTTGGATCAGTCAGATGTAGTCAGCAAGTCTCTTCAGGTCATGAGCGGTTTGATTCTAACAGCACTTAAAATAGCAAACAGTCAACACGGGCTCAGCTACACAGGTGTCGTTTTCTGTCAAACCAGTCTTTCAATGATTCAATGTTGTTCCTGTAGTTTAGATGTTGGCACATTGTGCTGCAGTTCAAAGTTCAATTCCCACAAACACATACTGATAAAAATGTTTACCTTGAAATGCTTGTAAGTTATTTTTGGTTAAAAGCATCTGCCAAATAAATGTTAATGACAAAACCAAGCAAACTGACCATATTCACTTTGAAAATAGAAGAAATATCAACTAGAATTTGCTTTGAAATTTTGTTTTATGCTGGATAAGTTTATTTTTTGACACTTTTCTGTGAGTATTCTCATAGATCCAGATATAATGGAAGGGCCAGCTTGTTATTGAACTTTCAACTATGAACCATTTTTCTACATAGCATTGGAAATTGTTTGAAAGTAACATAGCGTCCAGTCAATTGTCAATCTTAGGTCACAAATAGATGATCCTGTTTTACAAGATTGTGTTTATTTTGTTTCCCTCCCTGTCTGGTTAGAAATCCTTTGGTCTGTGCATCAACACAATATGGTTCATTTACAATTAAGATTAGTGAATGCCTGAAATTTTTCTATCCTTCCCTCCAGGTTTCTGTCTCTTCTTAAACCCTCTTGTGTTATTTTGCTCTGAGTGACTCGCCCTGATCTCCTCATGCGATAATGATCCGTTTAGATGAAGTTGCACTTTCAGGTTCTATTTTTAATCTCTGATTCTCTCTGTCACTATGGCACTATTTATATGGTTCACTATTTGAAAAGGGGAACTACGGGTTCCATTTTCATTATCTTAACATGTAAATACACTTTCCATGGAGAGGATATACATTTTGTTTTTAAAATGAATTTATCATAATAAATAATTTAAAAGTTTTTTTACAGTGTACATTTTTAAACATCATCTTTTTTCATGAATGTGATTATGCTGTGGGTCGACCAGACTGGTGAACATTGGCTCAGTAACAAAACATGAACATTATACAAATGTTAAATAAAATGCATATAAAAATATATATGAAATAGATGATTATAATAAAACTTAAAGTATTCATAAACCCCACAAAACAAATAAAAAACAACAAGAAAATTTAACTATAAATAAAACAACATCATTACTCCCACAAAATACATTGAAAAATATGAATGTGCACCAAAGGAGTGTCCTGAGGACATTGTTTAAATGTCTTGTGGTACAAGACATTATTAATTATGATCGTCTTTGAAAAAGGGCAATACGTTGTGTCACAATGGTTCACTAACTTTTAAACAAACACACCCCAAAACCCGGCTCTAATATTCGAAGATGCTGTGGAACAGCTTCACATGATGGATGCTTTTCTTGTATGCTGATTGTTTTGTGTAAGCATAACTTCTTTTATGTGAGTTGACAAGGACAAAGCTATTGTTTGTTGTACTGTACATATGCACCAGTACAAGCTCACAAATTCAAAGCCTGGCACACCACATTCTTAAAAGTAGTTCATGTAAATAATAAAATAAAATGTAATGGCTCTGTTCTGTTGACAAATATACTTGTTGATATAAAGGCTTTGTTTAGGTGGATATGACTAACACATTAATCTTTACCGATACAAAATATGTTATTGTGAGGCCCACAGTAAAACAGCTAAACCCGTAGCGCTCAGCATTCATTTTGTGTTGGTTTTATATCTGAGAAGATGAATGTGTTAGTTTGGACATGGTTGTTTGTTTTGGCTGGTGTTTTGTGTGTTTATAAGTGAGTGACTGAATTGCCTGGAATCATCGTTTGACAGATAGTAAGTGTTAGTCTCTGTTTGACAAGCAGGCTTACATTAGGTTTCGTTTTATATAATCTCATAGTCCGGAGAGTGATTTCAAACAATTCACAATGACATGAACACAAAAGACTCAGAATGCTTTTACATATTCGGTATAAGAAAATGTACAAATCTGTGTCCAGATGCTGAAAAGACTTTTAAAATGCAATGAAAAAGCCACCTTCTACATTATCTGAAAAACACAAACTCATTAAATGTGGTGTAACTATAGTTTCGATGAAGTCAACCAGCAAACCTCTGGTTTACCAGAAGCTATCTAATATGAAAATTAAATCAGACAGAGGGATGAATTTGCATAGATACACAAGAGAAATGTAGATACACTGGTCTCTATGCAGGGCAACCATGGGACTCATTTAATTTTCCATATCAACGTTTGACATAACCAGACCAGATCAACAGCTGGAAAGACTGAGACTAAACTATTCAAAATATATGTAATACATTCATACGTATAATGATGTCATATTTGTCATAAAAAATCTGACACCAACAGTGAAAATCCCTTTGCATTTATCATTCAAGCATATTACTAGCATTATGTTTAGGATCTGATTTCATGACATAGGCACAGGAGGCACTGAATAATGCATGAACTCAAAAGTTTGTGCAAAATCTCCTATCGCAGTGGGTCAATACCACAAATTTGGCTACGTTTGCATAGTGACCTGTAAATAGAGCTGCATAGTACAGCATTTCATGTTGTGACCTATTCTTGTTCAAAATGTTAAACATGATCTGTTTCCACAGATTTATTTAAAAATATAAATGTTAATTGTAGTCAAACACTTTCACAAAATACCATATATCTTATTTTTTGTGTTAGTGGGCCTTCTTGTGCTTTAATGATAATGTCATGGACAGAAGTGATCAACAGTTTGAAACAGCGAGTGGATTATGTATCTCCTTGTATCTCATTTATATCAAAGTTTTCTTACGGCTCGCCATGTAACTTTAGACCAAAACTAAACAGTAGGACAGTTTACAAGGAAGAGTTTGCAAATAACTTTTTGAAAATCAGAAAATCAGTCACACAGAAAGTGATACAGAAATGTACAGTTGAGTCAGAAAGCCACAGGGCATGTGTGTTAATGGAAACAACAAAATTTTCTCACAACTGCTCACTCTCTTTCCTCTCATTTCTGTGTCTTTACTTCCTCCTCTTCTTCTTTTTCTCAGGGACAAACTCAGGTGCCTGAAGAGAATACGAGACCATTGAACCCAAAAGAGCAAGGTAAAGTATCCTGGCTAGTTGGTCTATTGAATAAGACATTTATCGTAAACACATGTCATTGTCATACCTGATATTCCAGTGGGTGTCTTACGAGAAATAAACCAGACTGATTCCCTTTTCTATTTTCCTCTATAGTACCACGTCCGGGAAAACACAGAAGAGCCATGACAGCTCCAAAGGCCCAGAAGGAGAAAAAGTTCTCCTTAAAAAAGATCTTTATTATAATCCTGATAGTTTTGGTCGTACTCGCCATCCTGGCTGTGGCTGCTTACTTTAGTGAGTTATCATGACACCCACCTAACATGACTGTGAATGTCTAGTTCACACAGAAAATGATATGTGTTATAAAATGTGTTAAACATTTAAACGTTTGTGTTTTATGGAGGAATGGTTTGTAACTATTGCTTGAAGCTAAAGGCCTTTATCATGAAATATTAATTTGTTAGTTTGTTCCTTTAGCAAAAATATTTTAGTCACACCTTTGATCTATAGTACAATCACAATATCATATATTTTAATTTATATATTTTCACTACGCAAGGCAAAAAAGATCACTGCATTGGTTTTATTGTGATATCTCTTAAAACTAAATGAATACATGATGCCATCAATCAAATTCTTTCTTGTTTGTTTTCTCATTTGTGGTCAATCTAAAGTTTGTTTCCATTGATGCTCTTAAGGCAAAACATTAAACAGTATAAAACCACCACCTACCACCAACCAAACATTGGCACTAAAGTATTTACATTTGTATCATGTATTTTTTAATACAAAACCACTGATCAGAGTACTTAATATCACAGCTATTGTCAATATCAGTATATTGCGACCGCCTTTTAATTATTAGGACTCATAGAACAGAAAGAGATTTGTCTGAACTCAGTTGCTGATCTTTTTTCTTGTTTCTTTGTCTAAATCATCCATTGTCTTGGCACAGTCAAGCAGCTGATCGAAAGCAAGTATTACTTTTGCTCCAGGTCGGTTAAGTTCATTCCTTTGGCGAAGGCTTGCGATGGTAAAGAGGACTGCAGCGGAGCTGAAGATGAGTCAGCCTGTGTCACAAAGTTTGGAACCAACTCCACATTCCCCTGTAAGTCACCTGTAATAACACGCATGTAGATATGCATGTGAACACACGCCTTCATACCCGCCTAGAGACATGCATGGAAAGATACGCACATCCAGTTAAGAGATAAACAAAACTTAATCTCCTAACTTGGATTTTTTCTTTAACCTGTCATTTTCCTATGTAAATGTTCATATTATTTGAAAATATTTTAGCTGTCTTTCATATGTTTTACATTTATATGTTGTAAAATGTATATTTATGGATAATTACAGTATACACCGTACTGTATACAGTGTAGTGTGATGAAAAAGTTTTCAATGGTTGTCTTTGTTTCCACTCCATAGTACGGCTGATCTCATCTCGTAAAGTACTACAGGTTTACAACCCTGTTAGCAATAACTGGAGCAGTGTATGTGCAGAGGGGTTCAGCCAAGAACATGCACAGACCGCTTGCCAAATTCTGGGATACACATCGTAAGTTTCAGCCAAAATAAATAATGCAGACTTTAAAGACCCCAAGAAGTCAAAGTTTGCAATAAAAAGGTCATTGGTTTAATCCCAGAAAACACATATACTGATATAAATTTAATTTGATTGTAAAATTAATAACGTATTGTAAAATGTAATCGCTCTATTAAGCATTGCAAAAATATAAAGGCTTTTTTAAGGTCCAATGGTTAATTTTTCAAATGATCTATTGACAGAATTACTTCTTAAATAATGAAGCGCTAGATGACATATTTAAATAGTATAATTTCACTATCCCTTCCATGTTTTCCCATATCGCGTAGATATGCCATCTGAATCGTAATCAAATCGCATTGTGACATGCCTAGAGATTCCCACCCCCACCGATGGCTATTAATTTAAATCAAAGTGTCTTCCGTGTCTGTATTGGAAGTATTCTTGAGACTAAAACGTTACAAAAATATAATAAGATAACCTTGTTCGAAATGGGTTTGGCTAAAATAAAATTTTGGTTTCGTCTATACTACTTGGTACTTAAACTGACCGGGTTAAATACAATTGCATTACAAAAAAGAGACTAAAATACAAACTCCGTCGACTAAAACTAGACTAAAATGTCATCAGTTTGTGTTGACTGAAACTAGATGAAAATAGTCATGGATAATTCTGACTAAAATAAGCCTAAAACGCTCAGATCCCTAGTCGACTGAAACTTGACTAGACTAAAAAGAGTATGAACATGACCAAAACTAATAAAAGCTTAAATGACAGTATGGCACAAAGACTAGAGTAAAACTAAAATTAAGACAGGCCACCAAAAACAACACTAGTAAATACATGATCTCCTTCAAAGCAAAAACGTGACAACATCTTAGTCCTCTGTCAGCCATAGTGCTTCGGTGGAGTGAGCCGTTGGATGCAATTTGCAAACTCACCCTGTTGAAAAAACAGCATATGTTGGGTTAGGTATGTTGCGATGCTGGTTTGACCAGTTTAAACCAGCTAAGGACCAGTACATGACCACTTTAAACCAGCACATTACCAGCTTAAACTTGCACATGAGCAGCTTAAACCAGCACAAACCAGCAGACCAGCATCAAAACATACCAAACCAGCATATGCTGTTTTTTTCAACAGGGCCCCTTCAAACAACCCTCTGTCCTGAAACTTTCTGTTACAATTTTCTGTTTAAAGATGCCACGTGAACTCAAATTCCATTTCATGGGATCTGTAATTCAGATAAATAGATAAAATTGCAAATTATTTTGAGGATTTTTGAAATCCAAACTTTTGTCTTGTTTCTGTTCTTAGTGCACCATCGTACAGCAGAGTTCCAACAGGACCTTTAAACTTTGATATAAAGTCATCTTTCTGCATTGTGGGCTCAAGTAAACGACAGACTTTCCTCTCCACTGTTTCAGATCGGTAAGTACATATATGTATATACAGTGATCCCCAAAAACACCCAGACACACAAATATCATTGCATTAGACAATGAAGTGGTGTTCATTTAAAAAAAAAAAAGTGACATGTTTTTTTCACTTCACATAAAAATGCACTGGAACCATTATCATGTTTGTGAATGAGGAAATCAAACTTTCTCTTTTTCTTTATCCTCAGCACAGTATGCAGTACAGTTGTCGCGTTGGCATGCTCAGGTAATTACATGGTCTACAGTGTGCTAAATCAACAACCTATTAGCCGATGAGTCACTAACCCAACAAACACAAACAAACACAACACTAAAGATAAACATCAAATAACTCACACAGTCAGTCATGCAGAATGTCTTGAAGTAAATCAGAATGAACAACGTATCATGACAAGACATGTTTTGTTAAAAGAAACAACCGTGTGAGACAAAAGTGTGTACACTGAGAAAGACTGAGACTTTTACCTGCATATGGGACACATTTTACGTCGGCCTCTTTTTTTTAAAACTGAATGACTTTTTTAATGATTCTTGTTTTGCTTCCAGCTGACTGTGGCGTGAGCCCGAGCCAGGAACGGATTGTTGGTGGACAGAATGCGATCATTGAGAACTGGCCCTGGCAGATCAGTCTGCAGCACAACGGTCAACACACATGTGGAGGATCACTAGTGTCTCCACGCTGGGTGGTCACTGCCGCCCACTGCTTTAACGGGTGGGTACAGAACATTTGAAATGCTCAGTTCAGACCATAGATGATTTACTGTAAAAGAAAATCTGATTTGACAAGTGTGTACTATCTATCACAAGTTTTTAGGTGTGTAACCAACATATACATCCTAGTTATGCTGTTGTATAACCATCAACTTTATGAACTAAAATTTGATCACAATAGAATGAAACAAATTGTTTTCCAACAATGTGACAGGGTGCTATTGAAACGCATTTCATTTATTCATTTATTCAAGCTTTTGACAACTCTTTTTCAATAGCTGGATAAAAATAAAGTTCATAACAACTAATGCTCTTTCACACCTCCTTTGTTTATTGCTCACGCTCATGTGCGTACACTCTGTGAGGAAGAGGGAAATATGAGTCAGTTAATGTCAGTGATTGAGCTGTTATCGTTCAAACACAGAAAGTATTACTTGACTAAAACAAGTTTACCCGGTTTTAGAATCTTGCTGCCTGAATTTTGTTATTCATCTCGTTTAAAACGGAAAGTTTTACCACATTGAAGAAAGAGTGACAGTTCTGTCTATATTAACTCACCCTTATGTCACCATGAGCCATAGTTACATTAATGGATTTATAAGATGCTTTTACTGTGTATAAAGTGAGTTACTGTGGATTCAAGCTACACTTTTTTGTTAATTGAGTCGGTGAGTTGAATTAGACTTGATCAGAGCACGAAATGTTGAGTCATATTTATGTACTAGTTGATTCATTAAAAAGAATTAGACAAAGAAAATGATTCACCAGTTCTCAAAGAAGTTTCTGCCTCAAAGCTCAGTTTATCAATTAAAGTAACAATTTAATGAAGTTACAATTATTAAAAGGTACAAGTATGTAAAAATGCAACTTTGCTACTGTGTTTTTTAGCGAAGGGAGGAAGGATTTGGGCAGATGGACAGTGGTCTCTGGAATCACATATCTGGGCTCTTCTGGGGCTTCTGCTGTGGACAAGATCATCCTCAACAGAGAATACACCTCATCACGGAATGACTATGACATAGCCATGATAAGACTTCAAGCTCCTATTACTGTTGGAGGTACGTAATCCACACGTGCATGCACATGACTTGCTGATTATAAGTTAAGATGCTTGAATATGATATGAGTATGATGAAAAGTTAGAATGAATGGCTTTCCTTTGACACAATGACATTCACCACAAGACAATAATACAATCCTGTCAGCCAGAAATTCAATCTGTTTTTCCTGCTTTACTCTCATTTTTGAGACAGTAATCTTCAGTTAAAACCGAAAGGCTGGCATTGAAGTTGTTATGCCTTTAATTACACTAGAGACAGCTTATATTATAAAATATTAAGCTTATATTGAGCTTGCCCTCATTAATATTTTATGTGAATATTTTGATACTTTTAGAATTAAAAAAGTGACTTTTACATTTTTTTAATATGGTGTCATAAATGTCACATGTATAATAATTATACTGTAAAACATGATGTTTACAGTAGTTTTGGATTTTATAGCACTGGAAAAAGATTATATATATATATTTTATTTTTCTAAATCTAAAAGCTCATTTTGTTGTATTCTGTAACATTCAAATTCATTTTTTGCAACAACAAAATTTTCAAGATAATAATCCTCCTATTCTGCAATAAAACAACTTAATATTCATTTTTTACTCAGCACATTTCGAATGTTTGACATGTTTTGAAGTAGAGTTAATTTTTTTATAAAATCAGTCTGAATCTTGTGTTATTTTGTCTTTTAAATAAACATAGATAAACACCATTCCACCACCTTTTATACACATTTTTATGCGTTTTATTTATTATTTATTAAAATGTTTCATAAAAAATGACATCATAAATAATAATAATAATAATAAATAAACACTATCACCCCTTATTTTATACACTTCTTCTATGCTTTTTATCTTTTTAATCAATTAAAAGTTTCATAAAAATAATATCATAAATAATAATCATAAATAAACACCATTACACCACATTTTATTCACTTCTTGTATACTTTTTGTTTAAAGTAATTAAAATGAAAAAAAAGACACATACTGAAAAATGTATTGCTTAAATGCATCGTAGTAACTGCATACTGTAGCAGTTTTGGATAAAAGGTACAATATTTAATTGTATATTTAAGTTCAACGCAAAAACTTGTGTACAAAAAAACACTTCAATTGTACCTGTAAATGTAATGATTATTTTCATTATATTTAGAAACCCGTAGGCCCGTGTGCCTTCCTCCTCAGGACCTTGGCCTCCAAGCAGGAGACAACCTTTTTGTAACTGGCTGGGGACATGTGAAGGAAAAAGGTTTGCTTTATTCCTTCTTATCACTGAATCCTCATACATCCTCAATATCAAATTCACTTTCATCAAGTCTTTAACCATATCTGGATGTTTTTCTGCAGGAAGTTTATCTTCAAACCTACAGAAGGCTCAGGTCCCTCTCATAGACAGAGACAAGTGTTCCACAGTGTATGGTTCTAGCCTAACTCTCAGGATGATCTGTGCGGGTTATCTAGAGGGCAATGTAGATGCGTGCCAGGTATGTGTGCCAGGAGAGGACAGTCTTCTTGTTTTCTCTGTACGGTTACAGTATATGATGTGCCTAACTGATAAGCGTTATTGGGGTATTAAACAATAACCTCTTATATTCTCTCTCTCCCAGGGTGATAGTGGTGGTCCTTTGGTATATTCATCTGGGCGTTGGATGTTGGTGGGGGTGGTGAGCTGGGGTGTTGGCTGTGCCAGGGCAGGTCATCCTGGTGTTTATACCAACATGGACCAGATGATCGACTGGGTCCACTCAGTCATGCAGGTAAGACTTTGAGAAACTTGAGGTGTTATTGGAAAAACAGTATTGCACTTGAATGTCTATGTAGCCATAGGACTGTAAATATTAATGCTTGTCCAATACTCTTAGGAGTTTCCATGAGTTTGGGAAAAAGGACACACACAAACCCACAACATGGATTCCCAGAGATCTTCAGTACGCAAGAAGAGAAAAAAATGTGCACTATACATACAGTATATGGTTTAAAACTTGGAATTCAGAATATAATTTAATCTTTGGAAACCTCAAGGAATGTTGTGGGAATCTTTGTTCTGAGCTCAGGGTCTTGTGAAACAATTGAAGGTGCCATAAGTATAATTTTGCACACTGTTATAAATAATGTATGCCTATGCACACTAAATACTAAAGGAGACATTAATGAATTCACTCTTTCTGTGAACTGCGGCAATGCACTTTTGTCAGTTTGAATCACAGTAAAATGCATTCAACAGCCACAAGAGAGTGCTGTTTTATCTACAAGATGCCAAAACCAACCAACCATCTGCTTTGCTCTGCCAAAACATACATTGGTGCCTTTAACATGCAGTAGAGCATCCATGTGATGCATTTGAAGTAACGTAAGAAATGTAATTCTACATTTTTTGTGGTATGTGATATAGAGACCTCATACTGTGCATATTGCAGTTTTGGGCATGACAACTGCAAACTATGTTTGAGTACGCGAATCATAGCAATCACAACTGAAGTTGCTATGATTCTTCATACAATTAAAAGCTTTTTCAAATGAATGTATGGTAGACAGATAACTGTTTTAATGTATGTAGCACCAAGCGGTAAACATTTGTTTTACAGCATTTTACTGTTTTTAAAAGATATTTCACGTATTTTTGAAATACGTTAAAACACAATAAATATCAAAAAAATATAAGATACTTTCCGTGGCTCAAGCTGCTAGAAAATTTCAGTTTTTACAGATTTTTCACGTACAATGTAAAAAAGGAATTTTAGTGTTTTTACCTAATTTCGTTTTTTTGAAATACGGTAAAGAGAAACTTTTAATTGCAGAAAATTTAAAAAGAAAAACATGAAACATTTTCCGTGGAAATCTTTCAGTTTTTTTGTCGCCCCAGCTGCCAGAAAATTGTATGTTTTTTTTAACAGGATTTCTACACTTATGTTCATATGCTGTTTTAATGAAAATCAGTTCTCACTTTGAATTCTTCAGGAGTGACAGTTGTGGAATGCCACATTTGGAAATAGTCACATTTTGTGAGAACAGAAGAAGGGTTTAAACACCCGAAACAGGAATGACACGAAATTAGCTGCTGTGTGCATGGTCATTGAATCATGTTTACATGAACTATTGTGGATTAGTATTAAATTATTCGCATTGGGTTGTGAAACTCATAGCTTTCAATATTTGTTAAAAAGATCAGAAAGCATGTTTTTTATTGGAATTAAAAATATACATGGTTTTGTATACTTTGATTTTGTTAATTTATTGACATTGTTTTGTGATGTATGGTAAATGTGTAAATAGGGTGTTGATGCAAGCATTTGATAAACTGAATTTACCCTCATTGTAAAAGCTAAGGTTATTTCTATGTAAATATTGTACACATTTTGTTCTGTTGGACATATCGATTTATTGTAATAAAATGGGTAAACAGTAAGTTTCGTGTCTGACTATTAACTTCCCAATGGATAACAAATTTGACTCCCTATAGTAGTCAAAAGACAACAAACACAAGTAATATTTTTATGCAAACCTTTATTTTATATGTTGTTTATTAGTTTATTCTATACAATCCAGAGAAATCTACTGAGGTGCATGGTTATGAGAAGAGAATATGACAGATTTTGGTACAAAGGGAAATTTAAAGACAAAACAGCTGTACATCAATGATCTTTTGTTCCTTTTGCTTTCTGAGTACGTGATGTCTGTGCTTGTGAGCCTTTAAAGTGCTAGGTCGGAGCCGGTGATCAAAATCTAGCAGGTCGCTCATTATTCAAACGTTTCTCTGATCCTTTCTCAAAAACAGACTGGAAGTGAATTAAAATAAAAGGAACTTTCTGCACTGATAGGTGGTATACAGCAGGGTACAGAGAAGCTTAGAAAAAATGTAGGCTGTCTCGATTTTACTAATCTTTTATTACTTTTAAATGTGTCTAGTCTATTAAGTGTACAAAGAATACTTATTGTACACTTAAAATATATAAACATTAAAACTTCTTTTGTGTAAACTTCAGAACAGCATATTATCATACTACTAGAACTGTTTTTGCTGTATGCTAAGCTTTGAATTTCAGGAGGACTTACTTTATTTGTTATAATGTATAATATACAGCAAAACACTGTGTAGAATACAACACAATTGTTCTCACCTTGAATTTGCCACTATTATTGACTAGTATTGACGGCTAGCTTTGTATTTGATCTTTTTATGGATTTTATTTGATAATACAATTTTCAAAATCGTATCCGTCGTTCAGTGTGTACTGTATGCAGTTTTCTAATTCTTCACACAGCAAGTGTGACTGGAATACTTTTTTAAATGGTCGTAAGTGTTAAAATCCACCAGAGGGAGACAGGGTGTCTTGGAATGTGTTGATCCTCTCTTGGCTTGGCAGTGAGAATGAGTCAGTCATCCAGGCAGTGAAATCTAGTTTAGAGTCAATATTTTCATAGCCAACGTTTAAAAAATAAAATTCTATGCCTGAATAGGATCAAATTTTCAGATCGGCAATTCTCCAATAAATATAGGACAAGAATCTTAAAAGAGTGCAAGAGGATTTGTGACATTGGAAAATGTATTTTTTTAAGAAGAGCAAATTCTCACTGCAAAATACAGAGAAAAGACAGGTGCATATAAAGCACATTTGAAGTATTCCAAGTCATATATACTGTATATAGATACTTTCTTTAACCAAGATCGAAATGCAGCTGTAAATATTTATTCTAGCTGTAAATGTTGCATGCATTGTGATAAGCGAGACAGCGTTTTGGCCTTGAGCACAGGGAAGGATTTAACCAATAAGCGAGGTAAGCGGCCGCTTAGGGCCCCAGGAAACCAGGGGGCCTTCAACAAATACCCAGAAGTTTATATACAGCATGTATAACATATTAGTTTTCTATCATATTTTGTATGGTCAGGAAGATACAATACATTGATTACAAGATAGATACAATCATTACAATGTAACACTATTACATCATCTGCGTGAAGTTGCCTCCCCCTGCTGTGAAACAATCCATTAGTTATTCACCTACGTAAACAGCTCAGTGGCCAGAATTTGAGAACTTAACAGCAGACGGGAGGGGAGACAGAGACGGTTAGAACTTAGAAGTGCGAGAGGAAATTTGCCAGCGGCAGATTAAGTATATAATGAAACCCATATACCCCAGCAGAGTCAAAAAAGAAGAGAGAAAAATGAATGTGGCCAAACTTCCAAAAGTCTCCTGTTTTTTCACACAAACTTCACTGTGAGCTAACAAAGTCAGTGCTGCTCCCACAGCAGCTGCAGTAGCCTCTATCCCCAAAGACACACAGGTGTGCTTTCTCCAGGCCCCGGAAAATGACAATGTGCTGTTGTCACAGTTTACAGTGTAAAAAATCATAGTGTAGTTTGCGTTTGTTGTCAAATCTTTGGTGACTGGTTCAATCTGTACAGTGGAGATGGGTATAATAACTGTAGAGATTTGTCTTCTAAAAATGCATGAAAGGTCTCAAGAACACAATAATAATATCAAAGTTTAAAAAAATGTCGTAAATAATTTGTTAGGGAATTTAGTTTTTTATTTGTGATTTTTTTTATTTAACCTTGAGACAAATTATTTACAGATAGTAAGTGACATACAGTTTATTTAAAAATGTAGAGAAAACGTTTTGAGATCGAGATGGCAAAATAAGGGTTTTAAAAGGGTGCATATTACGACTGTTGGGGGCCCCCATGCCTGAAATTGCTTAGGGCCCCCAAATGAATAAGTCCGCCCCTGCTTGTCTCTTTAAATGTCCCTGCGATTTCCCTTCAAGTGCAAAGATCCACAGAGAAACACATTGGAGACCTGCAAATGTGTGTAATGCACTGCATCACTGCTGATATGCAGCCTACTTTTAATGTGAAGACTTTACTAACCGATCCCAGATTTCCCAGCCATTGAATCAAAGCCATTCCTGTAGACATACACTAACCTCTCATATCAAGAAAACACACATCTAAATGGCTAAACAGCTAAACAGGTACACAAATCAATAAATATCCTAATGCAAAGTTGAAAATCTGTATAAAAGCAAAAAAAATGGAATAGCAAAATAGTTTAAACTTCAGAACAAGAAAAGGCAATATTATAATAATAATCCTAAAGAAATCTGATGAAGATCAGTTCACATTGCTTATTTTCCATACAACAGTCCACTATTTTAAGCCAACATTGACTATTTCTTATTTGTTACTTTTGTCTTTCGTTTGTTTTTACAGTGTTGCCGCCCTAAATAATCTTTTCATGCGTTTGTTTAAAAACAAACTGCGAATCACAAAAGGCAACAAAGCTGCAAGTGGCACAAAATTATTAAAAAATTCAACCATAAATCAATTCAAAAGGCTAAGTGAGATCTCCTAACAATTGACTAGCCGTTGTGTGTTTGTGTCAGAAAGAGCAAGTGATGGAGACACCAACACTGCCTCCAGACATTCATATCGAGCTAAAATATGACAACAGCTGGATTCTCATCAACAGACAGGACACTGAACACGAACCACATGACCAACAATACATCTGTACAAGTGCACCTGACATACAGAGCAGCATTAAACCTTTTCTCTAATTCATGAACACCATTTAAAGGAACAGTTCACCTGAAAATAAAATGATGTCATGATTTACCTAAATATTGCTTCAAACCTGTTTTGTTTTTCATTGAAACTCAAATTTAACTCAGTTTAACTGATGGACAAACATTTATTTTATTTTATGGTAGAAACAATTTAATGAACGTAGTGATTCATATTAACAAACGTCATTCCCACAAATAAAAGATGTCATGCTGCTCTGTCAATAGCTTTCCAAACTGTTGAGATTGCTGAAGCCCCTGATTTCTAAACGAGAGTCAAGTGTTTTGGAAGACTTCTAAATATGTGCACACATTCAAACTATCTATTCCTGTTCATATGTTATCATATATTTCATATCCCAGTAACACCACAACAGGCATTCAGCAGTATATTCAAATATCTTGCGCAAAATCCCTGCATGGCTTTTCGCCCTAGATTATAATAGCATTCTAAACACAGTCACGTTTACTGTATGTACATGAATAAAGTGCCCAGAAACAATCCCTCTTGATATGCCATAACTTCAACTACCACGTACATTCATCTTTGGGTTATGGCGGGAAGACTAGTGAGGGTTTGTTGCATTTTTTGCGGCGTAATTGCAAAGTGACATTCATTGCATGTGATGAAGTTGTCGATACATTTACACGCACATGATTCGACAACATGGATTTGAATGATAGCCGTGCGTTTACACAGTCCGACAGAAGCAAAAGTGAATCATCCATGTTCCTCTAACTGTTCTGCATTTCGAGCATTGAGTCCTAAATAATTGAAATATTGTAAATATTGATTTGTTTTGATAAACAAAGTTCATTTTATATTTGCAAAAATGATTCGAATTAGCATCAGGCTGGTCATTAATCCAAGTAGCCTATGAGAGTTTTAGGCTAAATGCTAGTTTTAATCTTTATCGAGAAAAACCCGTATCGAAAGTCATAACTGTTGTATTTTCTCTCAGAATTATTTTGATGTGTATAGTATGATGGAACAATTAGCCTTTGCATTGCATCTGTAAAGAATAGTAAGTGTCTTTTTTAAGTGCAGCTAAGCACGCAGAAGTTATTTGCTAGCATGCTAATCAGATCCCAAGTCAAAATGAAACAACTTTGAGATATGAATCTGGTTGGTGCCCTAGCTGTGACATTTGGACGGCACAATATCCTTTACCGGTGAACTACACTGTATGTTAAACACATAGCCTACAAGACGTACTAGCAAGAGTGGCATTGCATACAAGCACTGATAGTCCAAGTCCGGATCACGTCAGAAAAGACAGAAAAACACAGTCTGGAGCAATGGAAACATACACTAGATGTATCAAATTGTTCACATGCGTTTAAGAAAAGTTATTGGTTATAATTGTTAAAAGCAGCAGCATTCTTTTTCTACAGGGAGTTGGTTTCTGGGGATTGTCTTTTTGTATATTTTTGTGTTGAAGATTTTTTTGTAGTTTTATTTATTTTTTGCGTCTTAAGCGAGAGTCATTTAATTATGTTATTTTTATAGCATTTGAAGGCTCCAAGGAAGCATTTGGAGCTTAAAGCGTTTACAGGCACCTGTGTTTTATCTAAAGCAGAAAAGGAACATCAAAAGAAAACAATACAGCGCAGGACTGGATCCTGGATATATACAGTAGACCCCTTATATATGCATCTGTGGAAGGTCTTTTACCTTTCAACAACTGTAGGACTTAAACATACTCTACACAAACACACGAACGCAATAGCTTCCAGCTCACATTCCTGTGTGACTGCATTATGACATACTTCAAAATCAAAAGCAACACACAGGCATGCGCTTCATTTTCAGTTATGGCACAGTCAACTTTTACAATCAATTTTATCGCTATGATGGCAGAGCAATAACTTCCCCACTATCGCCCCTGGAGTACAAAGGTTCTTCACAGCAATGCACAATTAGGTGAAAAAGAACCAAGCTCTCGCATTGCATATGTATGTGTATAGTTGTGTAGAGTATATTTCTGGCTTTATGGTGCCCTCACATCCTGCTCTTTATGACCTAATAATCACTTTTAAAATTAGTGGGAGTGGTTAAAATCTGTGTTTTAGCTGCTTGGGTTTGTGGTAAACATTTTCCAATTCTATGAGGCACCGGTGGTTATGTTCTGCTTTTATGTGTCTGGTATTCCTCCACAAAAGCATTTGTATCGACTCGGGAACGTTTGGAATGCAGTGTAAAGGTGTGTAAAGTCACACTGGAAGTTTTCGCAAACATTCGGTTACGTGGTTCTTGTGCTGTGAAGCATTGAACAGATATGGCAGTTTGTACAAGGCAGTTTCTGAGTTTGTGTCACTGGTAAGTCAGAGCAGAATGGAGGCACACCAATGCAACATCAATCAATCAATGCTTTCTGTACAGTTTTTGTTGTTGTTGTTGAGGTCAGGGTGTATGATCCCGCCCATGGCATCTCATGTTTTTCCTCAAGCACAATCTAAAATATATGATTTATTTCTTCACATATTTATACGTAGCATTTTTTTTATAAGATAATAAGAATAAACTGTCCATTGTTATGACTTTCGCTCGATCTGTACATGTATACATGTACCTATGCATGTGTACATATAAACGTGTGCTCATATGTGTACACATACATAGTTCTCTTCATGCCTTTGGTGTCGCTTTGGTGTCTGCTTTGGAGGCAGGGAGGCCATTTTCTGTGTTGTCGTTCCCTGTTGAGCTCACAAGGCAATCTTTACTGGAAGATAAAGAGAAAAGATGGGACAAAATGAGAAAAGGCATATTTAAAGCTACAACGTAACACTTTGAGGCACTATGAAACTTATACTTTGAGTAATACACCGCTTGAAAAATCGGTTGCAGGTGTCATTCCAGAATCATTAAATTCTCTGAAGCATAATTCACCAACCAACAAAAAAATGAATGACATTCTATCAAACTCACATAGTAGTTTACAAATCTTGTTCATATTCAGTTTGTAAAACGTATTCCAGAGACATTTCTCATTCATTGTTCAACATCTAGAGGTAAGGATGTTTAGGTTAACTGTGCTTTAGGTACTCCTGAATGGCACAGTAATGTTCTGGAGATGTCAGACTTGTCTTGGAAGAGTTTGACCCTTATCTGATTGAAAATTCATCACTCAGAATGCTATGTTATTGACACTTACTCTGAATGACAGAATGGTATTTGTTGACATTTATTTAGCTATCCTGTCAAAGTTACCAGACCACTGTGGTTCTATTCTGTTAGCATGGGTGACATCACGGTTTTAACAGAAATAAGACTAGAAGATGACAGCAGATTTTTTCATTTTGTTGGACACTGTTTGTCTGTTATAGTAAGGCGTTGAGTTATGATGGTGGTATGTGAGATGTTACATTGCTGTATGTGCTCGGAATAACACACAGACAAAAATACTATAAAACAATCCAGTTAACAGACTGTGAAGCCTTTTCTTGCCATTGGATTATTTTTATGACTTGTGCCTATTGCATGTTGTCCGCATGCTTACTACGCAACTGCTTTTAAAATAAATATCAAAACATGAAAGAAAATATGATAAATGTACAGTTTTATGTGCAGAGTTAAGCAGTGGAATAGGATCCAAAGAAAAAGAATAATGGGAAAGTAGTTCAATAACTTCTGTTCCTCCCTTAAGTTCAAGTGATTTTGATATTGTGAAAAAGGTAGAAACATCTTTTAAAACTTAGAGTTTAATATTTCACCCAATAAAATTAAGATAATGTACTTTATGACTAGAATGAATGAACAATTTAATTGTTTTTAAATTTTTAAATGGGGAGAAAAGCAGAAACTCTGTGACTTACTTCTTCTCCTGGACCTTGCTGAGAACAGCCACAACCACAGCTTTAATAACCATGATGAGGACGATCAGACCTATGGCGCCTCCCAGAACAGACACAATGACGACTGTCAATGTGTTGTCCACTACTTTTACTGCAAAGACAAGGCAGCAAGATACGGGATATGTCACACAGCATGTGATATTGTTACATTTGAATACATTTTGTAAATCAACTCACTTTTATTGTCATGTCACCATCAGCACATGTGCAGTGGTGAGTGACAGTAATATCTTTTACTGTAAGTCATCAGTGTCTTGTACAGTATTCTTTGATGCATTTTAGGTTCAATGAAAAACTTTTGCATAGCGTGTTTCACAATATACTGTAAGATGTTTGGGGTTTGTCATGTCTGACACTTTTTTGTTTTTATTGTTATTCATGTTCTTTTGTAGTATCTGTATGTTGCAATATCAATTCTATCCTGTAGTTAAGCAAAACAAACTAATTTTTTACGGAAGCCTTCAGGAGTACATATAGGAATAAAATCGCAGAAGTTGATTGAATAAGCTCTTGTTTCACTCGACATTCTTCAATGATTTACACGCACGGTAATGCTGACATGTACAGTCACTTGCCTTTTAAAATAAATAACATTATGTGATGACAAGAACTGTCCTGGCGAGCCTCCGTTTGTGTACATCTGCCAGTGTTGTGCACGTCAAAATAAAATCATTGGATTCATTGGTGGTTGGCAGTGAAATGAAATCACCCATCAATAATAAATCATTTAATATTGCGTTAATTAGGGTGTATTGTTTTTAATGAGCATTTGTTTATTAATCGAATTTGAAATATTTTATTCATGATAGGTATTTTCTATTTAATAATATTATAATATAATTTATTTTTTAAAAGTACCGTTATTATGTGATGTAAAATAAGTATAAATCATGAATGTTTTGAAATTCACAGCATTTCCAAATTTTTATTGTACAGGATTATTTTGTCAATGTTTTTTTTTTTCATTTGAGAACATCCAGTTGAACCTCCAGTTATTTTACATACAAAATTATTACAAATTATTACAAAGAAAAATTAATTCACTATATGTTACATTTACATTTTGTCATTTATTAGCAGACAATAATTATTCTTTGCACAAGGTAAGTACAAATGTCTTTATAATTATCATTTATATTATAAAATTATATATTTTATATTTAAAGGCATCACTGCCATAATTTTTTTTATGGTTTTGTGAGAATGACCTGCACTGTAAAAAACCCATAATTTCACAGACTGTAATAATTTTACTGTATTTTCACGTATGATGTAAAATGTACAGAAAATACCGTAAATTCACAAGAACAAAGGTGGAAAATGTAATTTTACAGGAAACAAACAAAAAAGTTATTTTACTATTCATTTCTGGTGCCACAGCTGCCAGAAAATGTCAGTTTCTTTTACATTTTTTTTAACAGTGCATTCCCTGTTTTATTGTTGATAATTACTGTATATTTGATTCACATGTGGATTTGTTAAACAAATCTGATACACCTAAATCCTGCTTTGGCTTCCTGACATGCATTTCTGAAATGAAAAATATTAGTATAATGGTGTCTTTATCTGTTGAACCACCCGTATATTGCCTAAAGATCTAAATAAATAAATGAGGAAAATTCTAATCAATATTGTTCGGTAAGACTTTATTTTACAGTTCCCTTGTTACACTTGTAACATGTATTTACTGTAGTTTTTACTATTAATCATGCATTATTACATGTAACTACCCCTACACCACACCCTATTCCTAACCCTACAGTAAGTACATCTAATTAAAAAATACATTTTTATTACTCAGTACCAAAATCTATAATTACACTGTAAAGTGTAATCTAATCTTCTATTTTGTTTCTTATTGGCATCTTTATGTTGGAAGTGTCTAGAGGTGAATGAAGAGATTCAACATTTTTATTTTCTTATTTTGATCCCTGTGTGCATATTGACTCACATTCTTCCACTACATAAAGAGTGAAGACAGCACTATGGTTCCGATACTTTTCCTTTTCGTTACGGGCGAAGCAGATGTACTCTCCCTGGTCCTCAAAGGTTACATTGTGCAGAAGTATGGAGATGTTACTTCGCTTACTGGAGCCAACAAACTCCACCCGGTTGTGATCGATATGCATCTTTGGTTCTATGCCTTCAGCTGGAATGAGAGCTTCACAAAGCTGATGAGATAAAAAAAACATCACGTTCAATGACCTCATAATAGAATTTGGACACCTAAGCCATAGTTTTAAGTTTTCTCAAGGAATCAATCTACAGTACATATGTCAATAGATTAGTCTATATAACAAAAAAAGTTTTAAAATAATGAAGCACAAACTTGTGCGAGCAGTAGTTAATGTCATGTACTAGACATGTGGTTACAAGGACACCTGAGGGAGAAACCTCTATAACTTTGGGATCACCTGACTAAAATAATAGCAAAAATGTAAAAAGGTAGCTGTATGCCTGCATGACTTCATTATTCAAATGCATTATGGAGAGAATTTCCTTTTTGTATGTTACTGTTATGTACAGTATAATGTACTTTAGGGCGGTGCAAAAATATTGATACATGTAACCACCTCAATTTTTTTTTTCGATAGTGACATTTTTTAAATCATGCCATGTACATACAGCCAAAAGTAAATGGAAGCGAGCATGGTGAGAAATATAACACCGCTTTGAGCCCTCAGAGCTGATGTGTGGGTGTTTTTAGGTTTTAAAAATAAGTCATGGAGTAATGAGTTATGTAAAATAAATGCTGTTTGTAAGCTTCGCAAGTCATGACCCACCAGTCACTTGGCTACCGCAGCGCATTAGACAAAAAGTTTTTTTCCAAAAAGTAACAATAACATTTATTGTGCTTTCACGGATGTGACACCAGCGCATTTACAGCACGGAAGAACCAGGGGTTTTATACTGCCAATGTTCATTCTATTAACTGTAATGCACCACAACCGCCAAGTGACTTGCGTGACCCAACTTATTCCCCTTTGATACACACTTGAGGGGTGCAATTCACAGTTTGGGAACTGTGAAACCCCTGAACTAAACGTCTATGCATCGCACATCATGGACTTATCTTTACAGTAAACCCCAGAAGTTGTATTTCTAGCTCTACTTCTGTCATTTTCTATTAAAAGTATTGCAATATATCTTAAATGTGTATCATTTCGAAATGCATAGCAATATATTGTATCGTGACCCATCTATCGTGATACGTATTGTATTGGGAGGCACTTGCCAATACACAGCCCTAATGAGTTTGAGCAGTGCTTTGTTAGACCAGTTGAGAGATACATTGGGGGTCTCACCTTATGCAATGTTCCATTGCTCCTGAAATGCCAGTTAAAGAACAGATTTTTTATCCCTATGCAACTTGAGTAAGTGCAGGGTAAGAGCACAGAACTTCCATTCAAAACTTCCACAAAAGGAACCTTCCCTGTAGACACCTCCAATGCCTGGGCATACCACACTCCTAACATACACAGAGAGCGTGAGAGAGAGAAAGATAGAGAGAGAGAGAGATTTATGGTTAGAATATAGTATATATATATACAGTATATAGAAGCTAGGGCAAAAAGTAAACTGTAAAATAACAGTTCCCTTTCTGTCGGTCTCTTGACGTTGTGTTGAACCGACAGATGGGGTTTGACTTTAGAAACTATTATCTTCTGACTAGTTTTGAAAAGGCTAATGAAATTGGATAAAAGGGAGATGTCGTGCTGCATTCATTCACCTTTGGGCTGAGGAGCCTGAGAGCCTCTCTCAACTGCTGCAGCGGGCAGCACACTTTGTGGCATGAAGGACACAAAGTCTTGTTCCCTTCAGCAGGGAACAAAGTTTACATCCATAACCAAGACATTCCCTTTCTGTCGGTCTCTCGATGTGTGTCGAACCGACAGATGGGGTTCCTATGGAAAACCCCAAGGCTCTGTGCCACATCACAATCTCCAGCGAAGCAAAATTGTAACCGTCCAGTGGATGGGTAGGGGGTCCCAGAGCTTTGGAAAGGTGGGAAGCCTCTACCACCGGCCGTCACAGGTGAAGCCCATGTTTCTTTAACAGTAAGAAGCAGCCCGGCACTGGAAGGGCCACTGGGGAAGTGCGCTACAGAGACCACTCCCTACCATAGGAAGGAGTTAAGTGGAGACACCAGCATGGTCTCGCCGTCAGGGGAGAACTCATGGGAGGAATGTGCAGACTGAAGAAAGTGTCGCTAAGGTGGAGGTCCACCTAGGGAAGGTCATGGGTTACCAAGGTGGGAACCAATCATGAGGATACATCAGACGGAACCACCCTGCTGGGGGGGTTACTACGTCTGAAGCACTAGTTCCGGTTAGAGCTATTAACTAGCTGATACCCGGCCTAAGGAGTCAGGGCTGCTCTGCCCAGCCCGCCCACAGGAGGTTTCTTAGTGATGGATGGAATGCCTATTCTTCACCCAGTGGGGGAAGAAGGGAGGCAGAACCTGCCTTGGTGGGGGGAAGGTGCTTTTGCAGGCCTATGCCTTACCGGTTGCCGGTCTTACCTTACCCGCAGTAACAATAAAGCTAATTTGGTCAGATGAGCAAGACGGGGTGCAAATGGTCCTCGAGCTTGTGGTTGATGGATTAGCAGTCACGTAATCCCCATATCACCCTCGCTGCTCGCCATGGCGGACGCCAGGGACGAAGCCACTGCTATCATGGGATGGGAAGCAGACGAGGTGGTGGCTGGGTCCGTAAAGAACACAGCCACCCACGATTGCAACGTCTGGATTGTCAACCGCCCGCAGTGACATATTTACAAATGCTGCCTCAAGGTGCCGAAGCACTTGAGGCAGCCGTCAGTCCATCCCCCTCCTCTATGAGAGTGTTGCATCCATGAGAACAGAGGGACAATTCGTTCAGGATCCAGCAGTAGTTGAAATCAGAGACGATGTGATCATAGGATCGAAGGCTCAGAAGAACAAAAGGTGACTGAATGCAGCACGCCGTCACTATTTTATACCCAGATATCCGTCCGGCATGCAAATTTCATTCACCAATTTCATTGGCCTTTTTCAAAACTATTCAGAAGATAATAGGTTTTCAAGTCAAACCCCATCTGTCAGTTCGCCCCAGGTTGGGAGACTTCTCAGATCAGATTTCTCAGAAGAAAAAAAAATCCTCCAACAATTGGGACAAATTTTCTCATACCCAAATATTGTATATTGCTAATAAAATCATATTTATGTTCCAATGATATTCCTCTGACAAAAACACTTAAAAAACCTTAAAAAAGAGACACACAGACCTAAATATTAATGACTTTCTCAACTTTCTTCATTCATGTTACATATATTGCCATTTTAGCTTGTCCAATTAAAAATATCAATAACATATCGACATTTATTTTCTTCTCCCTAATTTAACTTAAAAAATAAAACAACATCTTAAACCATGTAAAGATAACGTGCACAACAAAAAAACATTGGAAGCGCAATGAAAAATAGTTTCTCTACAAATGCAAAAACAACATTCATCAGTAAGAAACAAAAACATTGACAGCGACACGTGTAAGAGACACGAATAAACAAACTTATTCTGTATGCGGGATAATGGGTGAAAGCATTTATAAATGTTATCAAATTTGTAAATTATGATTTTTTTTTTAATGGAATAATTGTTTGCATCTTTACATATCAATTTATTAAAAACTTTTGACAATATTCCAAAGACATAGTGCAGTAATCTGTGACTCATTCTGTCCACAGTACTTGTTGAAAAACATCTTATCAGTTGTGATTTTTCACAACACATCTGAGAACCGGCGACATTATTCAAACAGCTTAAGTGGTCAGTCAGCAAGGCTGCTGGAGACATTAACACAAATGTTATAGGTTATACTCTAACCCCTGATCTGGTATTCAGCATGTGTCTGAGGGCCAAGCTGACTATTTTTACCCACTCGTCTCATTGCAATATTTAATTTCACTGTGTGTGTGTGTGTGTGTGTGTAGGTGTGTGTGCATGTGTGTGTTTGTGTGTGTATGATATTGATATTGTAGATAGTGGTAAACATAAGGTGTCTAGTGAGACTTGTCACAAGACATCTGAGAACCAATGAGATTAGAAGTTATTGAAGTGCTGACATACTTGAATCTATCATGTGGATATACTTCTTTTCAATTAGAATTTGTGCCATATAAACTCCAAATATTTATCATTTTCCTCACAGACATATGACTTCAGAAGACATTTGAAATCATAGGGATTATTTTTTGATTAGCATGCAACATTATAGCTAGGCTAGATATCTATAGCGGTAAAATACTGTATGCCACACAGCTACTGTCTAATGTCTTGTTCCCCTTATTTCCAAGTGATAATTTTGTGATATGATAACAAAGCTATGATGCTCGAAAAAAAGTGATTAGTAAAGTTTAGAACAAGCAGACTGAGATCAAGGAGAACTGCAGGACCGTATACTGTAGAAGAAGCTGGATGTTGGGAGCTTAAGAAGAACACCATCAACGTCCTCACCAACGTCACGTGTCTCTCCTGCTATTGATTCATGAAGCTTCTGTCATAGATGGATGAGCAGCCAATATGACTCTTATTCATCAATGAGGCCACTCTAAAGCTGAGAGCTCATTTGAGATGCTCACATCACATACACACACAGAACTGATGAGCAAATGATGCTGTCAGATGGACAGCTCAAGAGGGCTTTTTTCTCTTGTTCTCCCTCTCAATCACCACTTTTTTAGTCATTTCTTTTTAAGACGACCAATTTGTGTCCCTGAAGTCTACTCTCAATGTTACAGTTTTTTTACAATGACAATTTTTCCAATACTTTTAACAATTTTACTAAACTCTCAACACAGTTATCACAACATCTGGCTTTGTAGGCAATTCAATTATCACTTTTTTTGCTTTGACACAAAATGCATACATTTAACACAAATTTAAAATGCTTTTACTTCTTTAACACACAAAATCAACCAAGACCTATACTATTTAACTGCCAAATTTACAAATGCTTTCACACTGTATGTCAGAACAGATAAGATCATGTTCTAAACCTAATTTATAGACTTATAGAACACAAATATATCACCTGTATTTTATTCCATTGCTAAAGAGAAAAAGTTAATTGAAGTCATGCAAATCAATCACAGCCGTAGTCTATATTTACAGCTGCTGTCATAAACATGGAACAGGAACATTTCTAGATGTAAACCTCTTCTGCAGGCAATGGAACAGGCCTGCTGTAACATTCAGGTGACAGCAATCCATGGATGGTTTCGACATGCAAGGGGATATTTTCCAAGGTGCCTAGCGCGAGAAGACATTGCTTGCGATGTCGATGAGATCCTGTGGCCAGACCCCAACAGACGGCGGGATTCATGAGCCCACGTATGCACAATTGCCATGATTTTCTGTGTTTACAGTATAGGATTTTTTCTATTTTAATTTTTTTGCTTTATCTGAATTCATGTTACTGCAATCTACAATATTGAGAAGGCCTATTTCCCTTTTTGGTTGTTTGAAAATGTGCCTCCTGAAAATATGCCTTCTGAATAAACAGTGAAAATCAAAGACCGCAGTGTTTTATATAAAGTAGACTAGTGTGTTCCCCCTGATCTGAAAGTGTATGCATATGATGCAAGTATGTGCCATTTTGTCATCAGAGTTACATTTTGACAAAGGAATGTTAGGTTTTGATAGTAGAGTTTCAATTTGACACAGATGTGAATGGTATATTTCCCAGTGTTGTGTCATGTTTACTTGTGTGTAGAGTTCTGGCAAAATGAGCAAAGTTTTGCTAAATGTGTTCAAGCAACGGGCAAAAACTGTAAATACTGAATGTGATATTACAGTATAAAGACAACATATTGTTTCCAAACTTAAAAAATATTGTTGGAAGTATAAAAACCTGAAGAGACATTTCAATATGTATTTGTTCTGCAATACATAACTTTCACATTGAGTGCGGAAAAAAAGGAAATATTTACTAGACATATTCAAATATAAACAATTCTGAAAATTAAGTAGCATTAAGCAGATCAACACTTAACCTTCTGGAGTCCCCTGGGACCGAATGTGCCTCTCAGTAGAGAACATGTTTTAGTGTTTTGGTAGACACAGCGTGTTGTGTTAGTGTATTTTTGTATTTTTAAAACAAGTGTTAGAGTTTAGTTTAAACTGTGTGATTTTGAGCATGAAATAAACAGTTTTGCGAATTATGTGTTTTAGGTGTGTTGCTGTGTTAAGAGTTTAGGAAAATTGTTAGGTGAACTGAAAAAGATGATCAATTGTAAAAAACTGCAACGTTACATAATTCACAGTTGTTTAGGACCAAAAGCAATAGCCAAATGCATACATGTAAACGTATTATTGGTTTCCATTTTCTGCTCTTATTATTGGTTATTTTTTAACACAGATTTGGCAAATACAATATGGCAGACCAAATATTTAACCGTCTATTAAAACAGAGCAGAAGAGAGGAGACAGTTTTATTGTTCTTCACCACTATAATGGTAAACAATGAGGGATGTAACAGCCCAGTGATTTTGGTAATTTATCTAAACACAGCACATCACACCAGAGCCCTTCATGGTCTCCACTGTCTGATAGAAAAATAAAAATGTTGGAAGAATAGTGTGTAAAGTAAACACTAAAATTGTCTGGGATGTTAATGAGCAAATGAGCACTCTCTGTGACTGTGTGTGTGTGTGTGTGTGTGTGTGTTTGTTGTTGCTTCTTCAGATCTGTTCCATAAACAAAACTGTTAAACTACTGTATTATTTTCATGTTTTTGCTCTACACTGAATAAACAAATGAATAAATCTTTCTTTCCTATTACTATTTTAACATTTTCTATTAAAAAACAAGATAAATCAAAGTGATTAATAAATAGAAAGATAGAAGTTCCCTCGTAGCCATAATCTTTACCTTCACACATTCAAACACAAAAATTACAATACCTATTTTTCATGAAATATTGCGTGTTATAATACATAGTTTTTTTTGTAAAAACTTGATCAAGGTGGGTCTTTTAAAATTTGTGTGCCCTCGTGATCTTTCATTAAAATCTTAAAATGCACGAACTCCTCCCCTTTAACTGTCAGTCTGTTGCCACTTCCATTTCAAAATGCTTCAAAAAAATGTATACATCCAATCCAATCAAATCGAAGAGAATGTGACTATTTTTATCATTAGAAAACCCATATCATTCGGAAATGTGTCAAAATATGTAAATAAAAACTATATCAACACCCGATTGACCGGGACTTTAACCTCAGATTGAATACGAGCATCTGTAACACTCAGTGCTGCCTCACACATCCTGAAAAGTGAAGCTGTGGGCTATTTGATCGTCCCCTGCTGGCTGTTTTCTGTTCTTTTAGTCAGTATTAATCAGGTTGATGTATGTCCAAGTGTTCGTGTATCGAATACGTTTTATTTTAGTTAGTTATAAGATGTTATAGAAAGGTGTATGGTAACATGGTTTCTTCATTTACCATTCAGTCATGAGGGAATATGGACGGCATTGATGGCGCTCTGCACTTAGTGCTCACTTCTGTGCAGACTCTTTCTCAACTGACGGTTCCTTCTGCGCATCCCTAGGCTCCACACTTATGTGTTTGCATAACATGCACATCACACCAAAGCAAAACATTCAGAAATGTGGATCAGCTTGTGTCCACAGGTACAAATTTCTCTCCTACTTACAAAACAACAAAGTTATAGAGACAAGACTGAAAATAATGTCTTGTGCTTTTACAGTAACATGTACTTAAGCTCAAATGACTGTCTGAGAAAAATAACAAGTTCAGCATTATTTATTAATTTCTTTATTTTTATATGCATTAATATATCTTGCAAAATCTCATTTAGGCTGAATATTTATTTGAAAATGCTTATATATTTTGAAGCTTTGATAGAGAGCTTGATTTGAAGTTTACTTATTTATGTTATTTGGTCATTTTTGGAGCTTGGCAGCAATCCGTAACATGTTTAATATAGATAAAGATGAATGTTGGAATGAATTGTCTTTTTAAAAGGGTTGACAACCTGTGTGTACAGTACGAGAATGATTTATTGCACGTAATTTACAAGCTGTTTTAATTAAACTGTAACCCCATTGCGGTCTCTCCATCCCATTTCATCATTTCCTTTGCCATTGTGTTTGGATTAATCCCTCAAGTGAATTATTAAATCCTACAATCTTTAATTATGTCACTGCAGAATTATATTCTTATTTTAAGAATACATCAACGTAATACCTCTCTCTTTCTCTCACTCTCTCTCTCTCTATCTATATATATATATATATATATATATATATATATATATATCTGTTTTGTTGAACAGTAAATTTCCATCAGTCCATGTTGTTTATTGCTTTCGTCCACAGGCAGTTGGCCACAGCTGTCCCCGGGGTGCTATTTCATTTATAAAGACACTCTGTATCTATTCACTTTGACCCTTTGCAGGGGTGTGACATGCCTCTTTGTTTTTCATGATGGCATTATCAGCACCAAAGAAAGAGTTCATGGTCTCCACTGTCAGATAGAAAATAAAAAAGGTTGGAAGAATAGTGGGTGAAGTAAACACTAAAATTGTCTGGGATGATGATGAGCAAATCAACTGTATGTACTGTATGTGTGCGTGTGTGTGTGTTTGTCTGTGTTGTTGCTTCTTCAGATCTGTCCCTTAAACAAAACTGTCCAAACTACTGTATTATTTTTATGTTTTTGTCCATACACTGAATAAACAAATGAATGTATGAATCTTTCTTTCCTATTAATATTTTAACATTTTCTATTAAAAAATCAAGATATTGATATAAATAGTTGATCAATGTGGGTCTTTTAAAGTTTGTGTGCCCTCCTGATCTTTCATTAAAATCTGAAAATGACCATACATCTAAAATAAAGTATGTGTCAGGGTTTAGGTGAGGTGCACAGATAGAGGACCCAAACACAGACAGCAGGTGAGGGGTTTTAACACAGACTTCAATATTAAAATAAAAAAGGACAAAACAAAAACCCACGAGGGAGTAAAACAAGAACATGGATATAACAGAACTCAGGAACAAGGACTAACTACACCTAACAAGACTGAAATAACATATGACATAACTACAAAAGACTAAACTACACTGACAAGACATGAACTCACCACAAGCAACGAGTGACAATGAACCAGCACAAGACAAGAGACAAAAGGTCAATATATAAGGAGATAAATCACAAAGGGATAGGTGCAGGGCATGCACTAATTAACAACCAATGATGAGATGAACGGGCGGGAACTGAGATGAGACCTGGAGCATGTGGAATGCCAACTATGACAAAAATGCCTCTATCCACATAAAACATGAGGTTCTGTCATGATCCTGCCACTAGATCAAGAGAAACATGACAAGATGGGACAGAATTATGAAAGTGTGTTAGATGGCTTGGGCGGAGCATCCGTTAACTCCTCCCCTTCAACTGTTAGTCTGCTGCCAGATCCATTTCGAAATGTAACGGCTGTTTTTATACATCCAATCGAATCGCAGAGAAAGATGAAAGCCAAGCCCACTTTTTTTCTCATTGGAAATTCCATATCACTCGGAAATGTGTCAAAATACGGAAATAAAAACTATAGCAACATCCGGTTCACGGGGACTTTAACCTCAGATTGAATACGAGCATCTGTCACACTGTGTGCTCACTTCTGTGCAGTCTCTTTCTCTACTGATGGTTCCTTCTTCGCATGCCCAGGCTCCAAACTAATGTGTTTGCGTAACATGTCAGCGCCCATCGTCTGACGTTCTACGCTCATTCTATTACAATGGAAGGAAGTGGTGTAACGCGTCCATCTATTTTACAGTCAACGGTCACACTGCACTTTAAGCACATGCAGGGCTTCATGCAGGGCTTTGGGGTTACGCTGGATTATTAATGTGGGATTATCTGGATTTTTTCTCATTCATCTATTTCAGTGTTTTCCATTTTGCTTCCAACATAATGTGTTTGGGTGGCAACAGAGGGAAGAGAAAGACCTAGTTGCTCTGACAGCAGAACAGATGTTCCAAAACCCAACATGTCCTACACCGTCCTTTTGAGACGGTCAAGGTTAATTATGCACACTCATGTGCTTCTACATACAGTTGGATAAGAGACACTATCTTTTTATGTAAATATGCATGGAGAGATATCCAAAGCACATCAATACAGATACTTTCATATACAGATACACATTCTACACCGTAATGGAGCTGTAGCTCATTATTATGTTTATTCTTTTTATAGCAACTGCACAACAACGTCATGCAGTGCATTTTGTTTAGAGGTAAACATCAGTAATATGTTTTAAGTTAACATTCATTATTACTTCTATGTATTGCTCTTGTGTTATATTTTTTATATAGATTTTTTTACAGCTGTTTCGCCTGTATTTTGAATTTCGCAGTGTATGGCATTGTGTTTTAAAATTACCAGTTTGTTAATTTTTGTGTCATTTTTACAACATATATTTTTCACCCTATACTTAAATAGATTCATTTTATCGAAAAAGTGTCATGAGACACAAATGCATTTAGCATTCTTCAACCATTTCCTGTTTTTATTTAAGGCATCTTATAAAAGATATATTTGTTTCTGTGGCAACCGACGAGTTTCCATGAGTTGCCATCACTTCAAAAGAATAAATGAATGTCAGTTAATAATTTATCTTCTCAATCCTCCATTTTCCTTCTTGCTGACAGGACTGTTTCAGGATGAGTTCACTTTTACCTCCAGGCGAGGTCAGCTTGTGGGGAACTCTGTGATTTGCCCTTTTTCAGCACTGCTCAGCACTACTCATCAGATGCTTTATTTCTGTCTTTCTGCTTTTACAGCATGATTTTAAATAAATAATCTTATTTTCCATATGCATATGTAACAGGGTTGCAAAAACTCATACAAATTAGTTGAAAGTAAAAGCTCATAATATTAAAGGAAAAGTTCATGCAAAAAACATAACATTTTGTAATAATTTATTCACACTCGAGTAGAGTTAAATCTGTATAAATGTCTTTGTTCTGAATTATAGAGAGCAAGATATTTGAAAGAATAATTGTAATCAAACAGTTCTTGGACACCTTTGACCACCATAGTAGGGAATTTTGTTTTATAAATGCCTTTGTTCTGTTGAACACAAAAGATGATACTTTGAAGAATGTAGGACATCAGAAAGTCCTGGGGCACTTTTGACTACCATCGTCATTTTTCCTACTATGATAGTCAATGGTGCCCAAGAACTGTTCGGTTACAAGCATTCTTCCAATTATCTTTCGTTTTAGTTCATCTGAGCTATTTCTTTCAGCTCCTAAGTTTGAGCCGTTTTTGTGTAAAAAGGTCATTGTTTTTGAGAGTTTCAGGTCATAGTTTCTACCCTATTTCAGTGATATCTTCTCATAAAACATTTCTTGTTTTTCTTTCATTGTGTTCCTATTTTAGCCCACATCCATCTTTTAAGCTCCTATCTGTACCTCCATGCACTACATCTCCTTGTACCTCCTAATTCCCCCTGAGAGGCTCGGTGATAGCAGTCTACAAGAAAAGAGGGCGGGGCTATTGCTTAAATTAATGCATCAGCCGTTTTCTTACTTATACTGACTGCATTGCAGTGGGGAAGACGCTGCTCTGATCATATTCACCACAAGCCACTTTGTCAAGTGGTTTTCCGTATTTATTTATGGATGACTGGCAGGCAGATGGTGCGGATTGTTTCAAGAGTTTTATGGATGAGGTGGTTAGGTTGTGTCCAAACTAAAACGTTTGTCACTCCAGTGCCTTATTCCTATTCTGTAAAGTTCTGTATTTACCTAAAGTTTGGTTCTTTATACCTGCAAAGTCTATTATATTATGTTTATTATAACATTGTTGATACTGCAAGTCAATCATATGTTGAGAATTGAATGTGTCTTTCACATCCAAATGTTTGTAGTGTGAACAAAGCCCTAGTCACGTAGGCTCAGATTAGCAAAATTTGTAATCGTATTAAACAAAAAATAAAAACTTCACAGAAGGAGTTATATGATCTACAGTCTAGAATCTGTAGAACAATATAAAACATTAGGCTTTATGAGATTACAAGTCAAATACTTGAAGGGAAATCACATTATTCTGTCATAGATCTGATTCACATAATAACTTCCCCTTAAACCAACGCCCACCCTTCCATTCAGTTACACTCTCGAGAAGAAAACTAATTAAAGAAAACAATCCCCCTCTCTCCCATTTTTCTGCCCTTCATAAGTATCTCTAGTCTCTTTCTCTTATTCAGGCCATCAATTTACAGGCAGCAAACATATCTCATTATCTCCAGCACTGACAAGTCAATCCCTTGACTATAAGTATTGGAATGTTAGGAAGTGAACGCCGAAAAATGTAGCACAACTGCTACACCACGAAGATCTTGCTAAATGGGTCAAAGTTTAATTATGACTTGAAAAAGCTAGCAGAAATAGAACAATACAATTTCATTGGTTTTGAGAATACTGCAGTATATGTTGTATGGGCATCCTTTTTGAAGTGGTCTCCAATACACACAGGCACTTGATTGAATTTCATTACAAGGATAAACTTTATTTTTAATGTTATGTTATGTTACATATTAAATTCATATGCAATATAGTGAGATCAGAACATACAGACAGAGAAGATAGATAGACACAGACAGAGAGAGTGAATAGTGATGTAAAACAACTCCATCTCTGTAACAGAACACTATGTTCAGAAATAGCCTGTGACATCAGCATATTTGAAGTAAACTTTAGCGCAAAAAGCTCTTACTGTTCTGTCACGACACTATTCACTTGTGATTTAAACTGTGTGACTTTCTGTCTTTTGCGAAACATAATGGCAACCACAGCTTGAATGGTATACTTTTTTATTTTTTAATAAAAATTTTAAAGGGCCGCAATCCCAGAAAAGGCCCCTTTAAATGTTTATCTGCAAGCAATTTAACCGCCAGCATGTGTGCAGAAACACCCTGTAATTATACAAATCCCTCTATTCTTCTTTTTGTAATCTCCTTTAAACCACAACAATGACACAAAACATGCTGTTGGTGATCCCCTAACAATCTGATGTCACATTGATTTATGCCCACCCATGATCGCTCACAGACTCCGCCTTATGAGCGCCTAGTTCCACCATATAGCAGCTTTACAAAGAGTGAGATAAAATGACTGCAAAGAGGAACAACTCTAGAAGAAAAAAAACAAATATGAAAAAAAACTTGTGGAAAGTATCTATGCAGCAGGAAAGGCTAAATGAACACTAAGAAATAAATATTGAAAGAAACAGTAATAGTGCTCAATAGACTTTCTTTTTCTGAAATGTTTGAAAAAATAAATATTACAATTTATGAACTCTTTTATGACATTGAAATTATGGAGAACATTATTTAGAGAATTATTTAGCAGTATGACACCAATGTATTAAGTGGTGACAGAATTCTAAATTTTGAGTGAACTGTCCTTTTAAAAAAGTGGCCTGTTCTCAGGGCCGGACTGGGAAACAAATTCAGGCCGGGATATCCTACACTCATCCAGACCACAAACCACCATTTTTTTTTAAAATGTTGGTTGCTTTGTAATCATCACACAATGCCCCATCAATGCTTAATTAAACTGACAGTGCATTGTATATGAGCAAAATAAATACCGTTTGGCTTAAAAAGGTCCAAGAAAACATATTTAATCATGTGGCTAAAACACAAAAGCATGTTTAAATGATTTATACTGCAACTATATCTTAAACAGAAAATTCATTCGATCTTTTAGGTTTTATAATAAAACCACAAAAACACTTTATATTCTTAAATTGTATGTTGAAGAGAAGCAATTGAATCGTGCTGTCAAAAATCTCTACTGCATTGCTTCATGACTGTTTTCCTTTTAACTGCTATTGACGTTAGAAATGTGAATGTCCCTTTTTTGACGGTCCCTAAATTGACAAATATTGAATGTCCAACGTCAGTCTTTTGCTGACAAATGTCAAGAGCACGTTATTTTACACGAAAGTACGTCAATATTGATGTGTGAGCACGAACCTCTCCGCACGCAAGCGGATTTGTCTTGCTCTTGCAATAAAGTGGAAGCGTGCCCTTTGATGCCCTGGGCATAAGCAGCACTCGTCCAGTTTTGAGCGAGAGCAAATGGAATCCGTGTGCGAGCGACGTACGTTTGCGGTACAATAGCAGGCAGCAGGCTAAATCAGTCGACAGGCCAATGGGAATCGTCCTGGTTCTCCCGATGGACAGTCCGGGCCTGCCTGTACTGCAGCAAAATCCTATCATTCAGTGGAGTATCAGAGTATCATATGGAGGATGATTTCAAATGTGAGGTCTTATGTCCTTACCACCATGAGGTGACGGTAGAAGAGATACCACAAGTGTTCCTCACACGCTCCTTATGCTATGACATTACACACATATGTGCTCTTGGACTATTTATAGAGGCCTATTCTTACCCACTCCTCTATTTGACCACAGATTGCACAAGAGACTGACTGTGTCCTCTATATGTGTTTAATGAGTTAAGTAATGTGTAATATGTAGAGCATGTAGTGTCCATTTGGTTGTAATACAATGCTAAATACTTGTTGAGGGCAGAGCCATTTTTGACACCAGGATTACATAGTAGAAAACGGAAATGTATCTGTTATAATTTAATGATATTCATACATAATGTAACAAATAAACTTTAAGCACATTTGCTTTTTTTAAATTCTAGTCTCCTTCTTCTGGGAAAATTCCTCTTTTTTTAAATTAGCAGCACAAACATACTGTATTTGTATGAACTGGAAAGGCAGGTATAGCTCGACCAATGTTAACCAACATAAACCCTCTTGGGACCTCATGGTGTTATCATCCATGACATCACAGGCAATCCTTTGTGACATCATTATCACCCACAACACTGAAACATAAAGCAATATATCAAAAGTGCCAAAATCCATTAGGACCTATACAAAGGATATATATTAACCCTCTGAGTTCAAGCTTTGAAGAAGAAAACGAAGGAGGGAAAATGACCTAGTTTAATGTCCTCTACATGAGTAGGCAGCTTGAACGCCAATGTAAGAAAACAGGTTTAACTGTCCAGAAGCTTATGTATGATGAAATTTTTTGTCAATATATGGAAACAGTTATAACAACTAACAAGGTTTTACTCTTCAATTATTAGTGATGATGCTGCAAAGACCAATAGGATTTTTAGGTCGATTAACAGTATCCTTGTACCAACTAAGCCCCTAATCTGTTCCTCTGAGGAGTTTTTTAGTTTCTTTATGGAAAAAATTTAAAGATTCATGAGTCTATCAGTTCAGTCCCCTGCTCTGCAATTTCTGAGATCTACCTACTTAGCTATCCTGATGCTGGATTTAACCAATTTCAATATCATTACTATTGACTAAATTTCCCAACAACTGTTCTTAAGGGCTGTCTCTCTTCAATTAGTCCCCACATTTTAAACATTGTGAATACCTCCCTCTCTACGGGTATTGTTCCAAGGGCCCTCAAGGTCGCAGTTATTATACCAGTCTTCAAAAAGCCTGGTTGCGAGGTTACAGGCCTATTTCAAATCTACAATTTCATGCTAATGTTCTAGAGCGTGTTGTTGTGGCACAACTCCACTCACACTTGTCATCCAATGAGCTTTTTGAACCCTTTCAAACAGGGTTTAGAAGGGGAGAAGGTACAGAGAAAGCCTTGGTTCGAATCATGAATGATTCTCTGTGGAGCATTTGACACAGTGTGCCATTATATTTTGCTAAATAGGATGGAATGATGGCATGGCATCGCTGGTATGGTGCTAAATTGATTTAAACCTCAATGATCGCTCTCAATTTGTTGCCCTGGGAAACAACAAATCTGAAATTGATCGGGTGTGCCATGGTGTTCCTCAGGGATCTGTTTTGGGTCCTATTTTGTTTAGCGTCTATATGCTTCCTTTAGGGCGAATCATTTGGAAATATGGATTGGGGTATCACTTTTATGCTGATGATGCCCAAATCTACAGCAGCTCTATATCTGACCTTGCTTCCATTTCCACAATTCTTCTGTGTGCACGAAATAAAAACGTGGATGCACCATAATTTTCTCAAATTAAATTGTTCTGTACTAACAGAGGTTATTCTTATCAGCCCACCAGTGGCTATTCACAAAAGTCACAATTTAAAATTGAGTATGGATGATAGTGTTATAGTTCCATCTGTTCAATCACAAAACCTTGGTGTGATTTTTAACACTTGACTCTCATACTAAGACTATTACAAAATCTGCATTTCATCATTTTAGAAATATAGCAAAAAATAGGCCTTATTTTACTCTACCTGATAGCGAAAGACTCATTCATGCGTTTTTTACCTCCAGGATTGACTACTGTAATGCACTGTTTGTTGGTTTACCAGCTAAATCGTTCAAATGGTTGCAGTACATGAGAATTCAGCAGCACGTTTACTAACACACTGCACATCGTCAGCACATCACTAGTGTGCTTCATAGTTTGCACTGGGTTCCTGTTAATTAGCGTATTGTTTTTAAAACACTCACACTAACATATAAAACTATGCATGAAACTGCCCCTTACATCTTACATACATTCTTACATCTCTGACCTAGTCTCCGTACATACGCATTCTCGTTTCCTTCGGTCTGCTGACTCCTTTACTCTTCAGCAGCCTCCCTGTAGATTATACCTATGGGAGAAAGAGCCTTCGCTGCAATCAGGTTATGGAATACTCTTCCAGTCACGTTTAGAAATGCAACAATAGTAGTCAGTTTCGGGAAATTGTTTAAAACTCAAATTTTTAAACTAGCTTATGCTGACTTTTATGAGTAAAATTGTATTGTTTTGTTTTGTTATATATATTTTTAATTGTATTGTTTTGTTATGATAGAAGTTTTTTTATACTTCTTCAGTTTAAGTTTTTTGTTTGTTTATTATTTTGTTTATATATTTCTTTATTTTGTTTATATTTTCTATTACCTTATTTTCTATTTTATTGTTTGTAGCGTTTTGGGTCTTAGAAACGTTTATAAATAAAATGTATTATTATTCTTAATATTATTTCACTTTCAAGAAAAGGAGGGTGGGGGGTTCTGGCTTGAAAGAAAACGCCCACCTACTGATAAAGAAGTAATGTAATTCAAAGGCAAAATTCAGCAAAGTGTTGATCTCAGCATAGCTGCTGTGCAGTGTGACCCGAGAGTCGCACAACCCAATACATCATAAAGACACTCGATGCACGCAACCGAGCGTTCTATAAACAGCACACTGCAGATGAAGCAAAACACTGAATTTCAACAAGACCTCATGACAGACTTATTTGTTTTGGTGTCTCACAGGGTTTATTAGATATTTCAGTAAAGGGGGGTGAAAAAGTAAAAAATAAAGTTTATAAACCAGGATGTGATGAAATATTCATTCTTACAAGTGAACCGAATGTAAAACTTTACGATGCAGTCATTGGAAAACCCATATTATGTGTCTTAAATTTGCATATTGGGTGGGACCTGTTCCCCCTCAGAGTCTATATAGGTTACTGCCCTGTTATTAACAGTCCTGTGCAGTCGACATCCATTACTCTGATTAGTCGTAGAAGTTAAAAGATTGAAGTCAAGGGGTTTGATACACACTTACCCATTGACTTCCTAATGCAATCTTCCCTCTCAAATTAACCAAACCGTAACTTCACCAAAGACTGAGACCTTAAACAAAGTGACCTGACACAGCAACAAGTAAATAACCCTGCTTGTTTGGTTCCCTCAGTTTGTGCAAGCAATGCAAAACTGCAGCATCTTGGCACCAATATGACTACGAAAGGGTAGAAGTAAACAATCAGAGCAAACAGTAGGAATTATTGAGAGACTCTTACCGATCAAAAGTGTGATTACCAGACCTGCATACAATGCATCGCCGGATCGTGCACACTTGTGCTGGAAGGATCTTCTACCTTGTTGCAATTCCATGTCAGACTTTCTGCTCCCTTGACCGTCTGTCTTTGGATAAATGTGTTGGTGTCTTGGAGGGATTGGTACGAGGTGTTGTAGGGGTCACCCGGGACAGAAAAAATCAAGAGCGATGGCACGTCTTGCAATAGTGCCTCCTTGTCTTCTGAATCTCCTCCGCACGGTGTACGGGACCAGAGAGAACTGTAGAGGACCTGAGCACCTGATACGTCGTTGTTCCTGTGATCTGTAGCTCCCAGTTGCCGGCAGTGGCTTGCTGATAGTCACTCAGTGTGTGTGCATACGCAGGAAACGCTGCATTTATTTATAGGCAGCTGCAGAGGAGAGATCCACTTCAAGTCCCGCGAAGATGCTGTTGGTCTTACCCCTGATTAGGTGCCGCATGCTGGGATGAGTGGCCAGAGGAGGGGTGGAGAGGGTGGGTGGCGTGTGTGTCGGCAGCCGGCGCAGGAGAGAATGAACCACTGCAGAGGCACGGGACGAGCGAGAGGGAGAGAGAGAGATAGACCAAGAGGAGTAAGGGAGGGCATGAGTGTTTGTGAGGCGGGGATGGGAGTGTGTGTGTGTTGGGGGGGTTGTCTTTACGACTAATCACATGTGTGGAGATCATAAAACCTTCACGAGAGGTATGTACCCTTCAAGGGTCCTTTCGTATCACACATGTCTGTAGGCTGTAGACCATCTCTGTCTTTCTCTCTTTTTATGTTTTCACAGAGTAAAATGTCTTCATTCAGTTCTGTCCTAGACATTCTACATTTACTGCCTTCTTCTATAATTTAGCTTCACTGCTCAGGGAAAATATTAGAGGAAAATATTAGGGGAACAACGCAAAAATACCAACAAGAGTTTCAAAAATGTCCCAATTTTTCTGCGCAAATGAAGTGGAGGCAAATATAAACAATTGTGACTTTGGACTTGTAAATAAAATGTTTTTACATTTTGAAGTAAATAATCATTTGAAATAAATAAGTGATATTTTGAAATAAATAATCGTTTTGAACAAACAAACAAACAGTTATTTTGAAATAAATACATAAATTAATATTTAAAAAAAATGTTGTCAATATGATCAGTAGAAGACTTAGATCTCTATTTAGATTCTTACACCTTCATGTATGGGGAAGAAATTGAGATATTAATGAGATATCCTTAGTGGTTTTCTGTCCTATGGGTGTCTACCTATTTCTTCTGTGTCTGTCTGATTCTCTATTTGGAACTGTGCCAAGCCCAAAGTAAACAGAAGTACATGAGTGGAGCTATCTCAGATTCCAACAACACGGGGATGAATCAATGATTAAGCTTCCAGGAATTGACGCCGGATCGAACCCTACACAAAACTCCAAATATTCAAGATAAGTGAAGTAATTGACATTTGCTGAAGCCTGTGTGGTATCCCAGCAGAGCTCATTCAGAATATCAAATACATTATGTGCATAATTTATGATGCCGTTTTAAACTCTCCAATAATGCATCTGAACAATTTAGATTTCCTTGGTGGCCTTGTCTTTACGCTTGTAAAAATTTGATCGGTTAGTTTAATGGCTGTTGCTTACTTCAGCCCAAAAATGATTAAAGGGGTGATATGACACTGCTAAAACAAATCGTTTGTTTTAGATGAAATGCAATATGTTTACACGATTAAAGGTTCAAAAACGTTGTATTTTCCACATACCGTGCATGTTTATAAGGCCTCGTACCATATTTGGAACATCAGGTTTCAAAACAATTGTACTGACAGGTACGCCCACCTTTGGGCAGTCTTAGTCCAGTCATACCAAGGTCTGATGTCGATTTGTGGGGGTGTGGTTACACAAGGGGGTTCAGGCAGGTCTGGGTAATTATTCATTTTTAGATAGAATGTTACATTTTTCTGACAATATAATTTTTGCAATTATACGTGTCTAATACATAAAAAGACTTATTCCTGCCATATGACCCCTTTCATTTTCAGGCCTTAGATGTATTAAGACCCTAGTCTCGCTTAGCCAGATCACCATCCTAAAAGTCTGGGAACCTTTAAATTCTTTGTTTAGTCGATCGTGATAAATTCTTATTTCAACCAATGTAAACAGGCCAGTTTACTTCTTCGATCAGACAGTTTTGTGCTGTTTTCTGACAACACTCACATCTCTCAGACATCCTGTTGAATTCAACCAATCAGAGGACGGCTTGAAATCTGCTGAAGTGTTTCCAGTAAAGTGTGCTGTATGCATTAAACATTCAGCCAACAGTCTGTGGTCATTGCATCTGAGACTATTAAAACCATATTGTTGAGCACATGGTTAGTTATCTTAGCCTAATGAACATTATGATGTCACAAGCATTTCCAAAATGATTGACTTGCTTTATGTAACTAGTTAGAATACAAAACTTAATTGTGCGGCATACGCAGCAGATCAAATTTCTCCGACCTCGAAGTCCATATAAAAGCGAAATGCTTTTTGTAAGACACTGGTTATGTGAGCTGCAAAGTGAACCCGATTAAGCCGGAAAAGAGGTTTGACTCGTAACAGGCTAACTAAAAGAAAATTAGATATTTCTTGTCTCCCAAGTATCCCGACAATTCAATTGACCGCTGAATCAGGCAGGAGTATCTGTAAGCTGAATGTACAGGTAAGTGTTCCGGGACTCTTGCTGTCAGAGTTTTATAGACTTTGACAACTGTTCTTTCTGTTCGCAGTCTATGGAAACTTTGGTTGATCTATTGCAGTCTTCCTGGTCTTCCTTATAACGGCTATGTCTTTTTCAAAATGCAGGTCTGACCTGATAGCATAATGAATCAAGTGTCCTTGAAAGAAAACACTGCAAATGAGACATATTTAGGCATGTTTCGAGAACGAGGCGGAATGCAAATGCATTTGAAAAAAATTTACTTAGGGAATTTTGGTGAAGTATGATCCTATAGTTTCCAGGTAAGTGCATCTATTTCTATCTGGTTGCAAATTTAATGGCTCTGTAAAGCTGATCGAGGAAAATTTCCAGATGAGCAGTCCCATCGCTCGATACGGAGGCATGAAGTGAGACCAAAGCGAGACAACATCTGTTTGTCAGACATCTGATCCAAGCAGAGACATACGCACAGACAAACATATGGCTGCCTCACTGACATGTCAGTGTAGGGCATTGTGATTTATTATAGGATAGCACTCAATATCAACCTCCTGTGGTAACACATCTACACACTCAGGACAATGTGACCTTGGGATAGCATATCACAGCATGTGTGTGAGGGTGGGGTAGTGAAAGAGAGAAAGCAACCCCCATAATGCAATCTTCTGTATAGAACCAGTAAGAGAGAGAGACTGGACAAGTGAGACTCACAGAATAAATGGGAAAAGAGGAAGGATTTAAAACCAGATAGAGTTTGGCGACAGTTTTGGAAGGAAAGCACAACCAAAGATTCATTAGTCGGTTGAAGGACTGCTAAGCTAATTTGGTTCTTCAAAACCCTTGATTTGTGCACTCTTCGCTTGAAATTTATATCCGGGACGCCTCAAGCTGAATCATCGCATCTAACAAATGATATGCAAGGACCAGGAACAAGACTTCGAGTGCAAGAATGCCCATCAAACAGCTCTGCCAGTTAAACACCTGAGACGGCTGCAGGACGGCTCCCGGACTGCACCAGCGAGGGGAGCATGATGTTGCAAAACTTAGCCTGTGGGAGAAGAGTGGAAGGGAGGGGTAGAGGAGGGAAGGAGATGGGACGAACGGTGAGATAGAGAGGGAGAGAGACACTCTCTGCATTTCAAGTGCTCAACAGTGACCTTAGAATCTTCCTCTGTCTTTCTCTCTCCAAATCTCTCTCGCACACACTCTGGGAATTAGCGCGAACGCTGCGGTTCTTCAGATCTTCAGCATCCCAGAAACTACAAGACTGCGGAGAAAGATCCACACCTGCCTGATTTACATTTCTTGATGGTTTTAACTTTTTTAATTAGGAACGCACATCGAAACGAAGGCCTGAGAACGTGTAGGGCAGGGTGAGAATTTCACTTCAAACTTTCAGTAATATTCAGTTTCAGTCGTTTATTTATGTATATGAGAGAACACCGTTTTGCTCAAATGGGGGTAAGTAAACATCTCTTACCATGTTTGTATTTGTACGGTATACATTTATACAGCACAGCTCACCACCAAAATGTGTTGTTGCTACCTTGAGGGTCTGTTACTATCTAAAATAACTTTGTGGTTGACCTTAATGCAGGACAGTTTCTTTGAGTGATGAACTATGGGAATGAAGTGTTTTTTTTTACTGAAAGTAGACTAGCTAAATAAGATATTAACATAAGACATAGCTCTATATAATGATTATAATAAGCATCATAGAAGATAGTGTAGCACATTTTTACACTTGCAAAGTGTGACAAGCTTTCTTTTGGAGGAATGTAACAATGACAAAGTTACATTAGTAAAATCAATGAGAAATTGATTCTGAGGGGATACAATTGCAAAAAGGTTAGCCAATGAGATAAAGGTGAACAATAGGTTGACATACAGTATGAAAGCTTATTTACAAATATACAAAAACATGTTAACTGTGTTAATAAATAAATGATAGACCTTATATCGACTAGGCTTAAAAATGTCAGCTTTAAATTATTAACATGTTAAGAGGAACTGTAAAATCTATCTTAAAAAAGAATTGTTTTATTGTTTTTAATATTTTTTTAGACAGTAAAATGCGTTGTTTTTTCAACTACGGCTGTGAAAGATATATGTCCTTCAACTGTTAAAAAGACAAAACACCATACCTTACCTTACACAATACTATACTGTAAACTAAATGTTAAAGTTTTGATAGTTAGAGAAAAAAAGCTGCACTTTACTCTTGTACAGTATGTTACCTGTCCTGTAATCATTAGGTCGGGAGAAGCAAAAATCCATTAAACCATTGCTTAAATTGAGGAGAAAGTTTAAAGTTTAATTTTAAGTTTCTTCACACAGATAATACTCGCTTCGTAGCAAATCACAATAAGAGCAGGATTTAAATGACTGTGAAAAAAATGTCCTTAACAAGGGGACCAAGTCACATCACAGGAAAAAGGAGACAGCAGATGTCTAAAATTACACCTGCTGTCCCGTTGACTCACTGTGATAGTGAATCCCCTCTGAATTAAATCAACACAACCTCAAACATCCTTCAAATATTATACCCCACACATTTATTTTAATTGTGCTTTTTGTACAGAATCGACACAAACACTCAGCTATGTCGTCTATCACAGTTTGTCACGATAGAGCTCGACATGGATTTGATAGTAACTTTACAGTTTAGTTTGTTGATTCTTTGCTGGTTTAAAGCACAGACTGCATGTGCTCAGGTACAGTTTGGCACTTTGATTTATATATGGTCTATTTTCACAGGCGTGAGTCACCTTTAGTTTTGCTTGTGCAGCGATTTTTTCCAGCTGTAGCTGTTGATCACACTGCAGAGACACCGGCCTATGAACCCCCTCTGTCAGCTCTTCTCTAAAATATACCTGCTCCGAACCTCCTTGCAGTGTTAAACATTCATAGACACATAGTCTAATTTCAATACTTTATAACATAGTTTAATCTTATTTATGAAGCTAAATCTAATTTTATATTTGTGATATTCTGCATTTTAACAAATTAAAAAGCTGCCAGATTATTAGCCACTTCATAACTATAATTAACGACATACCTGCGGCTAAAATTACTTATTTTAAATATGCTAATGAAAAATATTGTTCAAATATTGTTTCTTTTTTCATTTCATTGTCAAATTGTTTTTAAAACGTTTAACATTCTTCTGTAAAGAAGGAGAATCTCTGATATTTTCTATATAGCCTAATGTAAGAGAAAAACAGAATGTTGTGCTAAAATCTCTTTCTGGCCAGATAACTTTAAATGAAAATTTTGAGTAAAATTTGCTTTCAATTTTGGTTGAACTGTTCCTTTTAAATATTGAATCTCATTTTCAGGATGAAAAAAAAAGAAATATTAAGACAACTGCTTTAAATGGGGAACAGAGACAAATGCATTTTTTCTTGACTTTTATTGAAAAAAGAGATCAATGAGGCAGCTCATAAATTGGTGCAGTGCAAGCATATGTTTTAAACACTGAAACAGAGGCATGCATGATGAAAAACTGGTCCCCAAAACATTCCAACCAGCCTCGCCGACCCGCTGCTGTCCTTTAAGTCCATAGGAACATTATATTCACATGAGTTCGTTGTAAAAATGAATATGCAAATAAGTAAAGAAAACATCAAGGCAACACAATATAACAGTATAATTTTCATGGTTACATCATATTTCTGTCAGTATATATTTCATTTTCAATATAACATCAACCTCATGGCAGTGCAAAGTAATGATTGTTATCTTGACACAACATCATGCGTACCATAACATTGTAACCTTAGTGTGTCATTTGTTTAATAACATAATTAATAACATAATTTGACAAAATCAATAATGGTGCACAAGTAAATGTCATAGCATATAAAAAAAGGAATACATTCCTTTACAAAAAAAATACTGTTGAAGTACCATGGTGTTTTGGCTACCATGTACAAAAACTATGATATTGCCATGGCATTACGTGCTTAAAGTATGTCCAGTACATGTTAGTGTATGAAGTTCTTAATATAAAAAAAGTTGTTCAAATATTGAAATGCAATTTTAATAAAAAATGTAAGTGGTGCTTGAGACCATAACCATGTCTCTACGATATTTTCATAATGCTCATAATGGCCCAAAGAAGACTGCCCAAAGTCATAAGAGCCCTCAACATATCTCCATGATCTTGTATTGCTGAGATATGGCCATTTCAGGACTAAAAGATCCCACCCATATGACTCTACAAAGTTCTATAAAATCGGTTGCTACGGTGCTCTGGCTGGTTGCTAAGCCATGACTTATTCGTTACTGGGGTGTTTGAATAGCTGCTTGCTAAGGCCAAAGAGCCAACCTCCAAGACTATGATCAGTATGATCACATTTACGATGTTAGTCTTTGGGATGTTATCTTATGCCGGGCTATGTGCACCCTTATTCTCAGTAAGTCACATGATATGAGCCATTTTTCACATAACTAGAACAAATGGTGTGGCCTGTATAGCAAACCAAATGAATCAAATCAAAGGAATGATCTTGAAATTAAAAAAACTATATTGAAATAAAACCAATATTGGAAACAAAAACAACAAAATCATGAATGACACAAGTTAGCACTGTACATTCACTATTCTTTTTTTGGCAGCACAAAGAAAAACAAGTTGCTACAGAGCTCAATGGAAGTGTTCTAACCCACACCTTTATAATACTGGCCTGCTTATGTTTAAATATACAGAACGTTTTATGTGAGACTTAGTATACATTGCTACTTCATACCGTCTATAGACAGAATATAGTAATTTGTTAGTAAAATATTTAAAACATTCTCACATTTGCTGTAATATGATACTTTAACCCTGTAGATGATGGCTGAACAAACACTTAGACATAGCAGATTGTACGGAATCTGAAATAATTTATAAAACACCTAGAATGTGACAACTTCTAACACACCAAAACTGAGTTCACGATCTCTGTTTGTACCACAATCAAAAAAGGATCGCCAACATGTTCCAAATAAGATTGGGAGATGATTATTTTTAGTCTGAGTGAATTTAAAGTGAATATTAATAGTGTTTGCATTTTCATTTGCGTTTCATACGTAGAAATTCGCCCACATTACTGTTTTCTGTAATCTGTTTAATGCCCATGCAGTTACTCTGCCATTTCTCACAGGGACCTGAAACCTTGTGTGTCCATTTTTATCAGGAAATGTAAAAACCATTTACAAGCACATTTGAATGCTTTTTATTGGTTAGATATTAAAAAAAAAAAAAAAACACAGTGAATAATAAAGATTTATTTAAAATAAAAATCTATGGAGGGACGAGGTTTTGGAAAGACTGCGACTATACTAAACTTATTTTTGTTATCTAATTGAATCTTTGTTGCTCATACATTAAATGTATTTATTTTGTGTAAAGGTTAAATATTCACTTTGGGGCTACAGTATACATTCCATGCACTATATTAACACATTGGGCCCTATTTTCACGATCTAAGCGCATGGTCTGAAGCGCAGGGCCCAAGTGCACACAAAGAGTATCCAAATCCACTTTTGCTAGTTTAACGACTGGCAAACGGTCGGCGCCCCAGTGCACATGGTCTGATCGGGTTGTCCTGATTCTCTTAATGAGTAATGAGTGTTTTTTGGGGCGTAACGTGCAATAAACCAATAAATGTGTCATCTCTTATGCCCTTTAAGAGACAGTTGCACGCGCAACGGCGGAATTTGCAAGAGCAAAGACATTGTAATCCGTTTATTTCTTATACTTTGCATGTTTGTGTCGCTGCGCTTCCCTCTGTGTAATAAGTATGAAGTGAAAACATGTTCTGGACCCGCCCAGAGGCATATTTTTTACTAATGTGCTCTTTTTTTAAACAAAATAAATATTGCACCATTGACTAGGTTTGAATTGGTCTATTCCGCGGTCTATTTTCAGTTCCTCAAAATAGCAACGCGTAAAACAAGGGCGCCTGAAAACACGGAAAATGAGAACTGCGTCGGGCTGAAACTAGCAAAAACACTTGCGTTGCGCCTTGCACTGCATTGCGCCGGGTGTACGATAGGGCCCATTGACTTATTACATTTGAAAAATGTCTTCCTTCTTTTATAGCAGATTATCATTATTTTTTGATTGTATTTATTATTGATTTGATTGTTAAATTTGATTATCCAATGAAGTGCGATTCTAATGTTACATCTAATACGTTCAACATATCTGGATACAATAAATCAACATGTTTTAAATTTCACACTACTACAAACAAATCAAACACTGTCAATATATGCAAAAACATTTCTCTTTTGGTTTTTATCTATAAACACAAGAATCCACCTGAACATTACATTTTTCACACTTTGCACCTGACATGACAATATTTATGTGTGAAAGCAATTTTTTGTATATTGTGCAAACTGATGAATCACGTTGCAGTGTATATGCATCACAAAGAAAATATTGGCATGCAATGATTGTATATGTTTTGATGAACGACATGCTCTAGCTTATTTTAAAACTAGCAAAATGCAGTTTTGGAACATTGACTTGTTCCAGACATAAAACTGCTAAATATTGTGCTATTTCACCTGCTGGATTATGAAAAAGTATCAACATTCAGACACAATAGGAGAAAGCTAGCGCAATGAGAAGGCACACATGCACACACGCACAAAAAGAAAGTTGAGGGCAGTGTTTTTTCCAGCCTGGTCTCATTTGAAATACGTACCACTGAACACTTTTTGCAGCGGCACAAAATACGTACAACCAGGTACGTATTGCTAGTTTTGAGACGCATAGTTTTAAGTCCACTGCGGGCGCTAATGGTCTGCTAGAGAATGCATGTCAGTGTCACGATTTACCTCTATTTATTTTTTGTAATTATTAGTAATTTAATTGATATTTTCGAGCACCTAACCCCACTCCTACCCTAACCCAACCACATAAACACTTAAAAATGAAGTAGAAGTCAGACACGGTTATTTATTGCTAACACTGACCAAAACCAGTATAAAAGCACTACAAACAGGTTGAGTTGCGTTTCGAGTCTTCTTAAACCGTAAAATATTGTTGTGTGAGCACAGCAGGTTTTAATCTCTGACGATCGCACTCCAGGAATACACTCAGTTGCGTTTTTTTTAAGTGTTTACGCTCAAGGTTAGCATGTTATGCAATCGGAGCGGGACAGCCAATGGCGTTTCATTACGTATCTTACGTACTTTTTGAATAAACAGCATATGTTGCTGTTTCTTGGTGTTATGTGTTTAGTTTTACATTGTTCCATTCCATTCCATTCTCTACCGCTTATCCGAACTACCTCGGGTCACGGGGAGTTTTACATTGTGTAATATTTAAACGTTTAGGTTAAGGGGCTGGGTCCGGTTACGTGCTTGAATATGAGTTAATCGTATGCACTAAATAATAAACGCAACGTACACACAAAAGCCGGCGTCTGATTAAATTCAAAATCATAACACCAAAATATAATATAATATGGTGTTGTTACTGTTATTGTTTTTTCAAATCGTGATACCAGGTTGATACCAGGTACCTCATGGTCCATATTTTGTGGCGCTGCAAAAGTGTTCAGAGGTACGTATTTCCTGAGACCAGGTTGCAGCAATTTTTCAAGAAATTGTCAAAACTTACAAACATCATAAGGGTAAAAATACTTTGGCAGTTGTAAAGAGAATTTTGCGTGCTTTGTCCACTTTTAATAACACTTTTTGTAAACTCGCTATAAAAATGCTCAGCATAAATACTGGATGGCTAATCCACTGGCAGTAGTTGAAGGGGAAAATGCTGTTACATCTTAACCCGGCATATTGAGCGAAAGAGGCAATTTGCAACCCGTTGTAATTTTTCATTGGTGACTGGACACCATGATACTGTGACAGGGATCTTCCCACAGTAATATGACATGTTTGATGGCTGTACAAGAAAATCAAGCCTTTGGAATGCTAGATGAGTTACAGGACGAAGAGTCAAACACGATTAACACAGCATCTTCAGGCAGGAGATTCATACATTTCTGTAAAGCATAACAAAGACAGAAAACTGTGATAATGTGTTTACGGTTTACAGGAAACTCAACCACTAGTGCTTACCACTGATACAACTGTAATTATGAATGACTACAGGTACACAATAATATCTCCAAATTATAAATTTTGTCAATATTTGGCCTACGAGATGTTAAATATACGTTTCCACTGTTAAAACAAAAAAGTTTTGTACATCAAAATTTGAATTAAGCTATCATTTACCAGAATGGGAATGATAGGGCTCCACCAACCCTTAGGCCTTCAGGACGTAGCAGTAGGGTCAGGGCTGTCTGTTTCAGAATTCAAAGTAAACAGACAGTTAACAGAAAAGGAACACTCAAGAAAGGACAGACAAACAGATGCACGGTCAGGCTTTCTTACTTTGTGGCTTCTTCTGTCCCTCCTTCTCCGTCTACTTTGCCCTCTTCCTCCATCTTCTGCTCGTCTGAGATCAGCTCCTGGTTCTTATGTCTGCGAATGCACTTCACCACCACCATAGACAGAATCAGCAAAGCAAGAATGCCTCCCACAGATGCTCCAATGGCAACAGCGATGGTCGAATCTCTCGGAGGAGGCACTGCACATAGAAACAGGAAGGGAGACGGACTGGCATGTAGTTTAATGAATAATAAAGAAAGAATTAGAAATGAAATGGAAAATTATAGTTGCATGTAAGTTGTTTATAACGTTGAGCTTAAGTGAGCTTAAATTCCAGAAAACCTTTTTTTACAGTTTCTCGGGTCATGTTCAAGTCTTACATTCAGTAAGGACAAAGAACTGGATGACACCGTGACCCAGAATGCGGTCTGGGGGGTTGCGCACATAACAGTTGTAGATTCCTTCATCAGTTAGCTGCACATCAAAGATAGTTATCGACAGATCGTTCTTCTCCAGATTTCCAGTAAACACGACCCGGTCTCCAAATCGGTTGGACTTCAGGGGTAGTACCTTGTTCTTGTAAGTCATAAACTTGAAGAATACAACATTTTGATTAAGATTATGATTTTGATTGGTAAGATTAAGTTAACGTTTTTGGATAGGCTTTTTTATACTCACCATCTCTTCTGTGCTGTTGCTTGTCTCTTGATAGGTCCAGTTCATGGCAAACTTGCTGGGGTCCAGTTTGTAGCATGATGTGAATGAACAGGGAATTTTGATCTTAGTGCCGTTGAGAGCATTGATCTGTTGTGGCACTAACACGTCCATGGAAGAGGCTGGACAGGCTATGAGATATAATGATATACAGGTTTAATTCCAGCCAACTGTTTGGTGAGAGACTTGACTGTACATTGCATGTGTTGTGAACAGTACTTTAAATACAAAATGTCTTGATTTTAAGGCCCATGTATAGACGGTTTCAAAGCAACAACATAAACAAATGTTACTCCGCATGTGTGCTTTTGTGGCCCAAACTAAACTCCTGTAAACATCGTAGATTGTTTCTGAAGACAAGCAAAAGAAATAACAAGTAAATTACATAAGCCAAGTTAAAAGTATGTCTAGTCGGTATTATTTTGGGTTAGCAGTGGAAGAACTGTTACTTTGCTATACTTAAATGTGACATGTTGAAAAACCCACATTGTTAATTTAATAAAATTATCATAAATCAAAATTAAACAAATTTTTTATTTAATACAATTATTATACAATAAAATAGTAATATAAATTAACTAATGTATTAATAGTTTTATTATTATTATTATTAGCCACAACCCAGGGCTGCATTTCCCAAAAGCTTAGTAAGGCCAAGTGCATCGTAAAACCAATTGTACAAATCATCTTAGACTAACGTATCGTTTCCCAAAACTTTTTTAACTTTAATAGCACTTGAAATCATCGTAAGTCTACGGGTGCTCTGGAGTAATCTTCGATCCCTAAATGCATCGCAAGAAGACAGGTCACCTGCAGGACAACCTGCGTAAACTTAAACAATCCTATGTGTGACATTATTTTTTTATTGATTTCGATTTTTGTTTGTTTAAATTTCTAAACAAAATTTATAAAAACATACAGTACAACACATTTTTGCATAACTGAAGATACAATAATTAAGAATAAAAAATACATAGTATGGGAAAGTTATTGGTTCTTACAAGGATGCATGTTTGTTGATGGATTGCTGTATTAACGTTACACAAAATTATACGCAAAGAAAAAAGGTTGTGTTTAAAAGAGAATTGGTCAAAATGCTTAGCCTACTTGGTGGTTGTCAGTGTCTGTGTATTTATCCTGCTGCTGTTTAGTGAAGCCATGATTTACTCTTTGAGACTATTGTGAACTATCCTCTAAATTTTTCAGAGGAAATGTGAGATTAAAGGTTTTCAGTCTGTCTTATATATCTTATATATCACACATGGCCTATCATATGTTCCAACAACTTCAGAAGACAATACTTAACGAAACTGAATGCCTGATTTGCTGAGAAATTGGATTGATTAGCTCTTCCCTTTATTGTCTCTAATTGAAAGATTCATATTCATAATGAACACTTTCTGCTTATTATTACACTAATATCGTGGTGGAAATGTACGTGTACCAGAAACAATTTGTTTGGACCCCGAAATGTGTAAGCTAGATAATACATAGGCACTTATAAAAACTTAACTCCAACTTGTCACCTCCACACCACCCAAAAGTGTAATAAAATGTGGTTCGACAAACTCTTTTTTACTTTTGATTTTAACTTTTACTTTCCCTAGAACATGCAGATTACATTGCACAATTACAATAGATGCTGTAAATCCTGTGTCTACACAAAGAAAAAGTATTTCTGCATGTAGGACAAAAAATATGTTACACAATATTCGCCTACGACATGCACATCGGGTGAAAATAATTAGTCTAAGCATTTCGAAAACAAGCGCATGATACAAAAACGAGGAATTGTTTAAGGTGACATATCAGCACCTGACAGACGGATAGCGACTCGTAAGTAGCACTTAAAGCACGGCTATATGCAGTGTTGTTAAGTGCATTTTTGGGAAACGCATGTGAAATATTGACGAACGTTTGCAAAGTGGCTTGTAGAAAACATTATTAAGTGCCAAGAACCATTGTGAAACTCAGCCCAGACCGATAAACAAACATAGACTGGAAGTTAACTTTGGGCCAGGCCTATGCCTATGATGAAACATAGGCTGCATTTGAATTTATTTGGGTTCTTGATCATTGTTATTATGAAAATGCAATTTAATTACTTTAATTAATTACTTAATTACTTTATTACTTCTAAAATGCAGGAAATGTCTAGAATCATGAAAAAAATGAACAAATATTTTCTGAAATTAAAGAAGTATAAGAGCTTGAAAATGTTTTAGTAAAATGTTTTTATTTATTTTAATCAAATTTACTGCTACGTGGGATTTTATTCGTAATGTTTAATAATGTTTATTTATAGTTGACACTGAAACCTTCTCTATGAGATGATGGGTCTTGATTGTTTAACAGGAAATTTTGTTCCATAAATCATTTAAGGTAAAAAAATCATGTATTTCCCACCAAAGCAGGAATTTCATGAAGAAAAAATGTAAGGCAGGACTTTAGTTCATTGAGACTGATTAAATGGCAAAATGTTTGTAGTTAAGAACCAACCTGCTCCTGAAACACCACACACCCACACTATGAAGTCAAGTTTATTTTGATCTTGATGCGTCCCAATTTGTGGGTATAATCATTGTTTTCTCTTATTTCCAAAAACAACAGTACTCTAAGACAGAAAGGTATCTATTTGGCTCCTGGTTTCTTATACACTTCAGCTATTTGGCAAAGATGGTATAAGAGGAAAACCCAACATTGTTTTTAGAGATTGCATAGACAGATATTTGTAATAAAAAGTACGGAATGGTACACAATACAACTAGGATGTGTATTAGGAGAAAATATTATTTTATTTCATGCCGAGGATCTACACGTTCACTAATCATAAGCATGACGCACAAATGTTGAGATGAAAAGACAACAAATTTGAAAATGTGTGTGTGTGCGATGGTTAACTGAGTGTGTGTTCTCCAGCTCTGCACCATTTCATTCCTCTGCAGTCTGGAGTTTTTTTTGTTTCTGGACAAGTTCCCACTGCTGCTGCAGTGATGGTTTATCGGCCGGCTCTCTGCAGCAGTAACAGCAACTTCGTCACAGCCCACAGCCCTCCTCCCCCTCCACACACCCACCGTCCCTCAAACTGCTGCAGTTTAGTCTGACACCCTCCCTTTAGAAAAATCAGGTGTCCTCGTGGATAGAGAGCAAGAACTACAGCTGCTCGACATTACAACATACTGCATGTTCTGTATTTTTTTTTTACTATTACAGTTTTTATTTGGTTACATCCAGAGTGTCACATTTCTACTCTATATTTTATCCTTGTTTTGCAAGTGGACTTAAATCTTTCAAAACGTATCTATACCGAGAGCTACATATATAGTGTTAAATGCACACAAGCAGCTCTGCATTAGATCTCTGCATTCTGTCTTTCAATGAGTGAAATTTACACACACATAGACGCATCCACGTTCAGCAGAAACACACACACACACGCACACACACACACACGCACACACACACACACACACACACACACACACACACACATGCAGAGTCAGCACTTAACCGGGTCTGTTACTCAATGCCGTCACTACATCAATATCAGCCTCACCCACCCTTTTACCTTCATATATATTTAGTTCACTGCTCTCTACGACACTGCAGACACTTTTAAAATCTTTCACACATCTCATGCACTTTTCATAACTGCATTGCTACATGGGCTGAACCCTTAAACGGATACTAACAATACGAATCTTAAGCATCTCCAAACTATGCGACATGACATTTGGGTGTATATGAGCATGAAAACAGGGGTCTGACAAAAGCATTACAAGGGGGTCCCAGACGACAGCTCTGTACCAATCTGATGTCTATGAATACCAATAATCCCTGCGAAGCGTGCTATAGGCATAAAATACTGCAGTGTAGCTCTACCTTACTCTCTCACAACAATCCCTGACAAACCTCATCCCTACACCCTCCCTGCACCGTCTGTGTCTTCTTTTTTGTTTTTTTGCTTCTCTGAAGGTTACAGTAAAGGAGTGTTGTATAAAAAGGTACATTGTGAATGCCGTTCAAGAGCATGATGTGCTCAGATGCGTCACTAATTTAACAGCAGCGCATAAACGGAAGCATGCACAACCAATCATTTATTTCGGCAAACACATGCCACAACATATCGATATATATTATTGTTATATGGTGTGCATTATTTACAAAGGTCAGAGTTAAAATGTGAGTTGAAATCAGGCAAGATGTTTGTTTAATTTATTTCTGACATTGGCAGTAATCATTTGTTGATTTACAAATGAAACTTGCTGTAATGGGGATATATTCATACAGAAGGTGTGGTGAAGCACATTTTTGGGGGCATTTTTAACCATTTGCTCACTAATGACAAGATTTTCTGACGATCTTCAAGTTGTCTTTTTTAAATGTTGGATTTTCAATGTAGGATTTTCCGTGTTGCCACTGTTTTACGATAGGGGGCGCTATTATCAATATTCTGAAACAATACGGCATCCATGGATCCAAAATCAATACTGGTTCTGAATCTGAGTTGTACAAAGTGTGTGACAAAATTTTAATTTTCTCTGCTTATTGTTTGAAATGTTTCCATAAATACAACTCTTATCTTTCCACATCCAGTTGTTGATAAAAACAACATAATCGTTTTTTTCTTTATATTACATATTTATGTATTCATGCAGCAAAATATTCTGGGTGCCAGATAAAATAAAAAAACCTGATAAAATGATGGTGAGGCCCTGCAACTTTCCCTGTCAGTATGTAAAACACAATGGATCCCCACTAACACGTTTTCCAGCTTCCCATGCATTTAATGTCATACAGTAGTGTCCCGCATTTGATATATTATATACACACTTAAAAAAAGGTGCTTCAAAAGGTTCTTCGGTGCCATAGAAGAACCTCTTGGTTCCATAAAGAACCTTTAAAGCAACTCTAGAGAACTTTTGCCATACCCATGTGCTTTATAAGAACAATCGTCTGTTACCAGTGTTGTAAATTATTTTGCTGTATAAGCATCCCTGTGGGTAGCACAATACATGTGAATTTGTTTAGTAAGCTGAAGAAACCTCGTTTGGAAACCATTTCACAGTCTTCCACAGGAGCTTTGCGTACCGACCCAAAAAACTAAATTTACAAAGTGTTGTTTTAGCCACTGGTGGCTGCTCAGGCAGCAGCGTTAGTATAATCCGCCCGTTGTTCTACCACTGAAAAAAAAATTGAGACATTATTTTTGGGTTGTAAAACTTAATAGTGTTGCTTTAACATCTGAAGAACCTTATTGTTTCCCGAAAAGTTATTTGTGGTGATATAAAGGTTATTCAGATTATAAGAAAAGAAAGAGATCGTTCTTTAAGGAACCTTTGACCGAATGTTTCTTTGTGGATCCAAAAGTGGTTCTTCTATGGCATTGCTGTGAAGAACCTCTTAAGCAATTTATTTTTAAGATTATAGCTTTTAGAAAACATTCTGTGAAAATAATTAAAAATGCTGGCAACTTAAAGAAAACAGGTGGGGAAATATAAGAGTAGATTTTGGTCCCCGGTGCAATGCATGTAAAGGAACATACTGATAGATCATCTGCAGCGCTATGCACTTTCCATTTATTTTATTTTTTATTCTCTGGAAAGAGGAAGGGCTGTGTCTGCATGCCTAATTGCCTTATTTATAGGAAGTGAAGACACAAGTGCAAATAAAATGCAATGTGCAAATTCACAAACACCCGACAGAAAGACTAAGGCCACATCCACAAAAAGCCAGAGCCTTCCTTATCCAATCTTTTTCCTTATTCTCAAAAAAGATCTATGTTCTCAAGAAATATCTATGTACATAACAAAACCACTAAAATAGACTCAAAACGATGTAGTATACATGCTGGACCAGTATGTGGCACTGTAATTCTGCGGAAGAGATACACTAAAAACGATGATGACTTGGAGCATGCAAATAAATCTAGCATATAGTCCACCATTGTTGTTATTTATGCTGTTACGTTACGTAGCAGTGTCCACTCTGTGCAAGAAATAGCGGTTTCATGCTCCCAAAAGCTGGATCTGTCTGGACAAAACGCCTATACGATACAAAATATTTACATAAACAGCTAAACGCGTCTCCGTGTGGACGGACTCTAACATGTTTACTTGTTTCCTTGTCATTTAAGAGGGGCTCTGTCACAGCCAATAGAAGCATAGATGCTCTTCTGTGCACAGCTTACATGACAAAACGAAAGATAAACAATGATATCTGTGCTGATATGCGATGGAGAAGCTAATACAACAACAGAGTGATAAAAGATAAGGGGTGGTGAATGATGGCGGATGTGCTTTGAGACCCAGTGACTACTTGAAGCATTAAACTTGTAAATCATTCATTCCAATGGTGTGACTGTTATCGCGAAATAAACACTGACAGTGGGATCAGGACCCGCAGACAATTCGGCACAAATCCAGAAGTATGTGAGAATACACTGTAAGCACATCACACTGCACCAAACTCATTGGTAGAGGACTCCCGCACACACACATAGTAAACGTAGATGGTTAGGCAGATCTATAAAGTAGGATCTAGGCCTATTTGTCTATCTGAAACCATTCTCAGTCTTTGAACCACTAAGCATCCAGTGGTAATCTAATAGGCCAATGATGAGATGAGCTATTCTCTAGCAGTGACTGGGCCCACTTAAATCTTGAATCGTGGTCGAAAAACAAAAACAGGGTGCGAGGTTCGCTTCAGTGCCTTGAACTACAGGCATCCACATGACACCTGAGCATGCAACATTTAATTAATTAATTATACAATGTATAATATTTTTATGGGGTTTGGATCCCATCTTAAATATGGCTTAGTTATGTATAAAATATCTGATTAGATTGCATGGATGACATTTGGTTAAATCATATCATGTCATTTTCCCCCACTACTGTAGCATTTCTGAAATTAAGTTTTCTACGCCCTCTAGTGGCCGTGTAGAAAAACTACATTGTACTTACAACCGAAACAAGTCCTTTATTCAAATTTAGACAGCAGTTTTTGTAGATGCAGACCAACATTAAGTATACACTCCATCTTTCTGACTGTGGTTTTAATAGGCATTGCCTCTTTAATATATCAGTCGATTCAACTTATCTGAATGTAAAAAGTTTTACTATTGTGTATCTACACTGTGCATTGACTGATGTTAACTTTTGGTTAAAAAACCTATTGGTAAATGCAGATTTTTACAGGAAGAAAGAGTAAACGTATTGTTCATTGTTAGTTTATGTCAGTTAAAATGGAACAATTGATCTTTTTGCTATATGTTATTAAATAAACATAAGAACTAATATAATAATAGGTAAACATGTATATTATACTGAACATATTAATACAGACATGCATGTAATGTAAGCATATGTACATTATTGTATGACTATATACTGATGTGGTTATATTATTGGTAACACATAACATTTAAGGTTCCCTTTATAAAGAATTTGTAAATGTGTTCATTAATGATTAATAATTCATTTACAAATGCATTACAAAGCAGTTATAACTGCGTAAATAAAAAGGGATTCTAACAAAATACCTGCTAAATAGTTAACTCGCATGTTAAAAATGCTTAATAAATGTATTGTTCATTGTATATTTGCAAATGAGGCTGTCAGACTGAAGACTGCAGGGTCTCATGTTTGTTTTTCTTATTATTGTATATACAAACAGCATCAAGATAATAACGAATCTTCTTTCGAGTCAAATAAATAATTCATAAATACATTTATGAAGCATTATATAACATGTCAGTTAAAAACGGCTTACTATTTGGTAGGTGTTTCGATAAAATCCCCTTTTTATTTATGCAGTTATAACTGCTTTATAATGCATTTGTAAATGACTCATGAATCATCAATGAACATATGTATAAATGCTTTATGAAGGGGACCTTAATGAAATGTGTTACCATATTATTTTGTGTATCTTAATTAACAACAATGATAGTTGTTATGCAAATATGTTAAAAAGCCTGACTTTTCATCAGATGATGCAGAGATGTGAAAACATATCTAGTATGGCTAACTTAAGGCTGATGGATGCACTTTATAAATATTATAGAAATGTCCACATGTAATGTAATACTGTTATGACCTTATGGAGAATAAAAGTATGTCATGACCCCTTTAAATGGCGTTTTATGACGCTCATCCAATAGCAACAGCATAGGCGCAGTAATGATGCTGAAGATGCTCACTATAACACAGACATCTTACAGGTTTTTTTATATACTGTAACTAACAGGGAACCTGTAGTCATTTTTCTGTGTGTTAAGGCCGTCAGCAGAACCACACAACAACATGGTGTTTGACACATTTCTGATTTTAGAGCATTTGCTTGATAAAGGCAAAGATTGTTTGCGTCCAGGAAGAAACAAGAGATTGCGAAACGTCTGTTTGACTGGTTGATGTAGGCTATATTATTTTAAATCAAACCTATTTATGACATCGATCCTCGTGTTGAACTTCACGCATTAATATGATCCGCACGCACGTCAATATATTGCCTACACAACGCACCCTCTCATTTCCCCATACACAAAAACACAGAAAATGATTTATCATTTTAACGAAATCATTGTATTTGTTTTATTTTTGTCTATAATAGAAGCGATTTTTGTGTACTTACCCCAAAACATCACCAGTGCTACACAGGATAACTTCAAAGCTTCCATCCGCTGCATTCTCCCAGGCTGTAAAAAAATGTGCATTTTCTCCCCTGACGCTAAACTACAAAATAATAATAATGCAAAAAATATATATAACAACGCCTGATATCTATTTCTCTGTTACAATCATAGAAAAGAGCGGAATGTGTTTTTGTTTTGTGCTTTTGTGGGCTGGCAGTGTCTGTAGAGGATGAACTGGTTGATGTTACGGTTGCGGTTTATCAATAGTGCATGGATTATTAAGGCTTCAAATAAACCCCTGATTTGATTTTTATATCATCTTTTAATAAAAATCAACAGCTAAAGTGTCACATAACAAGTGTAAACGTCATCATGCATCTCAACTGAATTTCCTTCTTCATTCAGGAAGAAAGAAAATATCATGCGGCCGTTGCAGCTAAACCAAAAACAGATGGATGGAGCATCTCGCCATCTTCTCTCCAGTGTACACCAAAGTGCAGTGGAAAGAGCAGCGCTAAAGGAAAAGATACAGGTGGTGGTGGATGTTTTATGGTCAACCGGTAAATAATAATGCTACATTATTGCAAATACAAGCACCCACATAATAAAACTAAGACAGCAGGTGGGTTTCTTTGGTAACCTATCACAAAGAGAAACCGTGGGTGGGCCTGTTGGAACAAGTAGCAATTTAATGCTGGTGAGAAGAAAAAGAGGTAAGTTCGAGTGGCTGAAGATGCCCAAAGATGTACAAAAACTTAACAGCACTGACCACTGTTGACACCTGACTAATGATCACAAAGGACATCAAGACGGCTGAATAATAATGATATCACCGTGCAGATATGGCACTTACAAAAAATGTAATAAATGGACATCAATACTGATTTGCATTATTCATGTTTTAATTTGTGGGAAAAACTGTACAAGGATACCATCAATTATGTGGTTTATTTTATGAATGTCAGAGAACTGAGGATGCCTATAAATACACTGTGACTAAAGCAACATATGGGTAACATTATGACTCATTCATAAATTGCTTCCATTTTTTTTAATGCAGTTGTGACTATTTTTTCTAAAGCCTTGCAGGTATTCTTAAGTGACATGTGCTAATGTAGCAAGCATACTCTTACTAAATCTCAAATGTGCAATTTGCTTTCACTGTCTATGTATAAAAAAGTTTCTACGCATGACTCATCTGTAATTTAGTTTTACACTAAATGATACTAAATAAATTGAGGGCAATGTGCAGATACAGGTTCCTTGTCATCAGGCTTCAAGTCAGAGGGAGGACGTCGGTTCCGGTTTGGCTTGACGGCATCATTTGTTGTGAATGGGGAACCACGCTAGTTCCGTACACACAAACACACACATATTTTGTTATTTGATATGTAACATCAACTCAATAATCGTAATCCAGTTTATATGCAGAGAGGATTGTATTAGACACATGGACATCATAATTCACCCAAAAAATAACAATCATTTACTCATCCTCGTGTCGTTCCAAACTTGACTTTCTTCTGCACTCTGAACTCTTAATATCTTTAAATATCACAAATAGCTTCTTTGAATAAACAACAATTACATTTTGTCATTTTGTTGAACACAAATAATGTTTCCAAACTGTTTTGGGTTCAAAAACTACTTATGGTGCCCCAGAAATGTTTAGGTTACCACATTCTGCATTTTTTGTTCTGCTGCGTTCAACAAAACAAAGAATGTTATACAGTTTTGGAACAACTTAAGGATTTGACAGAATTTGGGTGAATGAGGCTATTTGTCACTATACAAGGAACTGATGTGCGAGTCATTCCATAAAAGGAGAACCATTACTGTTTTACATACCATTGTAACATAGATGTTGTCTGCATTTTGAGTGCTGGATTTACAGGCCATTTTTCCCCCAGGCAAAGAATTGTTGGTAACCTAATAAAACACAAAACAAACTTGATTAAGCTCCACCCCTTTTATAAGAACAAACCTTAATCACAATGAAATAGCTCCAAATGCTGATCACTTTTATTTGGAGGACATGCAATTTTACTACAGAAATGTAAAATGTGAATTGTTGTCTTAAAGCTGTTGTTTCACTTAAAGAAGACATTTTTAAATCCAATTTAGTCAAATCAATAACGTTTATGAGGGCTTTGACCATTTTATTAAATTCACATTTTGCTTTATTGCATGGACCTACAGCGAGTGAAGGGAAATATCTCTAGAGAATATTGTCTGTGTTCAGCTGAAGAAAAGATGTCAAATACTGGAAATGGTATGGTCAAATATGTGTAAACAGTCTGTCTTGTGAAAATCTTACATACCATGTTAACATAGATGTTTTCTGCATGTAGAGCGCTTGCCTGAGTGTCCATGTCAACAATAGGTGGAGAACAGTTTGTGACCTGGATTTCAAACACAAAATAAATTTGACTAAGCCGTGCATCTATGACAGGGGTGTCCAAAGTCAGTCCTGGAGGGCTTGTGTCCAGCAAAGTTTAGTTTCAACCCTAATCAAAAACACCTGAACAAATAATCAGGTCTCTAGAATCTTCCAGACAGGTGTGTTGAGCAAAGTTGGAGCTAAACTCTGCAGGACTGTGGCCCTCCAGGACTGACATTGGACACATGAGCATGCTCTATGAGCATGAGGCAGAAAAAAGGAAACTCTAAAATTGGTTGAAGTTCCTAAATTGTTTGGCCTAAAGACATATTATTGTTTCCTTAAAAAATCTGAATGGATATTTGGGTTCTGTTCCACACATGTTACAATGAAGCAATAACAATGAATTTGAGTGCCTTATATAGATTAACAATTGACCAGCAGATATTAAACAGTGAAATGAGTCGTTCACTTCACACCCATTGACTTTCCATAGTAATAATTTCTATGGAAAGTCAACGGGGGCTTATTTTGAAGTGAACTACTTCTTTCATATAAAAAATAAATATTATAAGTTGTACTGGTATGAGGGTCTTGTATTCACAAATCATCACGCAAATGTTTTACATACCATAGCGTAAACATTGTCTGCATTTGAGGTGCTGGGTTGAGTCCCCATGTCAACCACAGGCGCACAATTGTTTGTGACCTGTATTATAAAACATGTAAAATATAAAAAAAACATGAAATTAAACTTTGTTCATATTTCAAATTTTAAACCCTGCTATTTTGTTGTCCAAATATGAATGTGAAGTAGAATGGAAAATAAGCCTTGCATGTATTAAAATGATTAAAAACTCACCAAACAGGGCACATATTTGCACGTAACATGTAAATAATGTATAGACAGCCAGTTATCAAAGAATACACCCTTAGATAACCATGTGTTATTAGTTTTGTGCTATAATATACCTTGGCGTTAAATGAATCAAGTCAAAGTGCAATTTAATGATTATTTAATGTTGTGTTTTTTTATTAGAAACTGCAAACTGGAAACTCTCAAAGGTCTTTTTTAATTCATAGATATAAATAAATACATAACTTTGACGCGGGTGACCAACCTGCACTACATTTCATACTTAAATCCCACATAGCGGTTTCTAGACATGAACATCAGTAGTGAACCTCTTATAAAATTTAAAAGAGCATCTAACCAAATACAGACAGGAAACTAAGAGCGGCAATGAAAGCAGATGTGTGAAAGTTTCACAGATATGTTACCTTGTATCTTATATCAGCAGTCTGACCACTGGTTTCAACCTCAGCTCTATTTTGCCTGGATGGAAAATGAAGGTAAAAAATAAGATAAATCCGCCACCTTCTATACTGTATCTGCAAAGTGTGTGTTATCAATGACACGGTACCTTAAGATATCCTTTCTCTGGAGGGGGGACCTGCAAGTTCTCCTCCCCAAAAACACTGTGACCATGAGAAGCACAATTCCAGCCACCGAAACCACTGCCACCCACCAGGGAGGATGCGTCTCCACATTGTTAACACCTGGAGTGTTTCTTCTGGTCAGTGGAGCTGAAGAATTTAGAAGAGGAGAGGAGCTAAGGTTGGAACTCTTCCGATTAATTAAACGAAACAAGTATATGTTTAAAATAGTTTTAGTAAACTATAGCACAAAGATTAAATTAACAATATGTTCATTTTTGAGTGAATTATTTATTTATACAGATTTAAACACCAATGCAGTAAATAAGAGACATACAGGAAATGGGTAAAGCTAAATGAGCAATTATTGTGTATTGCGTGGCTATTTTAACATGTAACTTAGCATTAAAACAGACTTGAAACCATTAAAAGGGGCATTACTTGACTTTTTTTTGACTGTAGGCAGCTAAATGTGGTTAAATATAGGGATTGATTTCTAATATAGGTAGTTACTATACACTAGTTTTACAATAATTGTATCTCATGCACCTCACGTAACCCGTTTTACTGGACAATTTACTATGTAGCTCAAAAACAAAATATGCTTGGAAATATGTATTTAAAAAAATCCTTTAAAGTTAATTCATATTTTCGAGTTAGAAACAATGTGTTAAGATGAGTTTTGTTTGTTGAATAACATTTCAATGCATACAAATGTATTTTTTCTTTTTTTTACTTCCCCATTCAATCCCTTCGATCAGTTCTTAAAGGCACCACCTGACTTTTGCATTTTATTTACATTGAACAGGCTTCTACTTGGATGCCTATGTTGTTTGTCTGTGCTGCCAAGTTCATAAATATAGATTTGAATTACTATTAAAAGGTTCTTGATGAAATATCATTGTAATTGTTTTACATTGGTTCTACCAAATGACAGAGAAATTGTGTAGCCTATCCATTACATGAAAGTAACTATTTTCAGTATTTGAGATAAACTTACACACACAAGTAACAAACAGTAACAAGCAAACAAATAGAAAAGTACACACAAAAAAAACTTTATTACCTGAGTGGACAATAAGCTGTGTATAATTCTTGTAGAAAATGCCATCACGCCGCAATTTACACATGTAAGTTCCATTGTTCTCATGCGTCACTGAATGGAGAACAATATCAAAACTCCCCAGCTTCACATTTCCCTGATGCAGGACATGGTGACCAGGAGTTGATGCGGTATGATTCCCAATTTGGTAGGAGATTATTTTAGGATCAAATGAGATACCCTGCTTTTATAAAATGAGAAAACAATATTAGCATTTTTGACAAATGTTTGAGGAAAATGGTGCTTAAATATATCTACCTTAAATTGCCATTCCACATTAAGTGACTTGAGGTCCAGATGTCCAGGACATTGATTGAAATTACACAGCAAACAGACATCTGTTCCAACAACAACCCTCTGGTCTGGGCTTGTCATCACGCAGGCATGGGTTTTATATGCTGTCCATCAGAAAGGGTGGAAATTTAATAAAAAGTTAGTTATACTGCTCACGTAATAATAATAAAAATCAGCGTAGGCTTACCTGTGAAACAGAGTATTGCTGTGAAAAGGTACCACATCGCTTGACATATAAGGAACAACAAGGTAGTGTTACTTAAACAGTATTTACTCCATTGTCTACTGAGCATTGCAATGTGCTTTCTGACACTCGTTCTGTAGTTGGCTATCTTTATCTGAAACACTTCAACCACATCCTACACGTGAAGCCCTCTGACAATGGTGCGTTTTTACATTCATGCATATTCTCATAAACAAAATACCACAAGCTTACTTCTGCTGAAAGATAAAAGATTTATCAGCGCTGTAAATACAGCTGTCTGTTTTCGTTTTAGTTGTTTTTTAGATACACTGAATAAACAAATAAGAAAAATAGAGAAACATACTGTAACCATGACACTCCTGAAGAAGGACATAGAAATGCATTTTAAATTTTAGACATTAAAGAATAACATCATTATTGAAATCTCAAAAGAATTCAAGTCCACCCAAACTTTATTTATAAAATTATTGAGAATTTGAAAGATGCCCAATTAGAAAATGTGCTTTTAGATTCAATGTTTCCTATAAAACAAACATACAAACTGAACTGATCTGAATCTAAAAGAACCACACAAAATGAACTAAACTACACTAAACTAAACATAAAACATTTAAAAGGAGAGTTCGCATCCCACAAATGATAATTATATCATCATTTACTCACCTTCTTGCCTTTTAAAACCTGTGTGACTTTCATTCTCACACAGAATAGAAAAGATGTTTTTAAAAAGGTTGGTTTTGTGTCCATATAAGTGAATGGGGGCCAGTGCTATCCGGCTACCAACTTTCTTTAAAATATCTTCTTTTGTGTTTTGTAGAAGAAAGAAAGTCACAGGTTTGAAAGGACAAGAGGGTGTGTAAATGATGACAGAATTTTCTTTTTTTGCATGTACTATCCCTTTAATAGAGGACTTGTGAATTGTGACTAGTCGCTTGTAGTTTAAAACAATGAAATATGCCAGAGAGTAATAAAGAGGTATTTGAAAAGTGTAAGTCTGGTTTTAATTGAGCTTGGAGAAGAAAATACTATGCTTGCTTTTTATTGACATAAGGATCTCTATCGCCCCCTTGTGTGCAATTATAATATTTTAGAACATGCTGTTATCCATTTGAATTATTGCTTCACCAACTATCTGAATCTTGAAGTTTTATTTTAAAGGTTGAATTATTCATCAGATTCATCATTTGTTATTGACCACATAGTAATAGCAATGATGACCAAATAGCCAGATGTTTAAACTATATGAGCTGGCATTTTCATCTATGTGATTATACAAGTCATGCTTAAATGAAACAAAGGCAGTGTTCATTGAATGTGTTGTGTGTGAGAGCAGCTGCAGCTGGTGTAATCTATGCAAATTGCAAACAGCTCTGGCACGTGCAGGCTACAGGTACATCTCAAAAAATTTGAATATCATGAAAAATGCAATATTTTTTGTCACTCATTTTAGAAATGAAACCCATATATTATATTTGAATTAGAATATCAGTCATGGGCAGTTGTGGCCTAATGGTTAGAGAGTCGGAATCGTGACCAGAAGGTTGCCAGTTCGATTCTTAGGACCGGCGCTGCTCTTGAGTAAGACACCTTACACCTACTTGCTTCAGTGACAGCTGCCCACTGCTCCGGGTGTGTTCACTACTCTCCGGATGGATTAAATGCAGAGGTCACATTTTGGGTAAGGGTCACCATACCTGACAAATAGGTCACCTTCACCGTTTCACCTAAACTGTATATGTAGCATGATGAAGAGCGTGGTGCAAGAGACCCAGTTCATATAGCCGCAACGCCACCCCAAGTTAATTGAGAAAGGAGAAAAGAACACAATAAAAGACACCCAAAACTGGGGGCAGAGGATTCCTACATGGAGGAATGGGCTGGGTACTTTAGCACATATGCACTCCCAAAACCACAGCACTCCAATCACCCCAAATACACAGCAATCGAGGGATCACTCCTGGAAAATTTCCTGGTAGATGGCTGCGTTGACTGTGTGTAATGGAGGCAAATTAGTGAAGTGCTGTGCAGTAAGTAAACCTCACTCCCCGGCCTCAAGGACACTCTAGCGACAGACGCTAGAGACTGCGATCTTTAGCCTCCTCGCTAGAGCGCCCGACTCCCATTCCGGACCGACCCGGTTCAAGGCCCGCTGAGAGCGGTGCGGAGCATTCCGGTTACATGTGGACTTCAGAAAACACAGTGGTCCAACACCAGCAGATGACATGGCATCCCAAATCATCACAGACTGAGGAAACTTCACACTGGACTTCAAGCAACATGAATTCGGTGCCTCTCCACTCTTCCTCCAGACTCTGGGACCTTGATTTCCAAATAAAATGTAAAATTTACTCTTATATAAAAAGAGGACTTTGGTCCACTGGACTTTGGTTTTCTGAAGTCCACAGTCAACGCAGCCATCTACCAGAATATTTTAGAACACTTCATGCTTCCTTCTGCTGACAAGCTTTATGGAGATGCTGATTTCATCTTCCAGCAGGACTTGGCACCTGTCCACACTGCCAAAGGTACAAAAAGCTGGGTCAATAACCATGGTGGTATTATGCTTGATTGGCCAGCAAACCAGCCTGACCTGAACCCAATAGAGAATCTATGGGGTATTGTCAAGAGGAAGATGAGAGACCCAACAATGACCCAACAATGCAGATGACCCGAAAGGCCACTATCAATGCAACCTGGGCTTCCATTTCACCTGAGCAGTCCCACAGGCTGATTGCCTCCATGCCACACCACATTGATGCAGTCATTCATGCAAAAGGAGGCCCAACCAAATATTGATTGCATAGAAATGAACATAATTTTCAGCAGCCTGACATTTCTGTTTAAAATATTCTTTTTTCCAAGCGGAAGTACGCCTTCCCCCCAGTGAGCCTCATTGCGGAGACCCTGTGCAAGGTCAAGGAAGAGGAGCATCAAGTGCTACTAGTTGCGCCGTACTGGCCCAACAGGACTTGGTTTAAAGACCTAATGCTTCTGACGACAACTCCCCCCTGGCCAATTCCCCTGACGAAGGACCTGCTTTCTCAGGGGAAGTTCACGTTGTGGCATCCCAGGCCAGACCTCTGGAACCTCCATGTCTGGCCCTCGGACGGGACGAGGAGATCCTGAGTGGCCTACCCCCAGCAGTGGTTTAGAACATCCCTCAGGCTAGGGCACGGCCACTAGGCGGCTATACGCCTATCAGTGCCGCCTCTTCTCGTCCTGGTGTTCTTCTCGCAGAGGAGACCCACGTGGTCGCTTGATCGGGAACGTGTTGTCCTTTTACAAGAAAGACTTGAGACTAACCTCTCCCCTTCCACACTGAAAGTGTATGTAGTCGCTATTGCCACTCTTCACGACTCAGTTGCTAGAAAGTCTCTGGGACATCACAACCTAATCATTAGGTTCCTAAGGGGCACGAGAAGGAAGAACCCGCCTCTTCCACGCTCCATACCCTCTTAGGACCTTGACGTGGTCCTGGTGGGCCTTAAGAGGCCCCCCTTCAGGCCCCTCGGAGACTCCGCTCTTCCTCACTTAATGATGAAGACCGTTCTCCTGATGGCACTCACTTCCGTCAAGAGGGTAGGAGAACTACAAGTATTCTCCGTGTCCCCTGATTGCCTATAATTCAGGCCCGGTGATTCTCACGTTATCCTGAGACCCCGGGGAGGAAGACCCCATCCTCGTTGTGTCCAGAACCTGCACTGCGCCTCTACTTGGACAACACGCAGAGCTTATAGAGATCTGATCAGCCCTTTGTCTGTTTTGGAGGTCAGGAGAAGGGGAGGGCTGTCTCCAAACAGAGAGTAGCGCACTGGAATGTTGACGCCCTTATGACGGCATACCAATCCCAAGATCACCCGTGCCCACTATCAATGAGAGCTCACTCCACAGGGGGTACAGCCTCCTCGTGGGCACTGGCTCAGGGCGCCTCTCTGGCAGACATATGCAGAGCTGCGGGTTGGGCTATGCCCAACACTTTCGCAAGATTTTACAACCTCCTTGTAGAACCGGTAACAGCCCGCGTCTTCCATGGTAACATGTAGGACCGTAAGCAAGTAGGGCGTGTGGCTACGAAAGCACCTTATCCGTTTCCATAGGCGGGTCAGTGTGCTATTAGGCCTCCCTTCCCCCAGGAGGTGAGGAACAGGCATCCCATCCATTTTGTAACTCCCCCAGTCAGGCTGTTCTGTCTTGTGTATCCTCATGATTTGTTCCCACCTTGGAAACCTATGACCTTCCCTAGGTGGACCTCCACCCCAGGGTTTACTACTTCATTCCGCATATATTTCACATGAGCTCTCCCCTGACGGTAAGAACATGCAGGTGTCCCCAGTAGAACTCCTCCCGCTAGAAGGAAGTGGGACCTCCTAGGTGATTGTTTTGAAGACCAGTGGACAGAAACCCTTAAACAACTATGACTAAACATTAAACTGTTATTGATTGTTTAGGTAACATAATACAGTATAAAGAATCAGGGGCGTCTAAACTTTTGCACTGAGCTATTTTTAGAAATTCTGTTATAATTCTTTAGTGTGAACTTAATGTTAACATTTATTTAGTGAAATAACTTTCTCAGGGCAGGACTCAATTAAAAAATCTTCTTATTTTTCCAAAAGTTTCAGCTTTTTCCAGACTCTGCAAGGGGTGTGTAAACTTTTGAGCACAACATTCTTTCATCCTCCGAATTATATCAAGAGATCTTCTATTTTTTCTGTCTTTACCATTCAAATTCAGAACAGGATTAGAATATAATTCTATTTTTAAAATGACAAAAATATTTTTTTCCTACAACAACAGAAAAAACACCATAGCCTGTAAATTCCATAATATCCCTCTGGAAATCAATGTCAATAACAATATAAAAAGAATAATATACCTGACTTGACACCAATGTGCAGAGTGATGTTGGTTATTTGTATTTGGTTTCAGGATTCCAGTTTCAACTATATTATCAGAATGCAATATAGGAAATCATGATCACAAATTTGCATACTTTAGACACACAAGCAAGAAACACACACATATATTATTTTCTTTACCTGCAGCTCTTGTTATAGCAGCCTCTGCAAGCGATGCATCTCCTTCTTATTTCTTCTAGCAGTCACCCTTGGCAGCAACTGCAGCACTACAGCAGGTCAGTCACAGTAAGCCTGTTCCACACACTGTCAGCAATCTTTACGTCCTATCATGGTCCCACAACAGTTGTTTGATCAGCTAATATATGTCCCATGTTCGTTTTCACTTCTATAGTCTCAGATGACCTCCAGCAGTATCAGTAGCAACATCCCCAGCAACCACCTCAGAATCAGCTGATCACTGTAAGCCCACAGTGTTTAAACGCCTGTTGCCTACAATCTTACAATACAACACAATATGTCATGCATAATACAGGGGCCACGTTTATTTCCAAAAATGACCATGTCCTACACAGAGTTCACTAAAACTGTTCTTTATTATTATGTACAGAGAGGAAAAATCCTTAAGGTTTGGACAATTTAATAATACAATGTCAATTTCTAAACCAATCCTGTTATTAATAGGTCCATAGAAAATAGAAAATATTTGTAACATTTAAGTGGTCCTTTATGTTCCTTTACTTTTTCAAAACTTCATCGCATCATTGGGTGCTATATCAATAGAGATGCCTTTCTATTGATACGAATATCATCAAGAAATGTCTCGCAAATATTTTATACTTTGAGCACCTGTCCCTTAAAAGGCATCTGCACGGCACTGTCTGGCACAACCTTCATTTTATGCTTTCAGACTTTTTAATAGCTACAGAAAGTCACTTTAAACTCACAGTTTTTATTGAAGATTATATCAGAATATAAGAAGCGTTATAGCGTCCTCTGCTGCACAAAGACTGTAATACAAAGACAACCGTAAAACAGACAAAAACAGAAAACAAAACTCTGGGTTTTTACCTACCAAACATAGCATTCATACTAAGGTTGTTTTTTCAGTAGACATTAAAGATGTTGTGTGTGTGATAGCTATTATTTTCTTTTTGTTTTTACACTTGTTCAAGTCACAGATTGTAACGATGCCTTTTCAGAATAGTTTTAAGCAATATTGTGGATTTGTGTGCCGTTCAACAACCACACTTACAAGGAGCCATGCAGTCATTGAGAGTCAGGATCTCTCCACAGTTTACAGTAGCAGACTGTGTTGCTCTCTCTGACAGCTTGATAGACTGAAAGCAAAGAAAAGTTTGTGTCTATTTTATCCTGCACCTGTAAAGAATCATTATGCAAAGTTGGTAAATCTTAAAATCTCAATGTTTTTACCAAGCCGACATTTAAAACCCAATTAAGAAAGCAGATCCTTGTGGTTTGTTTAATTATCAGTCTATTTCACATCTGTGTTTTACGCCTGGAGAATGTGGTTGCTCAGCAACTGAGCTCACGTCTGCAAAGGAACATCTCTTCTTTATATATCTGAGAAAAACTTTGATGAGCACTAGATAGAGTAGTCATTGACTTGCTGTGCCCATGTGATCAATAACTAGATGTTATTATGGCCTGACCTCCACCATGACCTTCGGTTAGAACATCATGTCTGCTGTTGTATCATCAAAACTAATGTAGTTATTACTGTAGTTTTTTTTTGTCGTGAAAGCTTAATAAGAGAAAATGATACAACCCTTATTCATCACTGAACCACGTGTAACTTGATGGTTGTAACAGCATGCAGTCTAGGAATTTGCTGTAATTTCATCTATGCGGCTTGTATTAATCAGCCAGGTTCCTCTCCATCTCCTCTTATCCACTTAATCATGCTCAACCCTAAAATATTCACCACAATTTAAAAGATAAGACTGGTTAATAAAAATAAATTTGAATTACTCTTGTAATTTTGTGCAGCTAAGACCTGATCGGTCGTTTTTTGTAAGATTTAGACATTTCATTACTCATCATGATTTTAAATTGAGAGCTGTGAATCTTACATTGATAAAAACCAAACGCCCACAATTAATAGGAGCTAAATGCTGCCTTTCTGACGCCCTTAACAATATGCAAAGAAACATTTCTCAGCACTCTGGACACATGCTCAATATTCCAATACTAATTGGTGTATAGCATGAATGAGATGTTTGATCACATAAGAGATGAGAAAATTCATAGTCACATCTGAAGGAATGTTAAGTCACTGTGGATGAAGGTTTATTTTTTATACATGTGATGAAATATCATCCTTAGCCACTAGAATGCAGTGCAGCACCACTAAATAACTCAACCCAACCTGCAACCCCAAGACAAACAGATCACGTGTGTCCGTAATTTGTTAATAATTTATCAGGAATTAATTAGCATTCCTATAATTACCCCATGAATATTCCACCAGGGGTTTCACAGTGTTGAAGAGTTATAAAAGGATTAGCAAAAGCATATGTCCCCACACGCCAGATCAGGAGACCTCTTTTCTCAATTGCTCTGGATGTTCAAGTCCGGTTTGCTTTGTAGCATTCAGCTGCATTTGTATGTGCGACGCATGCCAGGTTAACTGATCCTGGGCCAGCTGTAACAAGCCTCCGGAGCTTTAGTGAACAACAGGAGAATCGATGAGAGGAGGAAATTGCTGATGGGGACTTTGTCCAAACCTCACCTTGGAGGCCGGATCAAAGGAGGACTCGATTATCTCACAGGGAGATTAGTGCGAGACCGTAAACCACAGCCATGTAAATAATCCGTAGACATGTTTTATAGGATATTATTATTATTTCATCAATAGGTATGGGGAGGCCTGTGTCATGTGTAAAAATGACAGTGGCGGTGATGTAAATACTTAGATCAATTGAGTTATATTACTGCATAATTTTCCATGTATGAATATGTGAATAATGGAAGATTGTACCAGACTGCTGTCTGTAAATGTGGTTTGGGGGCTTGTTGAGTGAGGTTGCAGGGGCTGTAGACTCGAACACGGTTCTTGAAGATGAAGTTGCTCTGATGGTAAGAAAAAAACGTTTTTAATATATAATAATTTGATTTCAATATATATATAGACAAGAGGGCATATAATAATTGTGTTTTTAAAAATAAATCGCCTTAAAGTACCAGCCCTAAAATATAAAAAAAACTATTTTAAAAAATCCACACTTGGATGTTTGAACCATTCCATGTATCTCATAATAAACCATGTAATGGATATAATCAGAAATAAATTACATGAATAATTAAAACAAGAAAACAAACAAGCAAATAAAACTGAATGAGAAATCTGGTTTATTTAGCCCTCACTTGACGCAGAAAAAAGTTAATATGACAGATCGGCTTGTTTTGGTTTTACAGATAATCTCCAGAAGGGGAAATACGACACAGTTCTTAATTTTCTCAGAAAAACTTTATTTCTCAAAATCTTTCTTCCTGTCTGTCCACTTGAACTCTCCTTTACCCTATTTCTCTGTTCATATATCTATGACGAAGATTACTCAGGCAAATGCTTATAGAACACAGACACTCTCTTCACAGTCATGTAAGCATTCTCCTTAAAGGAAATACTAACTGTGTTCTGTTTCTCCAGTATAATCCTGGTAGAATCTATTGAATGTTCAGTGATCTATATGCCTCGATCAATGAAGGTTAATGAAGGATATGTAATGTTGACATGCACACGTTCCCTGCCATGGATCTTAATGTCTAACAGAGTCAGTTCAATAGGATAAACATTTATCTCAGAATATTTAATAATGCTTTTGATGTGATAATATTTGTTAAAACATTTTGTTAATAAAAACAGTGAGGTCTAACAGTCCGAAACTACCCCAAAAATTCATTTTTGCATTTGTACATTTGTCTTTTGCCTAACAATTGAATGAAAAGCATCAAACTCTTTTATGATGACAACTATAGCTGGCACAGAATCTGTACATTTTTGCAAAACACAACGACTAGTTCTTCCTGAATATATTAAGAATGCTTCCTAGTGTATATTGTAGCTTTCAATTAAAGCAAGGCTTTGTTAATGCTTTGTAAAATGGTTTCTTCAACCAAAAATGAAAATTCTGTCATCATTTACTCACTTTCGAGTTGTTCCAAATTTTTATACATTAATTTGTTCTACTTCTGATGAACACAGAGAAAGATATTTGGAAGAATGCTTATAACCAAACATATCTTGCCCCCGTTGACTCCCATGAAAGGAAAAATTACTTTTTGTTCTGTTGAACACAAAACATGACATTTTTGTAGCAATCAGTTTAACCAACTAAGTAACACAATTAAAAAGGGGTCAGATAAGATGGTGTGAGATTACGACAGAGTTAAAATGATCAGTCAAACAAGTGATATAAATTATATAAGTGTATTTACAATGTTCAAAAAAGCTATAAACAACACACTAAAACTCAAGACTTTTAAAAGCATGGAACACAATACCAATCAGCAAACTATCTGTCCTAATACTATTCGAAAGTAGAATTAGTATGTCCTAAATCGTAATTTGTTGAAAATAGTATTCCAAAGATTCACGTATGGTCAACTACTTCAGGAAGAAATTCGAAGTGCAGAACGATGCACACTCTGACCCACAACTAATGTATGCAGAGCTTAGCGACGCTCCACAGCATTAATAAATTATATAACTGATGCGTCACTAAATTGACAAATGTAAGTATACAGTCATTACAGACAAAATAATGAATGAATAAATACCTATCATTGCCAAGGTAATGGGTTCGATCCCAGGGATTGCACATTCTTCGAAACAAATGTATAGTATAATGCAATGTAAGTCGCTATGGATCAGAGCGTCTACCAAATGATAAATGTAACGGAAAGAAGAATTGTATTTTGATGTGTGTGACAGTTATTGGCCACAATGTTGTCTAGGCAACAACAGCCACTTCCTCTTCCTATGAGTGTGTGCAATCTCTTTTGCCATAAACTCAAAAGTACCTACTATTTCAAAACAAACACAGTAACTACTATTAAAGCTTAGTAAAGGTTGGTGAATTTGAATGCAGGCCATGTGCCATGCTGCCTGTTTTTTGTCTCGGATTAAAGCACATTAGTCGTAGACATGGTTAACTGTAAGTCCTTTATTACCAGGTGCTCCAGCACAACCTGAGCGTGCTCGTAACTAAACAGTGACGTAGCACACTGACACATAATGCAGACAACGTGCTCCGTTTCTTAAAGGGCCCCGTACATTCATATACAAAATATTAACATGATCATTCCTACAATGATCTACACTGCCTCCTTTATAAGGGCTTTTGCCATTTCCAGACAGACCAGGTAAAATTGAAGACATACAAACAAAATCTGTCTGGATATTCGCATTCTTAACTTTCTCTTTGTTCATCAGAACAATTACATTTATACAGATTTTAAACAACTCGAAGGTGAGTAAATGATGACAGAGTTTTCATTTTTGGGTGAAGTATCCATTTAACACGCTAAGTGTCACAGATATTGTTGTTTGTGACCTAAAAGTTGTAGGGGTATAACAATATACTGAATTGTAATAAGATATGTATCGTAGAGCTATGGCAATCAATTTTTTTAATGTAAATAATTTTCTTATATTTTTATGTTAAAAGTCAGTTTTATTTTTCAGTGATGGATCTGTTCAATCTTTTTTTGTTTACATAAAACTGGTTGAATTAAAACTTGAATGTTGTCAATTCTTTAACAAAATAACAAATGTTACTAAAAATTGTTACTGTTTTGAGGGAAAATCTATCATTTGAGTGTCAGTTTCATATATATATATTTTTTTAACAAATACCGTGGTGGAGTCGTAACCGTAAACCCTGTATCGCGTATCGTATTAAACCGTGAGCTGAGTATATCGTAACACCCCTAAAAAGTAGTGTAGTCCTCTACATTTTTCACAACGTTTCTATGTTGTAGTGCTTTTCTTTATTTCCAGTTTAAATCAGATGTTTTGTCTTTTGGGTAACAATTCCAGACTTTTTCATTCCTAAGGAACCTTATCGTTTTAGATTGTGGACAAGACATGAATAATATTTATTTAATTTAATAATGAACTTACACGTTATTTGTTTTTAAAGACAGTATGAGTCATTTTGTGTTTTTCTGTGGTAAAAAAAATTAAAGAGACAATACAAGGTTGCGTTAGCTGTCACACAAAATGAATTGTCCTTAACTAGACAAAGAGATTGTTGTTTTTAACACAATAGTTATGAAAATGATGGTGTTGCTCCCTATGTAGAGTACTCCAAATTAGTATCTCATGAGGTTCCAATTGAGTCACAATGCTACCCTTGAAGAAGGCTGCCTGTGTGTTAGACAGCAGGGGAGCCAACCGGTTTTGGACATATCTTTATTCCATGTGCAAGTCTACTTGTCTCTGTGTTCCGCAAATGGCTGTTTTCACATGTTTGTGCACATATATATGGGTATGGTGTACACACACAGCATGCATTCATTTTCAATAAAAAATACATCTTTTGAGTGCATTTGTCCGGCCCAGGCAAAATCCAAAAATAAGGCAATATACTTGTACTGACTCATCTCCAACAATAAAACAGACATTACTTCAAGGTCAAGCTGCTATGCTTTAAAGGTAGATGCCTATCATCCCTGTTGGTGACCCTTCACTGCCGAAACCCTGCAGGGTTAATGATATCCTTACAGCCATAGCGGAACACCCAAAATATTTTTGTGAAATTTGGTAAGTGTAGGACTGGAGTTAGGAGAAAACCGCTGGTCAACAGCGCTGCCAAAAAAGCATGAGATATGGGAACCATGGAGGGCTGGTCCATTCTGCAAAGACACAAACGGAGCTCTGTAGATGATTTGACAGCAGCCCTTTCTGAAATATCTCTGACAATAACCCTATCTGAGAGCACAGACCGACACAATAATAATGGGGATAATACAATAAACAAATGAAAGCGTTTAGTCGATTCTGAAGAAATCAGCTGGTGAAGTGATGAATAGAATAGCGTGTCTAATTTTCGTTGCATGATTTGGCTTTTGTGAGAGATTCTAGAATGCCAAAACGGTCGTTATTAAATTTAATTAGATAAGGCGACAAGATTATAAATTGCCCTAGAGATTTTTTAGGCTCCTACTATGTGCGGTTGTTCAGTAAAGTACTGCTGTTTTATTATTTTCCTAATGATTGACTATGATTATCATTAACATAACTGTCATTATTTTCATAGATTCATTATGATTTTCACCAATATCATCACCACCTGTCATGATTCTTCCTCTCAATGTCATGTCTTTCTTGGTCTAGTGTATAGAGAGGCATGTTATTGTTGGTTCTGACATAGCATGGGCTCTCTCCGGTCTCGTCTTTGGCCTCTCCCCTCTCGTTTCCCCGTTTAGCCTTCCATTAGTGTTTCATCCCCGACACATGTCCCTTGTTAATTATCCTTTGTTAGTTCCCCTATTTAATGCCCTTGTGTTTGCTCTCCTGCGCTAGTTCGTCATGAGATGTTTGCATGTCTCCTTGCCTTGGATTACCTTGCCCTGTGTCCTTATGTTACGTATAGATTAGTCTTGTCACGATTGTTTAGTGTGAGTTTAGTTATCCTGTTTATTTTACTCTGGTCCCCTCAAGGGAAGTCTTTTGTTCCTGTTTGTTTTCCATTCTGGGTTTGCTCCCCATCGTGGGTTTTTGTTTTATATTTAATTAAGTTTGTGTTTTTTTGCACCGCTGCCTGCCAGGGCTCTATCCTCCTCCCATTTCCTGACATAACGAACTAGCCGCACTTCAACCAGGCAGGATATTGGACAGTCTCTCAACCAGCCAATGGCCGTGTCCCGACAAACCTGGTATGGTGGGAGGCATTAGTCTCCCAGTCACATGGTCGAGGTGGCCCGTTCCCGGCCCAGCGTCATCGTCCACTGCAGGACTATGCTCGGGAGGTCGAGGCCAGGAAGGCCACCCTGTCCGGTTCAGCTGGCATTCCAGCAGGCAGCCAAGCCTGCCCCTGTCAAGTCCCCCCAGACTCCGCACTCCTGAGCGCCCCCCGGACTAAGACTCTCTCATCTAGCCCCAACCCCTTTGGACTTCCCAACATGGACTCTTTTGTTCCCCCACCCACCCATGTTTTTTTTATTGTCTCACCCAAACCATTTCGTTGTCATTTCTTGTTTGCCTTTTTTATTGTTTACTATGTTTTGTTTGATGTTGTCTGTTACCCAGTGTGTCTTGTCACGTAAGTCTGTCTGTCTTGTCAAAGTTGTCAAAATCATCAGTACCGCCTCATCAATATCTTAAACTTTATTGTCATATGCACTGATACAATCCTTATCATCACCATAATCAATAACATTATTTTCAATTTTGCCAATATTATCAGCAGCTTCACCAATATCATCACCATCATCTTTACTGTAATTGTCAATTGTGTAATTTAAATATCCGCTTTTGTTCTAGTAAAATTCCTCAAACAGACAATTGTTGATATACCACAAGAATAGAAATATAAAATGTATGTGTATTGCTCATCTAAAAAGTAAGAATTTTGATTAACATTATATATGTTTTTATTGAAATCCTTGACTTTATCTCTTCCTTCATGCGTGTATCAACACAACGGACAAACCTCACAAAACTTAAAACCTACAGAATTTGTCTGATGAATTTGTCAAAGCTTCATTTGCCAAATGAAATATCTGGCCTCACTTTAGAAACAAAGCAATTATGATTTTATCTATTATGGTATTAGCTCTCATCTTTCATCTTCATCTGATCCTCTTTCAAGGGCCGAATCAGGCCGAAGCTCCGGTGCCCGAGGCCCATCTCTTTGAAAGCTTCTTCCTGCGGCACACTGGCCTCCTGTCAGAAAGTGATGTTTTGAAAGACATCTGACATCCGCCTGAGAGCACAGGGCTGTATGAGGGAGCGAGAGAGAGAGAGAGAGAGAGAGAATGGATTTGGGATATAACATGTTCTCATCCAGCCCAGCATTTTGAGGCTAACAATGACCTTTAGAAAAAATGTGATTGCTCGATTTAAGCCAGTGATGCTCATTACCGGCATGTCTGGTATAATGACCAAGACTCCCTTAAGGTTTTTAAAAGAAATACAGAGTTAATACCAAGTATAAATATGCTCTGCCACATTTGTGGCTTTGTAGTGACCATTGCATTCAATGGTTTTCAGTTTTGTTGACTGCTAATGTCATCATAATTTTGATCTGCATGTTTAAACGCCTGGACTGTATTGACTCTCCTGACCGGATTGGCATGACGTGTGCAGTTTTATGTCACGCTCTTGTTTTCTTTTCCTTGGGCGGGAGGATGAACCACCAGGAGAACATTTTAAACGGCTCTCTTTAATGAGGCAAGAGCAGTACTGCATATGTCCATAGAGACCTTGCCCTTATTTCAACTGCGAAACTGATATTAATCATATGTGGTGAATAATTTGTCAGTCAGTTGTTGGAGAATTTATCAAATGTAGCTGTTTTGCATTCATTTTATGGAATCATCTGTATGTAAGCATATTGTTTTATGAGACAATATGACATCTGTTTGAATCTTTTTGTTTAGCTTTCAACATGTGACTTGCGCTTACATTTAGGGATGGCTTCCCTGATAGGGCTTGAATCTAGTCCCATACTAATTTAAATTTGGTAGAGGTGTCTTGATTAAAAACAACATGCACTGACATATCTGAAAATATATCAATGCGATTGTTTTGTCTCAAGATGCACACTGTAATGTTTTTTTGTGATGTATGTTTTAAAAAAGGCTTGAATATCCTTGTTTATGTAAAACCTAGACGTGGATTTAGCTAATCTTTGTCTGGGAAACTCATAATGTTTTGTTTTGTATTAGTTCAGTTAGTTTCGTTTTTCCCTGCTATCTTATTTCTTCAGATCTTTTCGAACTGTATTCATTTACATACAAACGAATCAATTAAACCTTGAATAACAAAATAACAAATGATTTTGAAAATACGTGTTTTAAATACTAAATGTTATTTGTGGTTTAGGTTCATTTTTTAAATGTTTGTCTACTTGTCTTTTCCTTCTTTCTTCTTTGGAACAAAAACATTATATATATCTTGAGTCCAGATGAAAATGTACTGGATTTCCAACTTTTGTTGCAGTCTCTTATAGACACCCATCAGCATATTCCCTTTCTGATTTTACAATGTGATCAAGTGTAGATTTCTGCAAACGTTTGTAGCCGTGTCTTGACAGTTTATATATATCTATACACACACACATTTACATTTAGTCATTTAGCAGATGCTTTTATCCAAAGCGATTTACACAGAGTTCACTTAGCAATAAGAGATTTGTCATACAGGAGCAATAATACAGTAGGTGCTAATAAAAAGTTACAAGTTTCAGCAAAAGCTAAACCAATACAATTTGAGAGAAAGGGAGAGGGATGGTTTTTTTTAACTAATTTGTCTGTCCAGTACTCACAGAAGAGATGTGTTTTAAGTAGTTTTTTGGATGTTGTGAGAGATGTGGTTGACCGGACCGAGTTAGGAAGAATGTTCCACCGGGAAGGAGCTGTGAAGGAGAATGAACAGGAAAGCGATTTACTGCCATTATGGGAAGGCAATACAAGACGCCTCTCATTTGCTGAACGCTGGGTTCTTGGCGGGATCTAGGAGGGTGTGAAAGTATGCCGGTGCAGGTCCTGTAGGCAAGCATTAGTGAATTGAATCTGATACGGGCTTCAACCGGTAGCCAGTGGAGAATGATGAGTCACATGAGGGGGTGTCACATGAGCCCTTTGGGGCTTTTGGAAGACGAGGCATGCTGCTGGGTTCTGAACTAGCTGGAGTGGTGTGATAGCCTTTGCAGGAAGACCAGCAAGGAGAGCATTGCAGTAGTCCAACCTTGAGATTGGCCTGGACAAGGATTTGTGCCACATGCTCAGTGAGATAGGGTCTAACCGTTCTAATGTTGAATAAGGCATATCGGCATGACCGCATTGCCTTTGCTATGTGATCATTGAAGAACAGATGTTCATCAAATATGATTCCGAGGTTCCTGGCTGTTTTGAAAGGATTGATTGTGGTTTTGCCAAGTTGGATGGTGAGATCGTGTTGCACCGTGTGTGCCGGAAACACAAATACACACACACATTGGCAAAAATAAGAATTTATTTGCGAAGGCTGACCACACCTCTGAAAGAAATGCATTTAAATAATGATAGGGATACACCCAGAAATGTACTGTTTTCTTAGAAAATTACAGCTACTTGAGTAAAAGAATGCTGAAAATAACCTAGTAGCCTATTTTTGCCAACAGTTCCCTTTCTGACGGTCTCTCGACGTTGTGTCGAACCGACAGATTGGGTTTGTCTTGAGAACCTATCAACTTCTGACTAGTTTAGAAAAGGCCAATGAAATTGGAGAATGAAATTTGCATGCCGGAAACTGCACCCGGATATCCGGGTATAAAAGGGAGACGGCGTGCTGCATTCATTCACCTTTTGTTCTTCCGAGCCTTCAGACATGATTGACTTCGAGACTTCAAAACTCTGACTAAAACCCAATTGAGCATCTCTGGAGAGACCTAAAAATGGGTGTCCACCAACGTTTACCATCCAACCTGATAGAACTGGAGAGGATCTGCAAGGAGGAATGGCAGAGGATCCCCAAATCCAGGTGTGAAAAACTTGTTGCATCTTTCCCAAAAAAGACTCATGGCTCTATTAAATCAAAAGGGTGCTTCTAGTAAATACTGAACAAACGGTCTGAATACTTAGGACCATGTGATATTTCAATTTTTCTTTTTTAATAAATCTGCAAAAATGTCAACAATTCTGACAATATGGGGTGCTGTGTATACATTAATGAAGAACAAAATGAACTTAAATGATTTTTAGCAAATGGCTGCAATATAACAGAGTCTGAATACTTTCTGTACCCACTGTATACTAGGAAAACGATTACTCACAAAGGGAACAAACAGAAATAACAAGACTAGGTGTGGAATCAACATGAGCACAGGACAATAGACACAAGGATGTTTTATGGGGGAGACAGACAGATGATAATTAACAGGGGCGGTGACAGGGATTAAACACTGAGGGAAAGCTAACGAGAAAACGAGATGGCGGGAACAAAGACGCAGACCGGAGAGAGAGTATTGCAAGCCGATAGGATCACTATCTCTCCCTCCACACACAATTTAAGGCTATGCCATGACTCCGCCCCAAGACAAAGAAAAGACATGACATGATGGCGGAATCATGACACATTACAAAAACATAAGCCAATATCAGTGTTAAAGTGTCAAAAAGAAGTTGAATAACTTTTTCAAATGTCAACCAATAATAAGAAATAAATAGAAAGCATAGCTTATTGTTAATTTGTCAGGTAATCCTGTACATTCAATACATGATCAGTGGTAAATTGGTCTGGTCTGGCTCAGTTCATGAGTGATTGGGTGAAAACACTGCATATTTACTGGCTGTGAAAATCTGTGGTAGGGGCTCATTTTACAACAGGCAAAACGGCATAAATAACACACGCTTCTTTGCAATCAAAAGACGCTTTTGCGGATTCAAATGCCAAAGGCTGTGCTTTTCAGGGCGCCTTAAAACGCTGTTAAATACGCCGCCATAGGTGTTTTTTCACATGTTTTTTACGCCATTTGTAATCGCACGCCCATATTTTGCGGCGCAAATACTGTTTATACGCACGTTTAATCTATAGCGTAATTATGACAACATCGGCTTGCCATAGTATGACGCTTGCGCAACATAAACAAAGTGTTATTTTATAAAGTCAAGGGAAAAGATAAGGCACATTTTTCTTCGTGCTTATTTGATATTCTCGCAATAACACTACAGTGCATCTTCACTACCCAGGTGTAAAGTACTGAAAAAAGGCACATGTCTTGTCCACATAATATTGCATCTTTATTCTGTAGCTTGCGAAGTGTTTTCCTACAGCCTTAACTTCACTACATACGCTATCTGTATGTATGTTTTATATATTACAGTACATTTATCCTATTCCAGATATACAGATAACTGGCACCTCTGTTAGTGCCATTGGCAGAACGATAATGGGCCAGGCCTGTGATAAGGCGTGGGCCTGTTTGAACTGCATCCAGTTCATTAGAGACCAACCGCTCCGTGACCCGACTCTCCAAACGCAGACTGACCCTGCTTGTCCAGTAATGAGCCCCCGGTAAGGTCAAGAAGGGAAATGAATTCATATTGATACAGCTCACAGAAGCTGGTGAATTGCAGAGAGCACTTGAACAGCCAAGCCATCAGTAAAAGTCATTGTTGTCTGAAGCTATAAGAAAATGTGAATGATTCGATGTAGTAATGAACTAAACTTCATGTTGAGCTAGTTAAACAGTTGACAATGGACAATGGACAATGGACAAGTCTCTGTTGATATGAATTTTAGCTTGCTAAAATTGGACTGTTAAATTTGACAGAACACTGTCTGTACTTTCACTGGTGGTAGGAATTTTCGTCTAACAACTTATTTGCATGAAGATTAATTATTATTTGCAGACTCAACTGTGTCACATTGTCATTGGTTGCTTTTGCTGGAACTGTCATTGAGAAAGAATAAATACAGAAATGTATTAAATGCAGTCTTACACTCTTTTATCTGCATAAATGTGCTTTCTTCATAATCTCAATCTTCGATTATTTTTTATTATATTTAAATATTAAGATATTAACAATTTCAGGAACTGTATAATTTATTGACCCTTCGCAAACAATTTGATTGACAAGCGATCTGACCAATCATAACGCTGATATCATGTGCCCCCCGTGACTGACCGCCATTTTGTCCGACAAACGAACCAGTGCAAAAAACTTGCCGTAGTAGACCTTTGGTGATTAATATGAAAAAATTGCATTTTAATTATTATAAATGCAAGCGAGAGATATATACCCAGCTTTAATGGACTATCACTCTATGACGATAAACAATAATTACGTTATAACTAAATGGAGAATAGCGGAGTCACAACTAAACCAATACAAATACGAGATTATTAAAGTGGAGGTAACATGAACATGTAAACGTGCTGGCTTCTCGTGCTTAACATGGTCAACTTGTTAAAAACCAGTTGGACGTATGACGTAGTATTTCTGTACTTGATACACTCCTCCAGCACTCCAACTTGTTTCAGAAATTTGTTTCTAATTCTGGATTCCTGTGTCGTCACAGGAATTCTTTTATCAGCCAAAAGCACGGCAAGGTGGAGGCAAAAGATCCCGCCCACGAGCCAACCGACGAGCGAGACCCGCTTACCATCAAGGTCATCTGCGCCTTGTCAAGATGGGCTGCGCTGCAGCTGGTTACTCTTGCGATAGTGAAGTTTAGGTGTGTTTGTTTGTTCACTGTATTTCAGTGATGGATGTTATATAAACGGTGGATATAACGCTGGATTCGGTGATCAAACTATAATCTGTGATTTGTTGGCAATCGGCGTGTACGTGCATAATGTAAAAAACATGAAGGGATTAATGTGATGATGCCTACTTGTGCTGCAGTTCCATCCCACTCTACCCACTAATCCCACCTCTAGCAACTCAATATCAAACTAAATATTCTTTGAAGATATGACGTATGCAATATTTCTGTATAGGCACTCAAGATTAATATGAGATTGGCTGAAACTGAATGTGGTACCCGATCTTTAATGTAGGAATTATACAGACTGGAGCGTTCGGGAAGTGGTGTTTTAAGGCAGAATTTTTTGTACTTATTGATATATTACTTAAATTTTAAAAGTATGAGGAAGCTGAAAAGATATGCTTTGCCTGATGGCCTGTTAGGCTTTTCTGTACTGAACTAAACGTTTACTTTCGTTTTTACAAAGAAGGATCATGGCTGACCAAAACTCTGCCCGAAGTTACTCTCTATCCTAAATTGTCATTACTACGAATTTCGGAGTAAATATAAACTTAACTCACCACATTTAGGTTAGCTATATACATATACATCCATTTGTATGACAGTATAGTAGCATACTGCAATCATCAACAATTAATGTAAAGTTTTATCTGCTATTGTGCACACAAATATGGGTATAATTATTGTTAGTTATCTCATATCCTGAAATGTATCCTCGAATGCATATGGCACACATTTCATTTTGAAATCAGAATGTAATTTTCCAGAAATGATTCACTAATTCCCAAAATGAGTGCACAAATTTACACCTGGGAGTGCATTGCTGATACCGAAATCTTATCAGACATTGCAACAGGAACGGAGAGAGGCGGGGTTTTACTAAGGGTCAATTGAATCAACAAGATGTGTTCTTTAAGTTAATGTAACTGTTTGGTTTTTGTTTTTACTTCCAAAAAAACGAAAAAGCAGTCCATATGAAAGAAATTATCTCCTTAATTCTTAGTTTCTCAAACGCATCATTGAGATTAAATAGAGCAAACGGAAACAGTTGCTTTAGTCTCCTGCGTCTCAGATAATTCTCTTGAGAATAAAGACCCAGATATTTCACAGATGCTTCCATATAGAGTTTCAAAAGATATGTCACTGAGCTCAGATTTGTCAAGTCTGAAATCAAAAATCAATATTAAAGATTTCACATCAAATTTAAATAATATTATTTAACCTGTACAATCTATATTCATTTATAGCTCTCTCTCCTTATTGCATTGTAACATGTGGTCTCATTTATTTCTTCTTGCATTATGTTCAACCATTTTTAGAATAAACACAAGACTATGTTTATACCTATTGTAAACGAAGCACGGCTGCGAACTCCATCAAACCTACTGAACTTTAATAGAGCAATCTCTGGGGCATAAAAGTTTCATTGGCTCAGACGTTCACATGTCAACACTCAAACAAACTAAGCTGTAGTGAAAGCACCATAGGGCCAAGGTGTTTATACTCTTGTCAACTCTAATGACTTATTTATAGTTGTCTGTGCACATCACACTGCAATAAGAGAAACTATTTCACCATTGTCAACTTCAATTCATAGTATAAAGATGTTTTCAGTGTTTTCATTGCTTTTACGGGAGCTGATATATCAAACACAGATAAACAGGCGCACATGCACCAGACATGAAAGAAACCTGTGATTGCAAGAGAGCTCTCCATGGTGATAGGCGGCCAATGAGATGGAATACATCTCTGGTCTATTCTGCACAGTGCAAATTGAGCTAGCGTTATCTAGCGGGACAGTCTCTTATCTCTCGGCCCTGGGATTTGCATAACAAGTGCAGCAAGGGCGATTGCGAGAGATGCAAACTTCCTGTATGGACTTAATGTGACACGTTGAACATGGCTGATAAAGGATGAGGGGAGAATGTTATTTGTCAAGAACTACACATCAGCAGTTCCCTTGCTTCACCCTTACACTATGTAATTTACAACTACGTTAACATCTTGACAAATGATTCTTTGACAGATTCCTGTCAAGACTGAAATGTACAGAGGCATTCGAATTGAAGATGTGTTTGTGTCAGGGAACGAATGTATGTGAAGGGTCAATGTCATCTAGTGAGCGATCAGTTTCTAGGCTGTGTTTTTGCAACTAGAGGTGACTTGTAATGAGGATTGTGCAAGCTTTCGTATAACATATGGTAATTCTTATGGGTGCAAACATTGATTACAATTTTGTCAGTTCCTAATATTTATTGATCCTCCTGTGTAGTGATGTCTCGCGGTCAAAATCTCATTACCAATACAGTTTACATAGAAATGTCAGTTCCTTGGCATACAGTATTTTGCTAAAATATATTCATATAAATGCTTAAGCAATTTTTTACTCTTCATACATAATAAGACATTTATGAAGTGTATACAGTATATCTTTTTAAGAATAAGTATTTTTAAAATATTGTATCTGTTCTGTCAATGGTTTTGTTTGTATAACATCTAGCATGCACTCACAGCTGGAGATTTTATGAGATTTTCCACAGAAAATGCAATAAAATATAAAAATAATGAATTGCTTTTTTCACGGTGCAAGGTAGAGACCACAATTATGTTTAAGAATAATTTTTGTGTTACTTAATTATGTTTAATATTTAAAATGACATTACATTTACAATCATTACAATCATTAATGCATTGATGTCTCAATGGTTTTGTGGGAATGACTAAAGATAAGACATCAACTGTCCAAAGTTGGACATCACTTTTGCCCGGGCCACTTTTTTAATAATGTTTTTTTGGCCTTATAGTTTTTTGTTAGACAATACAGTGTAGAGAGACTGGAAATTATGGGATGAGAGAGAGGATGTGCCAGGAAAGGCCCCACGAGCAAGGTTGTGAACTCAAGCAGTGCTTTTAGTGCAATATTTCAGTGCACAGTCCATTGGACCATCGGTGCCAACGTAGCCATCTTTTACAGGTATTTTCAGGCAAGAAGCATAAGTTCCCCATGTTTTGCTCACCCTTTCCGTTATCCCTCGAAAGTGCGTTAACATGAGTTTTGTTTCCGGCAAATGATCCAGGCGAAGTTCCGGTGAGGGGGCAGTCGTGGCCTAATGGTTAGAGGGTTGAACTCGTGACCAGAAGGTTGCCGGTTCGATCCTCAGGTCCAGCGGGTAACGATTGAGGTGTCCTTGAGCAAGGCACCTAACCCCTACTTGCTCCCCGGGCGCTGCAGCGATAGCTGCCCACTGCTCTGGGTGTACGTGTGTTCACCACTTGCTGTGCGTGTGTTCACTACTCTCTGGATGGGTTAAAAGCAGAGATAAATTTCGTATATGGGTCACCATATCTGACAAAAACAGGTCACTTTCACTTTCACTTTCACAAACGTTCTATATCAATTGAAACGAAGATATACTGGCATGAAACAAAATCGTTTTGTTCCAAAAGGATGCCATCTCCTCTGTGTGGGAGCTTTCGTCACCGTCATTTTCCAGAAAAACAAGCCTCTGGTTCATGCGCATCTGAGGGATAACGGAAGCAAGACATGAACTTTAAAGAGTAAGTCGCATATGAATTTTAAGTTCCTACTTTGGTTTATGGAGTGTCCAACAACAAGTTTATGTACATACAAGGTGTAAAAACACTATTATGTTGTTATAATAGGCAGTTATTCTTACCATACTTCTTGTCTGACTCTCAAATGATTCGTTCCACGATTAATCTGTCACATGACACAAGGCTAGTGAATAGGGAGGGGAATCCTCCTATTCACTAGCCTTGTGTCATGTGATTGGTCAGATGGTGTTGTCTGTTGTGATTGGTCAAACGCGTTCATCATGCGTCGCAAATGGAACATCATTACAGGATTACGGTTTACAGGTGGTTGGATGTCATATATTTTATATGTGTAGCTAGAGATGGCGGTGATTTTACCTTACGAGTTAAAACACAAGTCTGGCGAACAAGCTTCAGAAGACGCTAATCCACAACAAACTCCAACACGACTGGAGCAGGATGTTTCTCAGTGGCAAGTGACAACTCTTGTCATAAAAACTCCCAGTGTGGCAACATGCATGTTGTGCTTTTGTTCATCAATTTCATAAAACATTCTATTAAGTTCATAAACGTTGAAATTATTTAGAAAATATATTAATCCTTCTGCAGATGCCAGTAAGAAAAAGGACATTTAAAATTCTCTTGTAACAGTATTATACATGGACTAGTTGACACGGCATAGAGTGTACGGTGTTCGTATCTTCAGTTGTTATTACAATACAGATAGTACTCGACTCAGTTCTTGAAATAAATACTTTGAGAGTTAATAGATTGAACAATTAAATTAGCAGAGTTAATAGCCAGATAAACAAACTGTAACACCCCAGAAATAACGGTACATGCTAATGATAGCGTTATATGCATTAGCTAAACACAGACATAATGTACACAAATATTTCGTGAAGTTAAGACAAAAATGAATAGTCACACTTACAGTTTGTGAGTCGGTGGAGCTAACAGGTCCAAATTGAGTTGGTATTGCCCCTCTTTCAAGGATAGTCGTTTCACAAACCCTACAGTGAATGCGCCAAGATTATTGAAGCAATCTTTGGTGAAATGACGCGCATACAGTACAACCCTGGGGTTATACTCCTTTGGTATCATTTGAAAAATGAATTGTAAGCATTGTCCATCAGAAGTTCTTCCTTTGGTAGTTGAAATAAGACAGACTTAGTTTCACAACGAAGAACACAGGTTCTAGACATGATACACACGCTACACAAACGAGCTACAGTGTTTGGGGGAGGAGTGTGATTTTTTCGCAGTAGTCCCAGCAAAGAGTAGGTGGGGACTATGTCTAGTGACGTAGATACGCGGCGGTACTAGTTCACATCTCGTTTGCGTGATTCAGAGTGGATTCCCATTTTGACAAGCCAATAACTTTGTTATTTATTCCCCTTCGGACTTATGACTTGGCACACATCTTACTTTCAAACATGGCAACATAACAGACTGCATGAAATGTGATTTTCATGATCTCATGCTACTTACTCTTTAATAACACTGTCAATATGGATATTTCTCTTAAACAAGTATATCGATTTGCTCCAGAAGACCTTCGCTAAGACCCAGAGCCGTGTTGAGCAGTGCTTTAAACGATGGATGCACTTTTTGGAGCTTCAAAATTCATTCTACCGCTTGGAAGTAAAATGATAAGTGGTATTATAACTTCAACTGCATTATTCTTTAAGAAGAAAGTCATATTCAGTTAGGATGTCTTGAGCGTAAGTAAAACATGGGGAATTTTTTTTTCTTGCCTGAAATATCCCATTACAGATACTAAACAACTTTACAAGAGAAACACTTAAATTTGAGAGAACTACTTCCTTATGTACCACAGCATGATTATAATGCACTGTAGGAACGGTTTAATTTCATGTCAAAGTCTTTTTTCTGACGTTATAACTAGTAAGTACACTGACACTAACATGCCAAACAACACAGTAAGTGGCCAAATTTTAGCACAATGCATCACACGGGAGCAATGTCCTCTCTGTCTGCTTCTGAACAGCGGACGATAAAGAGAATGTTTTTCTTATGCTAAGTGGGGGCAGGCCAGCAGGCAGTTAGTCCTACAGCGTTGAGATCCGTGGGCCAAAGCGTAGAGACAGGAATAAGCAAGAGAAATGAATCAGAGTACTCGCCACTGAAATGTCAGTCCAACCTTGTTCCTGTTAAGAAGCATTATTTTCATCCATTCGTTTGTTTCCCCTTTGGGCATTGTAATGTTCTTCTCTTACATGTGAAATGTGCTTGCTTTTTATATAGGTACAAAATAAAAGCTTTTTCCCTGTTTTCGAAGCTTTGATTGGGTTTTTTGGGTGTTGGGTGTAACAATGGATGTTGATGTTTGTAGTTGTCGATCCTCCTCACAGTGCTTGTGAATTCATAAGCTTTGGCTTTTCGGTATCAACTTCACTTCATCAGTTAAAAACATGCGGATCGATCGAAGTGTATTGGAGGTCTGCTAGTGAATAGACAAATGTCAATCTCTGTTAGAGATCGCTTTTTTTCTACTATGGCGAGGGAAATTACATCTGACCGAATGTCATCAGACCGGTTATCACTAATAACAGAAGCGTTAGTTTTGCCTTTTTATATTGGACCCGATTTGGATAATAAAACAAGAAGATTGACTAGGAGAATGCAAGCATGATTTCAGATGACGTTTCATAGAAGTGTTGTAGGCAGAGGTATGCGCACACACACACACAATATCAGTGTATTACAGCTTTCACAGTCGATGTTAAAATCATGGAAACCGTTGGTTATCTTAGAATGTATTTAGATGAATTCTTATTACCAGCTGTAGGACTGTGATGAAGGTGAAAGTAGTTTAGCGTGTAGCTAAGTCAAATGTTTATAATCTCTGATAACCAAACACTACTCCATTGGTTCTTCCATTTCTCTGAAGAAGGTCTCGGCCCTTTTTGGCGTATTCCTTTGGGCGGAGGTTATTAAAAGCAATCGGAATACTGACATCATGTATTTGGAAAGTAGAGGGCTATAATCAATCATAGCAGTTCTCTGTAATCCTTGTAATCCAAAGTGAACTCTGTTAAAGACAATATCTCGCTTGGCATTTAACTTTGACTTTTATCCCTTTGCAGGTATTATTTATGCTATAATAGCAATATTAAACTCAAACTAAAGTTTGTAGAATGCGTAAAAACTGTCCTTGGTTTGCCAAATATGTGAACTACATGTTTTCAGACCTCAAGAGGAGAATTGAAGAAATGGTTCAACCAAAAATATTATAAATATTACTCATACATGTGTCGCACTGCAATTCAATTCAATTTTATTTATACAGCGCTTTTCACAATGTGCATTGTACCAGAGCAGCTTTACAGGAGAAAATAAGGAAAAAACACAGAAAAGGTAAAACATAGCACAGTGCATGGTGTTTATAGAACAAGCAAGATCATTCTAGTAAATAATATTTAATAAATGCGGACTTCCGTTGAGCAAGCCAACACTGCCCAGTGGCGAGGAACCCAAACTCCAATGATAAATAAATGGAGTAAAAAACCAGTCTGAACCGGTTAGAATGGTTAGAATTCTGGCAGCTGCATTCTGAACTAACTTAAGTTTGTTTATTGACGATGCAGGACAACCACTTAATAGTGCAGTAACGTAGTCAAGTCTTGAGGTCACAAATGCACGAATAAGCTTTTCTTTGATAACAAAAAAAAATGTCTGTTATACATTGTAAGATTCTAGACAAGAAACATTTTCTTAAAATGTAATCCTTGGTTTGCTAATGCATTGTATTTTTTGCTGACAGCCAGTTTGAGGCAGCACTCCATGTTCTCCTGAACAAGATGGAAAACATAAGTAAATAAATAAGTAAACAAGTTTTTTGTCATAATCAAAATATTTTTTCTTTATAATTTTTGTGTCAACATTTTTTTAACTAAGCCACACTAAGCACATGAAAAACATTTGTGGTACCAGCATTAACCACTAGCGGCATTGACTCATTTCGTTTGAAATGTGAAACTGTCATCTTTCATGTTTCACAGTATAAAAACTGAGTTCAGAGCTTCACAAGGGTGACTATGATAAGACAGGATTTGGTTGTGGTGAACTACTCATTCAATCTTGCATATTTGGTGCTTCAGCAAATCATCTGACAGCATTCCGCCGGCAGTCGGGTTGAAGTGTTTATGGGAGATTGTCTGACAGAGATGGAGTGAGAGATGCAATCCCGCTCGAGTTGAATGACTCAAAGAGGAAATGGAAGTTTCTTGTTGACTGTTGGCGTCAGAAGGGCTCTGAGGACCAAAAAAAAACTGATGGAACTAATTTCCACTTTTGAACCACTGACACAAAACTCAACCGCCCTGATTTCTTCCAACGACCCTGAAAACAACACAATACAGAATTATGATGTAACAAAGATATAAACGCTGCGTTTTTTTTTTTTAGACGGGAGGCTTTACATCTGTGGGGTTGATCTGTTATTGATGTTTATGTCCACTTGAATCATTAGATCTGAATATAACCTTTATGGGTTTCCCTTATTTACCTCAAGCGCAGTCGTGCAGTAATTGCATACTTAGCGATGAAATTGCTACCATATTGCAGGCCGCCCGGACCAAAGAAACACAGATTATCCAATCAGGAAGACCAGCTGCTTCATTTTTTTTGGAAGCAGGTCTCGTCTCGTCCCCTTCATGCCCAACATTAGGATGTTTACAAAAAACTTTGTCAACAATAAACTACCATCATAGGTCCTTTGTGTAATTTTTTGGAGTATCTATTGACAGAAATGTAATATAACATATCTAACTGTGTCTTCAGTGGTATATAAAGACATTCCATGATGAAGCGTTATGTTTTTATTTCTATCTACATACATTGCTTATCTCCTTACATAGAATTCCCCATGTTGTTTCCAAAAAAAAGCCTTAAAGGGACAAACTGCTCTACAGAACTAATTTCATTAATACGTTATCACCTTCCGTAAAGAAGCCAACACATGACAACATCTAAGTTCTGTGTCAGCCATTGTAGTGCTTAAGGGAGGGATGGAGTAAGCCCTTGGTTGCAGTTCGCCTTCTCACCTCTTAATGCTGCCAAATCTTTTAGACTGGACCTGTAGAATGCCTTTTAAAGTACACCCTTTCAGTATGAGTGTAAGTGCTGTTTTTAGTAGACCAGAACTAGCTATTGTGTGACAAAAATTGATAATTTAATGACCTTTGTGTTGCTAACGCGTATTATTTGTTCAACCTGCTCTTTTCTCAATAAAGGTGAACAACTGGGGCTGTCAAACACAATTTACAATTTATGTGCTATTCTGGACTTCCAAAAATGTTGCACTTAAGAAAAACAATCCAGAAATTTATGATCTCCGGTTTGGATTTGGCTTCTGATAACCCTAGAATTTATATCTGTGGCAGATGTTACAAATTCACCCTCACAGTGTGCGGTCGGTCATTTGTATTGAAACACTCTTAGAAATACTCTGACCTACCCGAGAGATTCTTATTGTGACAATGATCCCCGATCGGCCTGGCAGTTGGAAGAAAATGTCAGCAGAAGTGGAAAATAGCTTTCTATTGGCCTGTGATCATGACAGCTATATTCATCTTTTTCTTTTCTTGTCCTCTCTAAGTAAGTTCTCGGTAACTGAAGGCCATCCTGAGCAGCTTTTATCCTCCTCCCTTTTTCTTCTGCCTACACTCTGGAAGCTGTGAATAGAGGGAGGTTTAAAGAGAGGCGATTTGCTTTCACAGTCCAAAGAGATAAAGACTGAGTTGAAAAGAGAGTGAGAACGTGTCCCAAACCTCTTGGGTTCCTCTACAACACCCACTCGCTTGCACACAACATACGACTGGAGGTGAGAACATGCTCGAGCACATAGAGAAAGGGGGGCGTAGTAACAGTGACAAATATAAACAGCAAAGTGGGTTTACATGAATGGAGCACTAATACAAAACTAAAGTTTTGCAATGGACTTTAACAGAGTTGACGCTACTATGCCTTGGCATTGTGGGTAGTGAAGAAAGAAACAAGGCGTCTCAAAACAGTTGGTTGCACAATTATTTACGGTTGTGAAGTTTGTAAAACATTGCATGCATGCTTGGCGACATCTGCTGGTTTTAATAATCATTTTGTTTTATTTTAGTAATAAAATATCCAAAAACACTAGCAAAGTGTTGCGTTTTGTTTCTTTGGATTATTCTGAATGTTTCCAACAATTTTTAATTCCAGAGTACTTTACGATTTTAAAGATGCGGTTAAATGCTATGTCATGCATTCTGACTTCTTTGCACTGTTGAACGTGCTGGATTCTCATGGCTTAACATGGTCAACTTGTTAAAAACGAGTTGAATGTATGACATGGTATATCTGTACTTGATTCACTCCCCCAGCACTCCAACTTGTTTCGGAAAGGTTTTTATAAGTTTCGTAACAGGGATCCTATTCCTTTTATTGGGCAATTCTCCTGGAAAAGCATGGCAAGGCGAAAGAAATAGCCTGCCCACGCGTCAGCTGAAAAGCATAGGAAGACCCGCTTATCAATTGGCTGCACTGCGTCAAAATTGGCTGCACTTTGGTCCTGCAGCTCCAGCTCATTACTCTTGCGATAGGGAGAGAAGTTTGAGGTGTGTTTGTTCGTTCACGCCATCTCAGTGATGGATTTTATTTAAACAGTGGATATAACGGTAGATTTTGAGATCGTTTAAAACTTATAGCTGGCGCGGTCCCAGTGCAAAAAGATGCAGGAAATGAACTGCATGCGGCCAGTCAAACTAAGTCTTATGTCTGTGTTTTGTTGGCAATCGGCTTGTACGTGCACAATTTAAAAAAAAAGACGAAGAGATTAATTTGATGATGTGTTGAGTGATCGTGCTGTAGTTCCTTGCCACTGCCTACCTCCAGCAGCTCTTGTTTTTCCCGCTGGATCTCTCTCTAACTATTTTAGTATTATTTTGATCAAACTAAATACTCTTTGAAGATACAACGTATACAATACAACTGTATAGGTTCTTAAGATTAATATGACATTGACAGAAACTTCATGTGATACCGGTAACTTGTGTCCTCAAGGCATGAAGGGGGCTGTCAATGGTGCAATGTCTGCCCTGGTTTCTCCTAAAACAAATCATATACTGTGCCTTTAAGAAGCAGAAAAGGGTGAAAGGAAGGAGGAGCTTAGAACAAAAAAGAAGCTTAATCTAGTCTTATGAGTTTTGGAAACTTAAGGATGTCCAGTTAAACCAGGTGTACAGTCTCAGAGACCAGTTGAAACCAGCTAAGAACGGCAAACCAACAGGGTATGATGGCATGTTCTCCAGATAGGACTTGGTTCCCAGCTTCGATGTAAGTTTTGGGTGTTTTTTGCCTGTTAAAGGGATATTTCAACCCCCCCAAAAAAGTAATTTATTGCATCATTTACTCACCCTCATGTCATTTCAAATCTGAATGTCTTTCTTTACTTCTGCCAAACACAATATGAGAGTCTGATAACCAAACTACAGTATCCCTATTGACTTTTATTTAATGGATACAAATCAATATGACATTTCTCAAAATATCTTCTTTAGTGTTCCACAGTAGAAGGTCAAAAGATAAATAAATAATGACAGAATTTTCAGTTTGGGGTGAACTATGACTTTAATGCCAATTTGACAATCATTCAGATCATTCCAGATCTCAGAAAAGTGATGACATGCATCTTTCCACTAAGCTCCATGAAGTACCACCTATGTTTATAGAACACACAGTGCAGGGTGAGTTATGTGACAAGGTTTATTAGCACGAGTCATAGCTAAAGTAATGTTTGCCTTATCAAACACCACAGATTATGTATACACATTTCACAGATTATGTATACACATTTCACAGATTATGTATACACATTTCCTCTATATAACTTGACCAAAACCACATGTCGACTGTAATGATGAGGAAGGTAAATGAAGAGGGTGCAATGGACTATTAAGAGACAAATTATGGCTTTTTATATACACCGTATTAGCCGGCGCCTAGCTTTTCTCATCTTTCTACTCATGTTCTTGGGCAAATATTTAGATTAGCATTACTGTAGATTTCACATGTTACATAATAAAGCTGCTAAATCCGAAACACATTCCTGTTTGTATTTTGATCTTGTGGCATTGTAGTACAACTTAAACCTCAATGCAAAAATGATGAGTCAGAGTAAACCGTTGAAGGTCAGACCAAGAAGTCAGGAAAGAAAATCTGCGACAATGCTGAATGTACATTATCTGCATTTGGCTGATATCATAGGTATTTTAATAGACGACTTGATGTACTGTCTGTAAATAAAACCCCATGGGAGCTCTCTGTGTCTCTGTGATGCAACCGTTTTCCGCACGCGTTTGCAAAATTTTCTTGAGCGACGACTCACGACTGCACGCACAGGAGCAGAATATAGATTAAATCTTAAATTACGTGAATGGCGAACACAGTCCCTGATCTCTGCTGACCCACTTCCTCCGGTCCCAGGATGAGACACACAGTGATTATGAATCATTATGGAGCCTCAGAGGACTAAGAGGGTTGTTCATCTTTGTGCCTGGCTGAAAAAGTGTCACGCCCTGATGCTGGGACCTCATTTCACCACCTGAGGGCGCTATGCTAGTCTGTGTACTGCCTGTGTTTTTGTAAGGACTCCAGTTCCCATCAGGCTATGTGTCGTTATGGTGTTTTGGTCTCACCTGTGTCACATTAACTGTTTGTCCTGTCATCTGTGTATATATAGCCACTTGGTTCAGTTGTTTTATTAACATTCTAAATAATGACTATATTTAACCATTAATCTCACTATGATATTTAACCTTACTCAGTCAATGTTAAAGATATCAATGTTATATTTTCACTGAACGTTATTTACTGTTTTATGTATTAAATCATCCCACATAATGTAAAAAAAAAATACTTCACCTTGGTTTTCACAGACTAGGTCATATGTGTGTCTGTGTGTGTATATATGCCTGATAAATAGTATGCCATTTCTTGGTCACTGCATGTACAGTAGTAGAATGCATGCTCACATCAGTGGCCAATGCTTAACACCTGTGTGGAGAGCTGGCAGCTGCCACTGATGGTTTTCAAGCTGCACTCAATAACACACTGATGTGTTCTGATGTGTCCATCTTCCTTTGACCACACAGCAAACACAGATCTGGGGCATTATGCTGGACTGCACAGAAAATTCCTTTTATAGAATCTGTCTGTCTGCTTCTTCCTCTCTCGCTGCCTCGCACACACACATGCACACAGTTGTGCTCCGTAGCTCATACTGCGTAACCTCACTATCAAATACCTTTATCATCATCGCAACTTTTGCTGTACATTTTTACACACACGACCAGACAAAAGACAGATCTCTGTGCTTCCTTTCAAAAACATCGACATAAAAGCAGCGGGTGGGATGAGCGCTAGCTGGTGAAGGTTTTACAGCAAGGCTTATAGTTTACAAGTACATTGTAAATTGATGCTACTGTTGAGTCTCTTTATTGAGAGTTAATTCTTTGGTTGTTGTACAAGAAAATCTGACATCGCTTTCCTACAGGAGCACAGCTATAGTGCCAACTCCCTCCTGATGTAGAGATATCGAAATGTGGAAAAAGAAAACCTCAGAATTGTGACAGAAGGTTTCCTGTGCTATACATAACACACACACACACTTGAAAGTGTGTAAGAGTGAAGAGCGTGAAATTAGGCTCCAGTACTCACAGCTATACCCTGAATTCGATGTGCTTGGGAATTCACTTATGAATATTTTATTTATACCTCCCACTAAAGTTTGGTGGTATGACTGGGATTTTCTATTATGGGATGAGTTATTTTATTTCACAATAATGATACCATATATAATCAATATATTTAGCGTGAAAATCAGCAAATATTTGTTTTATTTTTATTTTTCAGTAATGTCAAATCCCTTTATTTACACTCAACCATATACACAGGTGCAACAGTAGGTGAAAACTTGAGTGCAGTTCCGACCAACATGGCAGTAAGACAGATATTTCTTGTACACATTTACAGTTTTACACCAGAATACATCAAATGACACGTAATATACATAATAATCATACACAGCAGCAAATGTACATTAATGTTATCAATTTGTTGACATGAAGTGCATTTAACATATTACTACTTCTATATGGTAATGTTATGATTTTATTCTTTAAGATGTATGACTCCATTCTCAAAATACGTAAAAGTAGACTAAATTGTGAACAAAATTAACAAAATTGGTATTAACAGGTATAGGGCGTACTAATCCAGAGCTTTGACTTGTAAATGTAGAGTCTAACGTTACATTACAGCTTGATCTGCCAAAAGTAATGTTTTCTCTGTCTTAATAGCTGTTGATGTTACACTTTTTAAACATGTTATGAAGGCAGTGTTTTCTTCTGCAGACAACTCTCAAAAACAGGTAATATAGAGTTTATTTCATATAATCCCTGTAATGTGACCAAAAGTTCTTGTAAATAATAACTGCAATATGCAAACACAGGGAAATCCATCCATCCATGTGAATAAATAATAAATGCATTTTGCTAACTAATAAACCAAGCTAAAACAACCAAAATACGGGACGCATGAAGGGACAAACTGCTGGTCCTTCTTTAAACCACGTTTAGATGTATTTCATGTCTGACATTGAGATCTCTTGCAAAATTCAAATGATACCTTTCAGAGGTACATTAAACAGTCTGTATTATTGTTCTGAATAAATATATTGATTACATTTAAAAATTTGACATGAAAATCATTTTATGTTAGATATAAATCGAAAATATTTACAAAGCTATAAGAGAGGGGAGCCCTATTTGCCCTGCACAACATCCCCACAACCACATCACATCCCCCACCCCCCATCACAGGTCTCACAGATTTTAGAATCTATATGTTGCCGGGTATAATAATCAGTCAAAAAGATAATGCCCAACCTACCTGACAACCTACCTGGTAAACACGGCACTAATTCCCCTGTTGTGAGATATTCTGTAGAGCCTTCTCTTTATTTAATTTTGTTGACTGGGTTTATTATATAAGCACTGATGTCTCTGACGTGTTTTCAGCTGACTGCATCAGGATAAGATGACAGATTTGAGCTTTACATACAATGTAGCAAAAAGCTGGTGTGAAAATAAAAGAATTACATTATGGTGTATGTGTAAAGAATCTATGTCTTGCCTTTTCAATGCCAGTGTGTTGTACTGGTTGTAATCCAGGCTTGCTGATTTTGAAAGCTGGTTACAATGGCACTCAGAACCCCCGTATGGTGAACAGAGCCCCCTGACAGCCTGTGACTCATCACCATTCTCTCCATTCTTCTCCCTCTTTTTTTAAGAATACATCCAAAAACCAAACCGATCAATCTCCCATATGAAAGAAAGATAGCATTAAGCATATAAACAAAGGATAAAAAATGAGGAGGCCTTAATCCGTTCGCCTGCACTGGCCAACTCTTTCCCCCATGTACTAAACCCTCTGTATTGTTTCTTCCAGTGTGAGAGGATTTACATCCCCCCGCATCTGTTGTGATCGCCACGGCCAGCAGTTTCAGCAGATACTGTAATGTCGCCCGACATACAGTATATTTTACAGGCCAAATAAAAGACTTTCTCCGTCTGGTGATGGTCGAGATTAAGGTGTAAAAAAGTGCCTGGCTATGCAAGAAGTACAACTTGCTGACAACTTGTGCGAGATCTATACGATGCACTTTGCACGGGAGATGCCTCGAGGTTCCAGTAGCGCTGCGATCGCAGAATAATAGGTAAATAAATCGGGACATAAAGTATGCGTGGGAGGCAGGATGCGGACACGGGCGGTAATGATGAGAGCGCAGATAAGGTGTTGAATGTGGCGACTTGTGGAGATGAGGTAATAAACTACGGAAAGATACTAGCTTGGGAGAAAAGGGCCCCACAGTGAGGAAGATTCTGCTGCAAAGAGCTCTTGATATATAATGATGCCTTACTTACGAGAAAAGAGATTGAAGAAACATACCCACATACTTAATCGGCTGGCTGTTTGTCATCTCCACACAGGCATCAGGAAAATCTATCCTCAAGGGGACCCAGAGGCTCTTGGATACATGTCTTGGGAGCACATCCATACTCGCCCCGCCTGTTTAGTCTAGGCGCGGAAAAGATTAAAAGACCATTTCACAGAACATTTCACTGATAAAAAATTTTGTTTAGGATAAAATAACTTTTTGTTTCATTCTGTAATCTATTGAAAATGAAAACTGGAGAAACAGGTCATTATAATAGAAAATTAGTATTCTTCAGACCTCAAGTGCTGCACAAAAAACAAGTTTATATTCACTTTTCCCAAATGTACAAATATTACTGTTGTATTGTTTAAAAGTTAAAATGTTTTTTTTATGTGATAACCCTGATTTTTTTATCCCAGTTTTCTTGTCTTGTCATTCTGTTAAAGGGGTGCTACACTCTGACTAACGTACAAAGTTAAACTTGCTGTCTTCTCATGCTTAACATGGTCAACTTGTCAAAAAACGTGTTGGCCGTATTACATAGTATTTCTGTGCTCAATACATTCCCCCAGTGATCGTACATGTTTCGGAAAGTTTTTTTCAAACATATAAAACTGTTTTGTAACAATTTTTCAATGTCCCTTATTGGACAATTCTCCCGGAAAAGCACGCCCATATGGCAGCATGGAGAGCAGGGGAAGGAGCATGCGCAGACGTCACTTTTACTTGTGTGCATGAGAGAGAGAGACGGAGAGAGAGAGAGAGAGAGAGAGAGAGAGCATATGTTCGCGAAGTTCAGGTGTTTTTGTTTGTTCACTGCATTTGGGTGATGAACGTTGCATAAACTGTGGATATAACACTGGATTTGGAACAAATTAAACTGATATATGGAGCTGTCCCAGTGCTATAAGATGCCAAACATGAATCGCATTCGCTGAGGGAAAATGATGTCTGTGTTTTGTTGACAATGTGCTTTAGTTCAGCCTACCCCTCCCCCCCACACGTGCCGTATGATTTCCGAAGTATTCGTACATCTATCTTTTATAAATGTGTTCAAAAACAAAATATTCTTCGAAGATACGACTTATGCAATACTACTCTATAGGTACTCAAGATTAATTTGAGATTGGCAGAAACCCTGTGTGTTATGGCCGCTTTAAGCTTTCACATTGCTGTCGGATGATTTTGTCACTCCTGAGGTTTGTTTTGTTGACTTTCAACAGACACTGGACTGGAAAGAGTACAATATTTCGAAAAATGCTGATTTGAAAATCCGGAATGGTCTCTGCGTCTGTGTATACTATCTTAGGTAGAACATTTGGGCAAAATACTTGGAAAGTTAATAACATTGTATTACTACTAATACAAGTATGATACTTTATAATAAATGCATTGAAATGGAACTGTTTGCTTTCTTACATTCTTCAAATATCTTCTTTAGTCTTCAACAGAACAAAGAAATTTATACAAACAACTTTAGGGTAAGTAAGTGATGACAGAAGTTTCATTCTTGTGAACTATCCCTTTAAAGCTCAATATTTATATTAAAAATGGGTAGTTTAAAGTTGACATAATGCATTGCAATGGACTACAAATGCTGAGAGAGAGCAGACCTTACTTCTTAATCAGTGATGATGCATACTGAGGCAGATAATGTAAAAAGTATGAATATGCATTAACATGCAAATCAGTTGAATGCAAACACACCATTATTTTCCAGACGGAGCTCTAGAAGGATTGAGATGTAACAGGTGCTCTGTGAGCATGATGCAGACGGCTGTTTTAAGCGGCTCTCTTCACCCAGCTGCTGAGCGGGTCTGAAAGTATTGTGAAAGCAAAGTTATAGCGTTTTTTTATTGCCGCCATCTTTCTTTTTGAAGATGGTTTATAAAGTTGTTTTCTGCAACTGAGTGGGGATGAAACTGGATTACTCAGATATATGCATGAATGCATTGTTGAGATTTTTGTTGATTATAAATAGACTGATATTGTAAAGTCTAAGAAACTCCATTAAACAGTCATGACATTATTTATAGGACACACATAAGAAGGCATTTGCCTAGACCAGAAGGCAACACGATAGCTTAACAGGTTTTGGAAGAGAACGTGTGTGTGTATGTGTCAATTCTACACTTGCAACCCAGACAATGCCGCTTTAAATACCCTGCAGGCGGAGAAGCCCCAAGCGGATGGTCACCCCAGGGGCTTAGTCACGACTCGAGAGTTAGTGTCTGAGTCTCAGTGGGAATGTGGATCAAAGATGGAGTCAGCCAGCGGTGGCCCATCCTGCTGCGCCGTATTCACAGCGACTGACGGATAGAGCTCTCTCAGAATCAAATTTATCGACACGCCTCGGTTTGAGTGCTCGATCATATATAGTTACATCTTTGACCAAGCACCCGCTCCCTCCTTTCTGCCACTCATTGTCTTGTCGGAAAAGATAAGCAATCTATGATATCGATTTGTCTTCATTTCCGGACTCATTTCGACCAGAGGAATTTAAATGAGAAATCCATATCTTGCGTGCCCGGCTCACCACATGGGATGAGTTTTGAATGTTGAATGAAGAGCTTGAGCCTTGGGTTTTTACGCTTGCATCATGTAAAGTCTCTTTAGATCGAATCGCCAGGGTGACTGTGATTAGAGTAGAGAATCAGAATTTTTAGCATTGATCTCATTTGATTTTGTAGCTAACTCATGTCTAAAGTGTTTAAATACATTTGTGATTAAATTTTAACTTTTTTGGATAGAAGCTCTGTCAGTTTTTATATCCTTATGTGTCAAAATCGGAATATGATGATTCCTTTGTGGAATCCCAAAAAATATGTTTTGTTTTCATACAATGGAAGTCAATGGGGGTCAATGTTTTGGGTGAACTGTCACATTCGCTATTCACTTTTCACAAGTTTTAGTTATTTTTTATTTGTTGACCATCTAACATTATAAAAAACTAACCGCCTAATTTGAAGTCTAAAAACTACTACTAAGCATAAAAAAACATACAAATGGATGTATTACACAGACACAACAAACCGCACAACAGACAGAGAGAGGTAGGCATAAGCACCTCCAGAACATCGCTCGAGCGATTCCGAGTCACAAGGTGAGCCGTAAAAGCAACTAAAAGTGCAACTCCGGGGCCAAAAGCCCCCGGGAACTAGGAGCTGTCGAAGACTTCATTTCCCATAATCACCCTTGAGAGTTGGAGAACAGCAGCCGGTGCTGGTGTAAGCAGTGACTCAGACAGAGAGCAGATGGATGATCCCTCAGTTCACACTCTGGCAGGCAGTCGCCTTCTACATCCCCCTGCTTCACACCTGTGCGCTGCTGGGTATGACTTTAGATTTGGCAAAAGCAGGAGTGGCAAATAACCAGCTAAAAGAGACAGAACATTATCACTTCACTGCGTTAAAGTGGCCATAACTCAGACAGTTTCTGCATATCTCATATTAATCTTGAGTAGATACAGATACAGCTGTACAGTTATTTTCAACAACATACGTCGCGTGGGGGGGGATGAAAAGCATGTGCGCACCCATTGCCAACAAAACACAGACATATGACTCGGTTTCACTTACCGCGTGCTTTCATGTCCGGCATCTTTTAGGGCTGGGACTGCGCCATCAGTTTCAAATGATCTCCAAATCTAGTGTTATATCCACTGTTTTATAACATTCATTATGGAAATGCTGGGAACAAACAAACACACCTTAACTTCTCTCAATATCTCAAGTGTCATGATTCCGCTATCATCCATGACATCAAGAGTAACTAGCTGCAGCTGCAGGTCCTCAGCGGAGCCAATCTTGATGGTAAGCAGGTTTCGCTCGTCGGTTGAACCGTGGGCTGGCTATTTCTTTTGCCTTATCGAGGGCGTGCTTTTCTGGAAGAATAAGGGACCAAGAAAAGTTGTTAAGAAACAGATTTTTATGTTCGAAAAAATCTTTCCGAAACCTGTTCGAACGCTGGGGTAGTGTACCGAGCACAGAAAAACTCTGTCGTGCGTGCAAGTAGTTTTTGCCAAGCTGACCATGTCAAGCTAGAGAAGGCAGCACGTTGAAGATTGTAAAGAAGTCACAATGCATGAAATACCGTTCCATGTCCCCTTTTAAGGGTGTTAAATATATCGATTGTGCAGCCAAAAGTACTTTTTATTAATATGGCTGCTTACTTTAATACATATTTCTCTTATTTGCCTGACATTTCCCAAACTGGACCTTTAAAGCATTGAAAGTGTGTAATGGTCAAGATTCTAGCCTTGTTTTAGAGTTCTCTCTGAAGCAATGCCTCCTAAAAAAAAATTCTGGTGCAGGGAACAAGGGAGAGGATGGGAAGACTCCAGGACTGCACTCCCGGCACCGGGGATCATAGGTACCATGGAGGTGGCGGGAGCTTGGGAGGGTGCTGGGCGCTCGGGAGGCCTGGTTTCGGACGGAGGGGTTTCATTGCCCTCTGTTCCACTAGAAGAAAGAGCTTGCAGATCTACTCTTTTGTATTAGTTGTAGAGAAAAATAGGCGAATGTTGACCTTGCGGTAAGCACTGGTGGTCCAATGTATTGAGCTGAGGTGCTAATGGGAGACAAGAGTTCAAGTCCGGTCTGGGTCATGTTTAAAAAATATATATATACGGTATTTTACAGATTTTTCTGCTAAAAGGCTCCTTTTTTGTTTCATTTGACCAAGGAACAAATCCTGTTTGAAATTCCAGTTGTGATCGTTACTTTTCAAATGTTTCTGACAAGACAAAAAAAAATAGCTTTTTTGCAGCAAACACTCAAGATTGGTTGGGTGCACATGGGGATAAAAGTACCTAGTGTGTAACATTGCTTAATCTTTAATGTTTTGGGCCTAATTCCCTGCTGGAAATCCTGGATATCTTGTTCAGATAGATGGCATAATGGATTAGCAAGAATGAAAAGATAAAAAATCCAAACCTGACTGTCCCTGCCAGGAGTCACGTAATGAACCAACTTCGGATCTTCCAACAGGACAAAGGTCTAAAAACAAACATCAAAATCAAAACAAAATGGGTCACTGAGCACAAGATAAAGCTTCTGCCATGATCATCCCAGTTCCCTGACCCAAGCCCTATAAACATGAGTGGGGAGAACTGAAGATGAGCAGCACCAACACGGAGCTGGAAATCTGAAGGGTCTGGAGTGATTCTGTACAAAGGAATGTTCTATGATCTTGTCAGGAGTTCTCTAAACTCTTTAGGCATGTGAAGACTTCTTGGCAAAAAGAAGGTTGCAAAAAGTACCCTTATGAATGAAAGGATATGATTAATTGAGCATGGGGTATTTGAAAAATAAAATGTATTTCATAATGAGATTCTCCTCCCTATTAAAATTCTGGTAACGCTTTTCTTGAAGCATGTATGTATAATGCATTATAAAGAGTTATTAAAGTGTAAAATGCATTATAATTCTTCATAATGTGTGTTGTAATGCATTATATGTAATTGTAAAGAAGAATAACCAATTTAAAATATGTAGTGTAACAATGAATTGCTAACTGTTATAATGTTTTAACTGTAATAACACCTATTTTTAAGACATTGCATTACAATTCTTTCAAATTACTTTTATAATGCACTATACATGCATGCTACAAAGAAAAAGGGGTGATGCATAGTACATATGAAAGGTTAGATTTTTGTGATTTAAAAAAAAATAAAAGATCAAAAGATCTTAATGATACAGATTTATTTGTATAGACTTATTTGATCATGTTTATCTATATTAATAATTTTGAGCTCAACTGTAAGTGTGTGATTGTGGGAAAAACCTCACAACGACTTTAATGGTATTTGTTCTTTGTCTAGCGCTGTGTTGATGGGAGGCACATGTGTGAGTGGAGAGGATGTCAGCACAGCTGAGCTGATGCAGGTGAGAAACGAATGTGTGCCTGTCTCCATTTACACATTTGTGCTGCTTACGTAGTCATAAATGGTGTAAAAACAGTCATGTTCCCCATAGTGTCTGTCAGTCTCTGGGTGATACTGCACTTAGATACTTTTGTGGTGGTTTGCAAGAATTGTCACATGTGCCAAATTTAGATTTCAACTGATGGGAAAACATTCCCATAACCAAGTTACCTTTAACTGAACATTTTCCACCCATATGTAGAATGATGCTGAACTTTATACATTTACGCATTAACACATTAGAAATATGCTTTTTATTTATGTTCTGCATTACTGTAATATTGTAGTGGCCATGCTCTATCAGTTGTGCTACCTATCCATAAAATATAGTATTTGTTCAATTAAATAAAAAAATATATATATTTTGTGTTCAAAACCATCCAAGTCAAGCTTTCAGCATATTTGGTCCTCATCCACTTTCTTTCTCACATCACCATGTCAGATGAGCCCTGTCGCAGCAGTCAGCATGCTGCCAAGGTTTACAGTATACTATTCGTCCCTCATGTATACTAAAGCCATCATTCTGCTGGAAAACAATCCCCACTGGCAAGAACACCTGGTGACTCCCGATGCAAATTCAAAGACAAGGTCACGATGTCATGACAGAAAACATAAGGTACAATGAGCTCAACATGGCCAGTAGTGCACACTGTATATAATACCGAGTGTCTGAATAATATGATTTATAAACTGCCATTACATCCACCATTCCCATATAAAAAAGCATGGGTACTGCATCACGCTTTCCTTCCAGTAAACTCGCCTCCCTGAGAAATCTCAACAATGTCTCACACTGTGATCAGATTTGTTTATCCCAAAATCTGCGATTCAAATTGAAATAAAAAGTAAAGTCCAATGTGTTATGAAAGAGTGATCACTAAATAATGGAGTTGTTGCTATCCTGACGATTATCCCATCACACACTGAACGTTTTCCCATCACAGATAGGCCTACATAGCTATGTTATGTTTGAAACAGCCTAAGCCCCCACTGTGATCAGGAGCACGGCCAACGCCACATTTTGGATTATAATTATTGCTGGCGGTAAAACGTATCACATAATTGAATGCAAACAACACCCTGGTAGGAACATTAGTAAATTCCATATCCATATAATGGCATTAGTAAACATAAGCACCTGAATGGTCATACAGAATCTGTGGTTCTAATGTCAGTGTTTAGAAGCTCTGACCAAGAACAGACAGATCTCTACGCATGCCAAGAAACGGAGCGTGGGATTAGGAAAAGAAAAAGATTTATGCAGAGGAGACAGTTGAGAGAGAGAAAAAGAAATGGATATTTTTCTGTAGCTACATTAGTATGAAATGGTAAATCCAGAGAGAGTGTAAATGTAAATCCTTACATTCTGTCAATCTGATGTGTTTGGACTAGTCCTTCTGTCTTTTGAGTACCACTGTAAAATAATGCTTATTCTAAAATATGATTGTGCACATGCATGGGTATCCTAATATTGGATTGGGGGATTGAATCGGGGAGGGTAAATTGGGGACGTTTTTAAGATGGGTCTTTTTTCAATTGTTACAAAATATGATTGAAATTATCGACTGTGGCCACAAAACCAGTCAAAAGGGTCATTTTTTTATTGAGAATTTTACATCATCTGAAAGCTGAATAGATAAAATGATCTATGGTTTGTTAGGATAGGACAATATTTGGCCGAGATACATCTATTGGAAAACCTGGAATCTGAAAAATATTGAAAAAATAGTATTTTAAAGTTGTGCATCAGAGGCACTGTAGCAGGCCGTTGCTGAACAGAAACAGGTTTGTTTTAATGGCTTCTATTGGCTTACCGCTGTAATAACGTTGTGGAGAGGAACTGAACCTGAAAGTAGAAATTTGAAACTTTACATAGATACAAAACTTGAGTGGGTAATTCTCAAAGAGCGGGCAGCAGCAAGTGAAGTTTGTAGGCGTGTTTCCGGCCTGATAGCGTTTTGATATAAGTACGTTGGAAATTTACAAACTACTTTCATGGAACATGATAGTTACTTTATATCCTAATGATTTTTGATTTTTTTTAACCATTCAATGTATGGTTTGCTATTGTTACAAATATAATCCTGCTGACTGATTTTGTGGTCCAGGGTCACAAATGATATACTGTATTTGCAAATGGGCAGTTTTGTGAAATGTCCTGACTCTATCAGAGTAGATTATATAGCAGTGTTTTGGTTTTGTTTGACTTCTGGGCCATGGCATGATGATTTTCAAGACAGCCACACCAACTCCACTAACTGTCAATTAAATGTTATGGCCGTGTTTTTTTGACAGCAAATTACATGGTTCTGGGATGGGCGTACTAAAACAGCTTTCATAAAAATTGACCGACTTCTATGATGCTTTTCCTAGTGTGAAGAGTGAGATCTTTTCTCTCATTGGCGGTTATGGGCCCCCCAACGATTCTTGTCAGTTTTGTGAGCCAGTACAGCATGAGCCTACTACTATATCAATAGTAATAATTTACCAGATGGATTGACTGATATATATTTGAAGAGAGTGTGAGATTGTGAAAGGAATCATGAAGAGCATTTTACCGTTACGGCCAGCTATTCCCCTGAAACTCTCCATCAAACGTTGAAGCTCGATATGAGATGAGAGTTTGGTTTATTGTTCACATGCTTTTAGTGGCGCAGATTAAAACATGGTATTTCCCTGAAGGAGTTTTTCATCCAAAATTCTGTCACCATTTACTCACAATAATGTTGTTCCAACCCTGTATGCTGTATTTCATCTCCAAGATGGAATCATAATTCAGTTCATAATCATACATATAACACACTATTAAAGAAGCCATAAATTAAACCAACAATTTTAACCGGAGATTTTGTTGTATAAGAGGGAATTGTATTCAAGCGAACATCCTGTTAGAGTCAGAACTGAAAACGCCCTTGTTACTGAAATAATAGTCTCAGCCTCAGACGTCAGGCTCACGATCCGTTGGCTGAACGTCTGAAGCATAAGGCACACTTTTTTTGGAAACACTTGAGAATGTTCAAAGTCATCATCTGATTGGTTAAATTTCACAGGATTTCCAGTAGATGTGCGTTCTTTAATTAACCGCCTGGAAACAACACAAAGCCGTCTGATCTTAGAAGTAAGCTGTCGTGTTTACAACAGTTGCTATAATAATTCATCACGATGGACTAAACGCTTAAAGGTCTCATGAACTGGCCTTGTTTATTCTGTTATACTGTTGTATGAGGTATAGTTATGAGGTTCCCGTGATTTTTACATTAAAAACATAATAATCAAGAAATAATCGGCTGTTTTCTACACATCTTTTAATGGGCGTGCCGCATTGAAGACTTTATAAGTTGACGCCACTGAATTGATTGAATAAGTGGTTTGCATAGTAGGAGGCTTCTGTGAATTTGGTTCGAGACGAAACGTTACACATTAGCATGAACACCGCCTCCACAGACGAATATCAACAACTACTTCTCTAGCTCCGCCTACTGGTTCGTGCATGACAATTCTAAAGTAACACATGTTGAGGGGAACCAGATAGATTGAGCAAGCTATAAACATGCCGTTAAAGATCGCAGAATAATGTGAAGTCAGTGCCTGATTTTGGAAGAACACAGTCACTCCATATCCTTCCTTTGGATTCCGACATTAGTAATGCGTGGTTGAAGCTTATTTTTATAGATCTTCCAGCTCAAGAGGATATAACATTGAGCGTTTGTTCGATTAATTTCAAAATATATTCCTTTGCGAACATGGCAGGTTGACTCCTGATATGCGGATAGACTTAAATTAAAAAGCAGTGCTCAGTCGGAAAAGGGTGGCTTGCTCACTTCAGGTAGGTGGAGAGTTCCTGCCCCAAGTGGAGGAGTTCAAGTATCTGGGGGTCTTGTTCACGAGTGAGGGAAGGATGGAACGGGAGATTGACAGACGGATCAGGGCAGCTTCTGTAGTAATGCAGTCGCTGTACCGGTCTGTCGTGGTGAAGAAGGAGCTGAGCCGCAAGGCGAAGCTCTCGATTTACCGGTCAATCTACGTTCCTACTCTCACCTATGGTCATGAGCTGTGGGTCATGACCGAAAGGACAAGATCGCGGATACAGGCGGCCGAAATGAGCTTTCTCCGCAGGGTGGCCGGGCGATCCCTTAGAGATAGGGTGAGAAGCTCGGTCACTCGGGAGGAGCTCAGAGTAGATCCGCTGCTCCTCCACATCGAGAGGGGCCAGCTGAGGTGGCTCGGGCATCTTTTCCGGATGCCCCCTGGACGCCTTCCCGGGAAGGTGTTCCGGGCATGTCCCACCGGGAGAAGACCCCGGGGAAGACCTAGGACACGCTGGAGGGACTATGTCTCCCGGCTGGCCTGGGAACGCCTCGGTGTCCCCCCGGAAGAGCTGGAGGAAGTGTCTAGGGAGAGGGAAGTCTGGGCAGCCCTGCTTAGACTGCTGCCCCCGCGACCCGGCCCCGGATAAGCGGAAGAAGATGGATGGATGGATGGATGGTGCTGTGCCATCAATATTGGATTCAATAGGAATGGCGCAGCTGTAGCAGTACGATTTTTTTTTTAATTTAGAAGTTTAATTTCCTTAATTAGCCCTGCGATGGGTTGGCACTCCATCCAGGGTGTATCCTGCCTTGATGCCCGATGACTCCTGAGATAGGCGCAGGCTCCCCGTGACCCGAGGTAGTTCGGATAAGCGGTAGAAAATGGATGGATGGAATTTCCTTAATTACCCTTTCTCTCGACGCGTAAAAAAGGCGGAGATTAAAAGTGGACGGATCGAGCAAACTTTAAAATGAATTGTATATTCGACTAATTGTTAGGAGGCGACCACCACTGTTACACATCAATCTTATGTGAGTAAAACATTTTTGTACTATGCGTCAATATTGCTTTGTTTTAGATCGTTTGATGTGGCTTGAGGACTATTCGCACGTGTTAAGTATTACTTGGGGACTTTAAATCATTTGCAGAGGTTGTCTCTGATCTTAATCCCGTGTGAATCGGCATCTCTGTAATTTGGCGGGCTCATATATCATTTTCTAGGTTTTTATCCACTGTTTGCAAATAATGTAGGCTGCTTTGAAGTGTTCTGGTATTATTTCGGGTGCTGGGTGATATCCATAAGTCACCGGCATTCTCCAGTTTGTTTATTTATCATGGAAACTCTCGCAACATTTGAGACCCGCGATCAGCGTGATCTTCAGTCCAGTTCGCGATCATATTTCCTCATCTGAGGAAATAAGTCAGTAACTTTGAGTAAATAAGAGGCTTCACTTATCACGTGCGAATGCTTCACATAAAATAAATGTGGGGAGGTCATTTATAAATCAGAGCTGATCATGATGATGATAAATTATAAATGTTGTTGTTTTTGTTTTTTCATGTGGACTCCATGTGTTTTGGGGCAAACACAGAATTTGTTAAAACATACAAATGGAATAACACAAAACCCATACCAATTATAAAGTAACAGTTAATATAAATAATAACAGTAAATTATTATTATTATATAAATTAATGTAATCAGCAATAGAATAGTTCCTTTTTGTTTTATTCCTTTAAATATTGCTGCATCTACTGCTACTGGTTTCTTTTCCCTACAGTTTTGGGATTTTCAATTCTGTCTCAATGTTTTCCTTTTGCATTGTCTTTATCACAATCCTCTGTTTGTTTCAAGGACAGTCACGCATTCAGTGGATCTCGTTGTCCGCTATTTTCTCACGCTCTCTCCTTCTATTCATATCTCTTTTCTCTCTCTTAGCCTGCCAAGGTCTGTCTTTATTCATTTCATCTTAAAGCTTTTACTGTTATTGTCTGATTCCATTCATTGACCATGATACATAAGTCTCACCAATAAATGCATGGCAGCATTAAGGCCTCGCTACCTTACACAGCAAAACAAAATACCTAACTTCTTATTGCACTGCTGTCTGTTTACATGTCTGTGGAAATACAGCACAGCAGAAACTTAACTTGAGGTTTTCCAGATTGAAATATCAAATGTAATAAAATCCTCTTAGACTAATTCTCTTTTAAACCTGACGATCATCGCCTCTTTTGAACACAGGCTTGAAGTGTGTATGCAGCATAATATTGGTGTCTCTTAAAGAAATCTCAATACTCGTGATGTGCCTAGAGAGCCATAAAACCCCCCACTCCCTTTTGACGTGGTTTCTTATACCAACATCAAGAGACCTGAACCAGGGGGGTCTAGATTTAGGTTTGTGCTCTCACTGAAAGTTTTGATAACCCTTTTGTTTCTCCGTGGGATATTTACGACTCCTAAGCTTCAAAGCCGATCTATATTTAGAATAAGTGTGTTAAGATGATTTTATTGATTTTCAGACATGTTTTATCTGCCTTGCAGCCATGCCCTCTCTCTCACTCTCACTCTCTCTCTGCACTTTCTAGCGCATTTGTGTTTCATGTATTTGTTTGTGTGTAGAGTAGTGATAATAAACAACCATATATTAATTTGTGATGGGTTTTCTGTGCTCACGCTCACAAACTTGGTCTCTTTAACTGTGGTTGGTTTACGCTACCTTTGCTCTAACTCCTGTTTGATAAAATCACGATACTTATGGCCATGAGATAACATAAAGTGTATAATAGCATTGATGCATTAGCTGGACGAATGCATTCAAGTATTTTTATAATTTATATTACTATTTCGGCAGAAAAAATAATTTGTATAGGTTTGGAACAATCTGAGGGTGAATAAATGATGACAGAATTTTCATTTTTGGGTTAACTATCACTTTAAGCCTTGTCTGTAAAACTAGGCATTAATGTTTTTTGTTTTGTTTTTATGATCATTTATTGTTTTAAATATATTTATGGGCAGGTTTATGGCTGTTGTTTGCATATAGAACTATTCACTGAATATATAGTTCTATCACAACCAGCTTCCTAAACTTTTGCTGAAGGTAAAATGATTTGATTTCAGGAATGATATAGGACTCCTCACATTAAGCTGTTTTGGTTTTTTGGGTCTGAATATTTATTGGCTATTTCAGCTGATGAATGGCAATGTCATACAGTACCTCTCTGTTTTGTGGTTCATTCTGAAAAATAAAATGAAAAGCATAAGAATGATTAGAAAATCTTAAAATTTGTTTGCCTAGAAAAAAAGTGCTCTGATATTTACTTCTTTCCTAAACCTATGACCTTTGAAAACACAAATTGAAAGTAGAACAGACTTTCTGTCGGGTGAAAACAAAGTCTAAATTGAAATTAGACATGGATCACTGCATATGCTTTAGAATTCCAGCTTTAAGTGTTTGCTAATTTTCCACATGGGGAAAGTGAATAAGACCACCACATGTTAAAAGATGGGGATTCACTGAAAGGAGTAATTAAATCAATCAATTGCAAATTGAACAGCTGTTAAGTCATAATAAGCTTTTTTATGGAGTACTTATCCACCAAAAATGCTAATACTGTGTTATAGATTTGGTCACCGCAGACTTGGTTGGTTTCCTCCAGGAAAACAAATAACCTTTCCTCCCTTGCTCTTCATTGCTAAGAAATAACCTGCTGTTTATCAAACTAAATGAATGTTATTAAACTAATTTATATGTCTTTATTATTGATCTTGGAAGGAGCACCCTTATTATCCTCATAAATAGGATGATACTCGATGCCCTTGTATCCATCCCTCAGGTCACGGAGACAATTCATCAATGATGCATGCATCAGATCAGAGATGTATTGACACATCCATTAAGACTTTTATTGTGTGCCGATGACAGCTAAAAATGAAATAGGATGCCCATGTTTCATTTAAATGTTGCATGAAAACATTCGAGCATCCCTTTGTATGTTAAAAAAGTAGTATAGCTGGGTTTAAAAAATAAATAAAAATCCAGTGTTTTGTTTAATAACATTCAGGTAGATGACAATACTTGCCCACATTCAAACATGTTTAGGCTGTGTAGGCAAGGACATGGTGCATCATTGAGTTTTCACAGAATCCTTGAAATGTTAAAACTAAACCCACAAACATGCACTTGGGAAGGTCATCTATGACCATCAGTACAACTTTTTCACATGAATACTTTGCAGATTTTGTGCGATTCTTGTTCTTTTTGTGGCCAGTCCACCTACGTATGAACTCTGTTTTTGGACCTTTTTGAGTCACATGTTGCTGTGTTGAGTCTCTAGTTGTTCTAAACCAAATATACACCACAAGTTAACCAGTGTTAAAGGGTTAGTTCACCCAAAAATACAAATGCTGTTATTTACTCAAGTTTTTCTGAAATTCTATACATTTCTTTATGTATAACACACAAAAATACATTTGAAAGAATTTGAAGAACTAAACAATTCTGGGGTTACATTGACTTAGTCATAGTTAGTCCCACTATGGTAGTCAATAGTGACCAAGAACTGCTTGGTTACAAACATTTTTCTAAATAAGAATGTGTGTTCAGCATATATATCAAGTTTTAAAGGTTTGGAACAATTTGACAGTGAGTAAATGCTGACAGAATTTTCATTTGTGAATAGGAAACTGAAAATGATTATAAAATATGTCTTCAAAACAGTCTTTTTACATTGATGAAATGCTGGACTGGATTATTAAAAAAATCATAGACGTCCCATAAGAAATCAGTGCTTTTAAATGAAAACACTCAAATCAAGCTTTTTCATTAAGGCATTCTCAGAGGTACAGCGTGAGCTCCCCGCTGGGTCTGTGTACCAGGAGGAGGTAATGATTAGAAATATAACGGTGAGAAATGAAGGGCATAGTCTTAAGAGCTGACAGAGAAGCTGGAGACATCCTCTGCGACATCGGTTTTCAAAGCAGACTCTTTAACGCAAACCGTATCTGACTGCTAACGTAGTGACATGTGCCATGAGCGAGAGGAATGAAGCAAATGCCTTCTCTAGGGCTGGGCTGGGTAAAATGGGGTGGGGGTGAGTATGAGCTAATGAACAGTGAAATCTTTACAGAGCATTACAGAGCCTCTTCTTATTTCAAACCTGAATGGCTTTCCTTCTTCTGCAGAACACAAAAGAAGATATTTTGAAGAATGTTGGTAACTGGCCCCCATTCACTTGCATTGGTTATGCGTCCATACAATAGAAGTGCTGTTCGGTTACCAACATTCTTTAGAAATAAATTATTTTTTGTTCTCCGGAGGGAAGAGTGACATAAAGGTTTAAATGACAAGAGGGTGAGTAAAGTATGACAGAATTTAATTTTTTGGTTTGCTAAACAGCACTAATGTTTATTTGTTTAACTACAGTGTAAAACATAGAAAATGCATTTTACTTATAACTTTGTTATACTGTCTTTAGACGCGTTTTTGATTGTAGGTGGAAGATTTTCTAGGTCACTCATTTTTCTTGTATCCACACGTGAAATAATAGTGGCAAGATGGATTGTTGACTCGGTGTTGGTAAAATGATAGAGCTTCAGGTTGGACTGTGTCATATTAACCACTAGTGCAGAAAAGTCGATAAAAGATACACACAAGGAAGATCGTCCTGTTTCCTCTGTACGTGATTGGGTGTGTAAACAGTAAGGCATATAGAGATCAGTCTTGTGACATTTCCCTGGGAGCCCAGCATAGGCCTTGGGTTTGTGTGATGACTTCAGCTGTCCATAAACGGCTGGTAGCTGTTACTCACAGTCTGAGTCATAGTCTGATACACACATAGATGGCAATCCATTCTGCCGATACTGACCTCAATGCGCCGCTATATATATTAAATCCATGTTTTTTTATTGATTTTATTTACAAAAATAACATGTCAGGTAGGACTGGTGCACCATTCAGAATACATTTGATGAACGCAAAAGAAGATATTTGAAACCAAAAAGAAGAAAAGTATTATAAAATAAGTAAAAAATGTTCAGTTTAGATTTCGTGTTGACTTCCAGTACAGTATATTCCCCTTTCTGCCATTCAAGTTCACACATCAGTGATGGCCAATTAACTGTACTTTGTTTTCTACACTTGAATTGAAAGTGCCCCTATGATGGACTTGCAATCTATCTGGGGTTTACCTTGTCCCAAGATGCTGGGATAGACTCGAGTCCTCCCTTGACCCTGCCATCAATGGACTCTTCATATCCATTTTACATGCTCCTTTCCATTCTGACCCTTACAGTCTGCCAAACAGCTCATTTAACATGCACTAAACACACGGAAGACTGATGTGATCTAAGTGAACTCAGTTTTCTTTAAACATGATTCCAGCAGGAGAGGTCTCGCCTCAGCGCACGGCTTTGGCAGTCTTGACTAGCTTGCCTGCTAGTGGGATGATAAGGTTACATTAGGTGGAGGATGCTGTCCATCTCTTTGACAGCAGTCACTGTTATCCTCAAAACCACTGTCACCCAACTCTCAAGGGATGGCTGTGTATTGAGTGTGTGGGTTTACTTTTGTGTATGGAGATACATTTGTTTTTAAAAAGCTTTTTTCATGTTTTAGGGATCTTATAAGCAATTTTGGGATAGGGTTTGTCAGTAGCAGGAATGTTGTCAGGGTCCCGGTTGATGAAGGACTGAGAAGGTCCTCTAAAGCAGTGCTTCTCAAACTGTTTCGTTGTAAGGCCCCCTTTTTGTAGAGTGGATCACTTTGCGCCCCCCAAAAATAAAGACTTATAGTCTTAAACTTAGAATTAAACAAAAAACATATTCAGTACTGAAACATCAATTCTTTTGGCTGGTGGTATTGTAATTGTGTATATGTGTGTGTGTGAGTGTGTGCGTGTGTGTGCATGTTTTACGTTCTGTTTATTTATTGTAATGTGACTGCTGAACCGACTTCCTGAAAACTGTAAGTTGGAGGTCTTTTTTTTGGATCTGGTTATTTAGTGGTTATGAACATGAATACTTTATGAATTTACAAAAAAGCCTCATTACTTCATTAGTCAGGGTTTAAATGACAACATATTACATTTATTTTATTTTGTGTTCCTGGATTGGATCAAAGATTTGCTTTTTATCAGTTTATTCTCTAATTTGTTGTCTCTAAAATATCCTAAATAATATATCACTTGGTATAATCAATAAATTATCACTGCATTAAACATTCAATTCTGCCCCACATTTATCTTAAGTAGGGTTCTTTCATAAACGATAAAGTAAATAATGTTTTTCATAGATTTATAACCCTGTCAACAGTTTAGACAGAGTTTCTCCTTATTTAAATAATTGCTATGACATGATAGATAATACTAACAGGGACAAAGTCCCACTGGTCTTTACACCATACGACAGGTCCTATCTGTCAATATGTGAAGACCCCAAAAATGACGCTAAAAGCAGGTACTTTTTGACTTGTCACAATTCATTTCTTAAATCTGTCATTAGACGCTAACCTAACATCCTATGATGGCGCCGCGGACTTTCCAGAAATGCCACAACCCGCTGCAAGCTCTCTGCGTTAGTTGCTGGTGACAGTCGCCCCAAATGGCCTTAGCAGTTTTCTAATCTCAACAGCGCAGTCCTGCTGTCAGTCATCTCTATACAGTGTTTCCTGAGTAGCCTTCAGTGAAATCTCTGAACTTGCGTCACATGGAGATGGCTTTGCATCTGTTAGTCAATTATTTTTGAGGGAATTTCGGAACATAAAGGCCGCTAGCTAGCGTGGCTCTGAATGCCCCACACATCTGTACACATGTCTGTTATTTTTTATCTGATTTCATTAGGAACAGGTAAATCATCAAAACTATCATCTCTTGTGTTTTATTGAAGGAAATACATTGTAATCGGCGTAAACGCATGCACAGATCACTGTATTTTCCTCATCAAGAAAGCATCCGGGTCCGTGTTGCTTTCATATTCATGTGAAACGCGCCACAGTTCAAGAACAACCGAATTTGAACCACCTCCTTTATGTAGTGTCGGTTGCCAGGTGCGCACCCTGGTTCGCTTGACAGCTTTCACATTTCATGCGAACTGCGCCCCGTTCCGAACAAAACATCAAGTGTGAAAGCCGCCTAACTTGTTATGTCTCATGCTGTCTTGGGCCTGACACAACATAAACAATAGCTATAACTGTAGATAATATTTATTTTTTTCTAAATAAAAAACGGTGTACACAACTGTACCACTATCGATACAGAGGAGTGATTTTGTTGGTATCACTTTCAAGCTGATGAAACATTTCCATTTCAATTTCCATCCATTTGTAATTTCTAGTGCTTCTAGATTAAAAATGTAAATAAACATGACGTAATTGTTGGTGCTGAAACCAATATAGTGTTATATTTGTATTAATAGTTTTGGTACAAATAGGCCATTATGGCATTGAATGATTATTTTGGGTGAACAAGGGCTTGTATTTACAGATAAGCAGCATTTTAGTAGAAAATTTTACCTTTTGTATGTATTTTTCTATTTTCAGTTTTCTATGGGTATTTCATTTAAAAAGTGAAGCCTTGCATTATCATGCAGATACCTGAAATACAATGCGCGTCAGATGAGATCCACTGATAATAATGACGACACAAGTATGAATGCCAAACATCTGCACAGAATTAGAAGTCGGATAATGAAGCTTGGATTACAATGTGCGAAAAGAAAATATAGCTTTCAGGTAGGTTCCAACATTCCCTCCTTTTAAATTTTGCGTGCTCATTCTTTCATTATGAGCTGAGAGAGATTTCTAATGTCATGCATTTCTGTGCAGGGCATGAAATTAGCTCCTAAATACGGGAGAATGGTCAGCGATAGGGGTTATATTGTCCAGTCATGCACGTTTTAGTCGTGTCCATTTTTACACAGGTACGATATCTGTTGTTTAATGTCGTTTTAGTGATTACTACTGGCTGTAAATTACATTTACATTCATACATTTGGCAGATGCTTTTATCAAAAGCCATTTACAGTATATTGCATTATCCTATACATAGGTATGTGCAATCCCTTGGGATCGAACCCATAAATTTGCGTTTTTTTATGCAATGCTCTTACCACTGAGCTACAGGAAAGCTGTAAAATCAATAAAGATCTTTATGATTTGATTTAAGAAATCTGAAAATGGTATTTTGTTTCACATATGAAAAAGGAACATATGCATTTCCAAGATGAATGTTTCATGGGACATTTTTTTTCATCTTTCACAGATTTTTTAATGTAGACATCACCAGACCATCCTCAGACCAATTTACCAAGCCATATGTTTTCGATTTCAGTTCCTTACTTATATACGTTAAAGGAAGATACATAATCTAATAATAATACATAAAAAAACTACAGAAAGACTAAAGAAAGACATACCGGTTTGAAATGACAAGAGCGTGAGTAAATGACGATAGATCTTTCATTTTTGGGTGAACTTAAAGTGTGATGTAAGGTTTCTGAAACCACTCTTCGCCAGAGGCGATCGTTCCGATCTTAATCTCTACGTGAAGAGTTTTTACCCCTAAAGGTAAGGTGGTATGCTTCAATCAGATCATGGCACTCTTAAGCACTTCACCTGTAGAGCACAGTCGCTGGGGACACGAGAACGGAACCGGGCGCACACATTCAGCATATTAATCGAATGGATTGGACATAAACGAATGTCACCCATCGGAGGACAGATGTCAGCAGTCTGCCATCTCATTCCCACAGTCTGAATTGCATTTGCAAGTAAATTGGTGTAAGATGAATTAAATCGCTTATTCTTTGCTCGTCCCAACATTCAGGAGAAGCAGGAGGGTCTAAAGGGGGCTGTAAACCCAGCAGATCTGAATTTTCCCTCCAGCGCTATTAACCAACAGGGATTAGAGCGTATCCTAATCACAGACCTTTACACGTATACTCTATCCATACTTAAGGGAACATTTAAAGTTTAAATTAGCTTTATTTTTGAGAGCTTTGACTGGTTGTGCTTTGGGGTAAAGCAGTTTTGTCTACTCTCTTGACTACTCATATTAGATTTACAATTATAGGTCACACTTTATTTTACAGTGCCCTTGTTACAGTGTAATTATACGGAGCCCTTTTAGGGACATGGTGGTGGAAAAAAATGAGAGGGAAGAGAAAAATAATTTTTTAAGTTTTTGCGTTATCTCGCAAAATCTTTGCGTTCCCCGGAGAAACATTGTGTTATCTCGCAAAACATTGAAACGTCCTGTTATTCTGCTCCGTACATTAACAATGGAGCGGTTCATACTAGATTCCCGGACCAAAAACTTGTGAGCTAAACGTTGTTATAACACAAACAACACATTATTCCTTAGACAAGGATAAACATCCTAGTCTTCCTCAAAATGAGAATATAAATGTATCTCTATATGAGCAGGCGACATGGAGTAGTCCAAAGAGACCGTCTACAAAGTGACTGTAAATCCGAAAAGCGTTATTAAAAAAATTGTCATTAATAATTTAAATGTTACACACAGTAGTCTCACCAAATTCAAATTACACATGAATGGCCTCCTACTGAATCTAAACTGGTTTAACTTATACTACATTATGTAGCACTGAAGTTAATTACTATTTTTAGTAGCCTAATGATCTTCGGGTTTTGCCCTTTATAGAGGATTCCTTCGGCTCCCGCCTGGGGCTCGATTTGTGGAAAATTAAGTTCAAGTTCATTGTTTACGTTACGTAGAATGATGTGTCATTTGTGTTATAAGAACTCACTAGTAACTCACTTCAGCTCACTAGTAATTAGTCCGGGAATCTGCATCTATAAACCAATGTTTAAGGAGCTAGTCTCAAACTCAGCCAGCAGAACATTAAACATGAAGTGTTTGTCCGAATTCAAAATGGTTTGCGAGATAACGCAAAAGTTTTGCGAGATAACGCAAAAGTTTTGCGAGAGAACGCAAACGTTTTTCGAGGTAACGCAATGTTTCTCGGGGGAACGCAAAGATTTTGCGAGATAACGCAAAAGCTTTAAAAAATATTTTTCTCTTCCTTCCAATTTTTTTCCACCACCATGTCCCTAAAAGGGCTCCGTATAATTATACATTTAAGGTCTGAGTAATAATTATTAACTATATGTCCTTACTATAGGTTAAGGATTAGGGTGTGGTTTAGGGGTAGTTACATGTAGTTTTTCATAATGTATAGTAAATACTATAGTAAATACATTTAACAGGTGTAACAAGGGCACCGTAAAATAAAGTATTACCCCAAAATACATTAGTGATGCTTTCATCGTCAGTACATTGAAGTTCTACATTTCTTTTATCAATGTTTGTGTGCCTTGGGATTCAAAACCACAACCTTTTGTGCTGCTGATAAAATTCTCTAGACGATTTCATTAGACACACGCGGCTGGCCCCATTATATAATAATAATATAATATGATAATATTACTTCCAGAAAAAATGTGAGAGAATGTGATGAAACGGGTTGCTTTCCAAAGTTCCCTTTCTGTCGGTCTCTCGACGTTGTGTCGAGAACGACAGATGGGGTTCGTCCTTGAGAACCAATCAACTCTGACTACTATAGAAAAGGCCAATGAAATTTGGCGAATGAAATTTGCATGCCGGACTCCGCCCCCGGATATCCGGTATAAAAGGAAGCCGGCGTGCAGCATTCATTTACCTTTTGTTCTTCAGAGCCTTCACTCTTGAGTACAACTTAGGATTCTAAATCCTCTACAAACTACACTGCTGGTGCTACGACGTGTTGCAGCGGATCATCCCTACCTGCAGCGATCTTCCCCTGGGCGTCTCGGCAGTTCCGGAGGTGTTTGAGATTTTTTTCTAAAAAGTCCTTTTCAGGACTAACTGAGCATTCTCCAGCGTGGCATGTCCCGCTGTTCTCTTGGGTGCGGCACCCTCATCGAGGAGGGGGATGGACACGATTGCTGCAATAGGTGTCTGGGCGTCCAGCACACTGAAGCAGCGTTCGTTGACACATCTGCCCGCACTGCGGGCAGATTGTCATTCAGAAGTTGCGGTCACGGGTGGCTGTCTTCCTACGGGAACCAGACACCATTTCGTCTGCTACCTGGGCTGTGACATCTGTGGCTACGGCCCCGATGACCACCCACGTTAGCAGCGTTAGTGATATGGGGAACTCTGCGAACGTAAACCCGCCAGCTAAGTGCTCACGGGCCGATCGCACCCCGATTCGCTCTTCTGAACGTTCCCCAACCGGCGGTGGCATACCGTCCGGATCCTCACGACACACATCGGGAACGATGTGTGACGTAGATGAGATGTTGCTCGCAGCATCGGAGGGAGACTGGCATCCGACTCTGACGAATCCGAGCTCCACCCCCAGCGGTCGAGTTAGGAGGAAGCAGAAGTGATGTCATTATGCTAACCCGGGGAAGCGTGGTTCCTGAGGTCGGAGCGCGGTGCAAACCGCGCCCACCCCGGGTGCCATTTTTTTCCCGGAGGTGCATGAGGAGCTGTGTAAAACTTGGAGCGCTCCACGGACCGCTCCAGTGAAAACCAGCTCCGCCTCCCTTACTTCCCTCGATGGTCAGGCAGCCAAGGACTGCGTCGTGACCCCCCGGGTGGAACGTCCGCCCGCGGTGCACCTGTGCCGCGGACGGCTACCACCTGGGGGGAATCGGCCACGCCTACGGTCCAAAGCACGTAGGGCTTCGGCATCACTGGTGTCGAGGTCTTGCGATGCCGCGGTCCAGGCTGCCTCCTCTCTGCGCCATGCTCATCCTGCAGGTCCGCCAGGCCAGGGCATTGAGAGAGCTCCACGAGGGTAAGGCCGACCTGGGTATAAAAGCAGGATCTCCGTGCCGCCGCTGACAGCGCTCTAAGGGCGACCGAGGCGGCGGCACGGGCCCTGGGTCGGACGATGTCCACTGTAGTGGTCCAGGAGAGACACCCCCGGCTATACCTTGTGCAGAGGAGTGACACCAAGGAAGTCCGCTTTCTTGATGCACTCATCTCGCAGGGTGGGTTGTTGGTAAACACCGTCGAGGACTGCGCTCAGCAGTTTTTTGACGGTGAAGCAGACAGTGGCAATTAGCCACATTTTTACACGCCGTGACTCGGCCGCCAGAAGGCCTCCGAGATCCCGCGTGACGTCTGCTTCCCTGCAACCCAGGACCCCTTCGACATCGATTCCGGTTCCTGTGCCCCCACAGGCGGCACCCCGGAAGCAGAGGTCGAGGGGGAAACCTCCACCCCGTCAGCAACCTTCTCACGAGAAGGGACACTGACGGGAAGACCCCAGGGAGGACAACTTCGGGCCCGAACCTTCACAGCCACGGCTCTGATCGGTCGGTACGGGACGACTCCTGCCTCGTCACCTAAGCCGGGCCCTTGTCAGGGCCTGGCGCCCACTTACTCACAGAGTTTTTCCGTTCTCCCCGGGTATACTTACAGCCGATCGCACACTCCACTGGACTGTGCTCGGCGAACCGACCTCACACCCTGGCGAGGTGTGAGGTCGTACACATACGACAGCTGTCACCACTCTCAACCGACAGTGCGTGCCGTTGTCCCGCCAGGCAGGTAAAAAGGCGGAGCCAACCTTCCCTCCGGGGACCCCCCGCGACAGATGGTTGCCTCCGCCAGCCGACGAACCACCCCCTGTGGGAATGATGAAGCAGACCGTCCCCTTGGTCACCCTGTCACAGTCCCTGGGAGCCCGAGAGCTGCCCACACTGTCTCGCTGGCCTTGCGGGCGGTCCGTCTTGGTTACTCGATCCAGTTCGCCAGAGACTCTCCCAAGTTTCAGGGCATCATCTCTCCCTCTCTCAGAGGCAGGGACGCCTCCGTACTTCGGGTAGATCTCACCACCCTTCTGGCAAAACAGGCATCGAGTCCGTCCCTCAAACCAAGATCTTCACTGGGTCACGACCCACACTTCATCATTCCCAAGAAAGACCGCGGGTGCGCCCCATGGATCTGCGTACCCTGAACTAGCACCTTCACAAGCTGCCGTTCAGATGCTCACACAGAGGCGCATCCTGACATCTATCAGGTGTCAGGATTGGTTCGTGGCAATTCGACCTGAAGGACGCTTACTTTCATGTCTCTATCCCCTCGACACTGGCCGTTCCCACGGTTCGCGTGCGAGGGGTGGGCATATCAGTACAGAGTCCTCCCTTTCGGTCTGTCCCTGTCAACTTTCTCAACGACTGGCTTATCCTGGCACACTCGTGAGATCTGTTGTGTACACAGAGGGACCTGGTGCTCTAGATCGATTGGGATTTCAGGTCAACCGAGAAAAGAGCAAACTCTCCCCACTGCAGAGCTTCCTCTTCCTCGGTATGGAACAAAACTCTGTCACCATGATGGCGCAGCTGTCCGCAGCACGCACCCAGTCAGTGTTGAACTGCCTGGTACTCTTCAGGCAGTCGGCGGTTCCCCTGAAACATTTCAGAGGCTCCTGGGACACATGGCGTCCTCCGCAGGGATAATACCCCTCGGATTGATGCACGTGAGACCGCTTCAACACTGGCTACAGAGTCGAGTTCCGAGGACAGCGTGGCACACCGGTAGCAGGCGCATGGTGATGACGCCCTGCTGCCGACGCACCCTAACCCCTTGGTCTTCCATGACCTTTCTCCGGGCAGGGATTCCCCTCGGGCAGGTTACGAGGCACGTCGTGGTGACGACGGTCGCCTCGCTGCAGGGGTGGGGTGCAGTGTGCAACGGGCACGCAGTAGCGGGGCGCTGGACGGGCCCCCGTCTGCGCTGGCATGCAATTGCCTAGAGTTGTGGGCTGTGCTGCCTGCGCTAGAAGGCTCCGGCCTCTAGTGCAGGGCCAGGACGTGTTGGTCCTCCGGGACAGCACGACAGCCGTATCGTACATCGCTAGGGTGGCGTACGCTCACGGCAGCTAACACAACTTGCCCGACGCCTCCTCCTGTGGAGTTAGCAGGTGATCCGCTCCCTGCGGGCCACACACATCCCAGGCACACTGAACCAGACAGCCGACGCGCTCTCTCATCAGTATATGCCTTGCGGAGAGTGGCGACTCCACCCCCGGTCCAGCTCATTTGGGTGCTGTTCGGACAGGCACAGATAGACCTCTTTGCCTCCCACAACACCACCCATTGTCTGCTTTGGTACTCCCTGACCGAGGCCCCCCCCCTCGGCACGGATGCCCTGGCGCACAGCGGACCACGGGACGGGCGGAAGCACACCTTCCCCCCCCCCCCCAGGAGCCTCCTTGCACAGACACTGTGCAAGGTCAGGGAAGACGAGCACCAAGTGTTTTTGGTTACACCGCTCTGGTTTAACCACACTTGGCTTCAGAGTTGATGCTCTGGACAGCGACTCCCCCTGAACCATTCCCCTGAGAGAGGACCTGCTCTCTCAGGGGAAGGACACGTTCTGGCATCCCAGATCAGACCTCTGGAACACATGTCTGGTCTCTAGACGGGACGAGAAGATCCTGAGATGGCTACTCCCCCTATTCAGCTGAGACCATCGCCCAGGCTAGGGCCACATCTACTAGGCGGTTACACGCCTCTAGACGGCGCCTCTTCTCTTCCTGGTGTCTTTCTCAACGAGAAAGACCCACTGAGGTGCGTGATCAGGATTGTGTTGTTCTTCTCACGAGACTGGAGACTAACATCTCCCCTCCACACTGTAAGTGTATGTAGTCGCTACTGCCACTCATCACGACTGAGTCGGTGGAAAGTTTCTAGGGCAACACGACCTGGTCACCAGGTTCCTAAGGGGCGCGAGAGGGCGGAATCCGCCTCATCTCCGCTCCATACCCTCTTGGGACCTTAAGTGGTCCTGGGGAGCCTCAGGGCCCCCCAAGAGCGCCTTGGAGATTCCGATCTTCCTCACTGAGTAAGACGGCCCTCCTGATGGCGCTCACTTCCTTCAAGAGGGTAGGGGACCACCGAGCATCCTCCGTGTCCCCGGCTTGCCTTAAATTCGGCCCTGGTAACTCTCACGTTATCTTGAGACCCAGGCCCGGATGCGTGCCCAAGAAGTTCGCACTACTCCCTCCGGGGCCAAGTGGTGAACTTGCAGGCTCTCTCCATTGGGGAGGAAGACCCAACCCGATCAGTGTTGTGTCCAGTACGCTGGACCGCACGCAGAGCTCTAGCTCTGACCAGCTCCATGTCTGTTGGAGGACAGCAGAAGGGGAAGGCTGTCTCCAAGCAGAGGCTGGCGCACTGGGTCTTGGATGCCGTTACGACAGCATTCCGATCTCAGACTCTCCCATGCCCATTGGCAGCAGGGCTCACTCCACACGGAGTTTAGCCTCTCCTGGGCACTGGCAGAAGCGCCTCTCTAGCAGACATCTGTAGAGCTGCGGGTTGGGCTACGCCCAAACACCTTCGCAAGGGTTAACAGCCTTCGCGTAAACCCGGTGTCAGCCCACGTCCTGCGTGGCGACATGTAGGACTGGCATCCGGGGGGGCGTATGCCTGCGAAAGCACCATCCCACCCTCCAAGAGGTTGGGTCAGTGTGCTATCTACCTTTTCTTCTTACCCAACCACATGGCTAAGAGAATTGATACCTCACCAACCTTCCTTCTTACCCAGACCCTGGTTAAGAACAGGCTTTCCATCCATCACTAAGCAAGCACATCCTGGGGGTTGACTGGGCAGAGCAGCCTTCCCCCTTAGGCCGGGATACCTTATGACCTATCTCACATAGTTCTAACCGGACCTGTGCTATCAGACGCAGTAACACCCCCACCGTGGGCTGTTCCGTCTGTTATACCCTCATGACAATGGTTCCCACACTTGGTAACCAATGAGCTTCCCCAGGTGGACCTCCACCTCGCGGTTAACTACCCTGTCCGCACGTTCAATGCGTTCTCCTCCAAGGACGAGACCATACTTATTCTCCACCATTTCCTCCCCACGGGTAGGAGGTGGCCTCTGCAGCGCTTCTCTGATTAAGAGTTGCGCTCACCCGGTCTAAACCGAACCGGACGGCCTCTCGCCTGTAGAGAGCTAAGGCCCCGTCCGTGAAAGTTTCCGGTCAGGGCTGTACCCATCTTTCTCCAGGAAAGCTCTGGAACCCCCCGACCACCACACTGGAAGGTTACAAGTTTCACGTAAGCTTCGAGCTAACACGCCCAGGCTTGTCACCGTTGCTTCGCTGAGATTGTGACGCGATACAGCGTTTGTGGCGTTTTCCATAGTTAACCCCATCTGTCGTTCTCGACACAACGTCGAGAGACCGACAGAAAGGGAACGTCTTGGTTACGTCTGTAACCTCAGTTCCCTGATGGAGGGAACGAGACGTTGTGTCCCTTATGCCACAAACCCGTATCGTTTCTGTTGCAGTTTGAGAGGCTCTCAGGCTCTTCAGAACAAGAGGTAAATGAATGCTGCACGCCGGCTTCCTTTTATACCGGATATCCGGGGGCGGAGTCCGGCATGCAAATTTCATTCGCCAAATTTCATTGGCCTTTTCTATAGTAGTCAGAGTTGATTGGTTCTCAAGGACGAACCCCATCTGTCGTTCTCGACACAACGTCTCGTTCCCTCCATCAGGGAACTGAGGTTACAGACGTAACCAAGACGTTTTTTCTATCAATTACTTTCCCTCGATTTCTTAAGTATGTTTTCTATGACTTTAATGCTGTACTTTACTAGTTTCTTTGTGCTTTAATAATTGATCTTTTTTAACTGGAAACATTTACTTGCAAATCTTTCACTTTCCACTGATATTATTGAAAGTATTGTGTAAGTACACATCATTAGCCCTTTTTTCTCCAATGCTCTGTGCAAACACTTCAAGGATCTTTGTTTAAAGAAATTCTTCATGAATAATGTATTTCAGGTTTCACAAGTTTGACTGTTGTATTATTCATAATATATATCTTGCAGGGTAAATGTCTTCATATGGCAATGATTAAAATATTATACACGTCACACAGAATTATCTATATTGTTTATTTAGTTTTATTTACAGATTTTCTACACAAATGCCTCGTTGTTTGACTGTTTTTGCCCACCCTGCTCGTATTCTCTGTCTCTCTCTCTCTCTCACACACACACACTCACACACGCACGCACACACATCCCTCTCCTCTCGTTTACACACCACTCTGTAATTCGTAGCTATTTGTGCTGGCCGCCAAAAGGTTGCTTGCCTCTCTTGCAATCAATCTTTTCTCATTTTTTCGGCACGTGAGAGGAATGAAGAATGATCCAATCTCCTGAATTCTGAGAGGCAGAACCCCTGCGAAAATCGTCTCAAACCGCGTCCGCGTGTGTCTCTCTGATCCAGCTGCGTCTTAAGATTTCCCATGCTGCAAATATACAAGCAATGCTTTCCTGTCATATGAAACTCATCCTACTCTTCACTGCAAGGGCTTATGGGTAGTCATGAATGACATTTAAGAAATATCCACTAAACAGTTATGACTCCTAAGCTCAGGGCCGTAGCTCGTGGGCTGAGAGGTGGGGGACATTTATAGGGGTCCATCATCATCCCGAAACCTGTCCAAATTCACTGTTTTTCAGGAAATGGAAAAAACATTGTACTTTTTTTAATTGATACAAAAGTGTTGTCAAAGTTGACAAAAAGGTTTTAATCCTTTTGATTGGTTAGATCTAAACATACATTTAATTTTTTGTGGGGGGAGACTTCTTAGTGCCTGATGTAGTTAACATTGTGTTACTCCTCATGGAAAGCAGGTGTTCAACAAACATTTTGTTTGTTGTTTGTGTTCATTTTGTTGGCAGAAGCAATTTATCAAATGATGATTAAATCAGACGAGCGATTTTACTAAGATTTTATCCAAATGTGCCATGTAGTCTAAATGCACGTTCAGCATTTTAAAGAGCCGATCCAGGAGTCTGAATCACAGGAGTAGAGTGATGGTGTACGAACCTGGTTAAGTTTGCCAGATTCCCGTCTCCTGCTGCATCTTACAACGCCAAGCACTCAAAACCGGACTGCGAGAAAAGGGAATTGTGCCATGAAAATCACATTCAGCATTTTTTTCCCTTTGCACCTGATTATCACAAATCCTTTAGTGAATCATCTACTTAAACAAGTTCATGTGAATAAACAAAAATATCAATGGAAAATAAAATCTTAATGTCTACCCATCACAAAGTCCAAGACAATAGATTCAAAGCAGCACATCGAAGGGTAAAAGCCTCGGGCTAAGTCAACATGGCAGCTGTCCGCCAGTATAGTTTATCTATTGGATGTACACCTTTCTCCACCCCCAGCATATGGATTGTACTGTCATAGGTTTGCAGAGTTGGGATAATGCACTTAGGCGGGGTGGCTTTGGTTATGCGTGTTAGTAAAGAAGCCGCGAATCACTGCGGTGATTGATGCCCCCGTCAGACGATGTAGATTCACTTTCTCAGCCCATGTCAGCGTGATTTACTCTCAATCTAATCCAGGCCTTGAGCTAGTCTGCCCCTCTCCCGGGGCGGCTTTTCATGCAATCCAAGGAGAACGAATCTCACTATGCGACTTATAAACCCAGTCATTTATTGAATTACAATCAGAACCATAGCCAAGGCGTCGCGTGGAACATTTCCTGTACTCGGTTTAGATGAGACGTATCAAAGGACCTGGAGATCATAAATGTTGACATTATTTACAAGACTTGAAAATGCCAATACAAATCTGCATTAAAGGACGTCAGGGGATCCAAAATTTGTAGTTACGGCTGATCAAATGAGCAGTGTGATGCTCTGCGTTCTTGAGGTTTGTAAACTCTGAATTACCTCATAAATTGGAAGTCGGTGGCTGAATGAGAAATGTGTTGTTGACATCATGACAACAGATTGTTTCCTGTTTCGCTCTAGTAAAACTGGGTGCAATTAACAATGTTTGGATGATCATTCAATTGTGAGAGGAGAACTGCAAATGTTTGATGTCACATGCCTTCTCTGATAAATAAGATAATACTACCACTTAAAATGCCTAACACCAGGCCCGGATTAAGAATTCAGAGGCCCCTGGGCAGAAGTGTTTTATGTACACACACGTGTGTGTAATAAAGTACAAAAATGTTTTACTTGCATAAAAATGCTGCACCGTTCCTATCGGATCCAATATTCACGACACAGCACTGCTTTTAAATTTTAGTCATTCCACAAATCCTGTGTCAGTATCTGCCTTGTTCACTAAGGGATCCTCGGAGATATGAAACGCTTCATGTTTTTCCCATATGAGCTGTCGTTCGTCGCGCTGTTTCACTGTCCTCACGCAATCTCACGGTGCTATGTGCTGCATGCTGTATGTAGAACACAGGCCTGACGTTCAAACTGCACGGCTTGCGTTGAATGGGGAAGGCGCATTCTGACGTTTAATGAAGAGCCCGACAACTATCTTATATGCGTGATGGGGGAGACTTAACAGCTCAATCAACCTTCAGCGCCTCATGAAGTAAAACTGATACGTTTTAAATAATTTCATTTTTCGTTCAATTTTTTATTATTTATAACATTTTATAAAAAAATGCACCGCATATACTGCATACCCCATTTTTGCGCCACTGCTGTTTGCGTTTCTCACGTTCCCTACTCACTTATAAGGGCAGAGCACTTGATGTAGAGACTTTGGAGAGAAATGACCAATTTTATCTCATGATATTGCCGTTTGGATGAAACTTGGCGAATTGTGTGGTACAGGAACTCAATATTTCTCCATATCTCGGACTAGCCTATGTAATGTGTCCTTTTCCCGCAGCGACTTTCAAGTGCGTAAAACCGCCGTTAGATATATGCCCTGCTTGCCGCACACGTTCGCTCTCCTTCATGATTAAACTAGATAGGCGCCGATAGATGTCTTGAAATCTGTGTGACGCAAGTTTTCCATGCGCGATTTGAGTGGACGGGGTCACGTGAAGGGACTTATTATTCTCCTTAGCTAATCACATGAACATTAAACATATAAAGTAACGACGACAATGTGAGGAAAATTAGCTCTGAAAAAGGGCCGATACAGCATAAAAAATGTACTCAAGTACAAGTAAAAGTACATTGTTTTTAAACTACTTTAAAGAAGTACAATTCCTGCTAAAAACTATTTAATTGCAGTATTTGTTATCCGTTACTTTCCACCACTGGAATTAAATGGGCTACTTCTTCATGCAGCTCCCTGTATGGATTGATGCAGAGAGAAGGGATCCTTGCGGCGGGAAATAGAGCCCCTGCACTCGTCGGGCAGCTCTGGGGACATTTCTTTGGAAATTATGGTATGAGAGAGAGGGAATCGGTAGCCGGGAAAGGACCACGAGGCGGGAATCAAACTCGGGCCTCTGGAAGTGCTACTGCACAATATGTCAGCGCACAGTCCACTGTACAACTTGTCGCCAACAGAATTCAAAATAAGTTATTTTGAGAAAAGTATCTGGAGTTTTGCTTCATACAATGGAAGTTTAACCGTAAAAGTAGATACAGTGGACATTTGAATTTATTTATTTATACATACATATATTTTATAAATGTATTATGATTTGAGAGATAAATAATAGTTGAATGTATTATTGCGGTGTGATATTCAGTATCAATCATATATCTCAGTCAAAGTCAGCTGAGTGCATTTTTACATACATATTTTTCATACATTAATGAATGTAAAAAGTCAAAATGTTATATAAACTTGAAGAGAATGAGAGGTTAGTTTAATATAGCATAGAGATCTACTGTTTTACTAAGAGGGAAGCATCTCTCATGTGCATGATCACTGTTTTCCCCCATGAGAGAGATTTTACTTTAATTGGTCTCTGAAGTTCTCATTAGCATAAATGTGACATTTTACTGTGCTTTAATATCATGTTTTAGTCTGCATTTGATTATTTTCTTCTATGAAAATTGTTTCTATTTTCCCCAGCTGAAACTATTAATAAGCTTCGAACAGGTTTTGCATAAAAGGCAAGTTAAGCAATTGTATTCACACCTTTTTTAACATTTGTTTGTCTCATCACTTTATATCATTACTTTTTAATATTCACTATTCATTTTAATTTTACAGTTAGAACTTTGTATCCCGGTGGTCGCATCTCACCAAACTTTTCATCTATGAAGGCTCTTTGGCTAATTGCATGTAATGTAATTTTAGCGTGGATGGGATGATGGTTGCTTAGCAACTAGCTGGTAAATGTACAATATTCAAAACAGTCAAGAACCAGTATCTTGTTTAAGTATCATATTTAAAGTTTGAAGAAGGTCTTTTCTTCATAAGCGACAAAATTCCCTCAAAGGTGACAAAGATCTTTGAGATATTCATTTGATTGTTGGGCCTGACTATTATTAGTTTAGAAAAAAAAACGATCTGTTGTCTTTTCATGCTTAGCATGCAAGAAGTGATAAGTTAGCTAGCAACACACAAAATACTTCAGATACTTAAATACAGTATTATGTATAAAAGAGGAGTGAAACAGTAATGCGCCCAGCAAACTTTTCTAACGATTGTACTGTTTGTACATAACTAAAAACTCAATTTAAGTCCTCCCTAAGTGCTTTCTCACTTTCAAAACACCCTTGTTTCTGCTAAATGCTAATTGCAACTTGCAGCTATATTAGCTTATTGGTCCTCAAAAGACAATACCGCAGGACAAAGTTTTTGCTCAGCTCAGTTTTGAACAGCGTATTTAGTTGATTCATTTTATAACGTCCAGTTAGATTTTTTAGTAGCACAGTGTCTTGTTCAACTTGTTAAATTAAATCTGTTTTTCAACACAGCCTTGAACGCAAGATAAAATATTAACTTCCTTCACCTGAAATGTATGTCTCTGATTTTTCACAATATATTTTCACAAGCTGTGGTGGTGGTAACCAGCAAGCCTCAAATCTAGCTGCTTTGTAGAAAACATCTTGAGGCATCATCTTGTGCATCTTAATAAGGTTTATTTGGATTGCAGTCCAGTAATTGCCGTGCTTTTATTGGAATCGGTGATTGCGTGCTAGCTTTTTGTGCACAAACATGTCAAATCCAATTGCATTTACCTGCCACCTTGGTTGTACTTTCTAATTTTTCCATTCCCTCTGGCAAAAATGTATTCCATCACACCTCTGGCCTTTCATCAGATGTGAAAATATGAGGTTGATTTTGCGATTCCTCTGCAATGATTTAACAACTCTGGCCTCCATGCCTCACTGGCATCGAATGTGTTGGATAAATTTGGTTTTGGTAGCTTGATCACTTCCAAGCCTTTCCTGCGACGAACTGCCTCAAGGAGCGTCGCATTTGCTGCAGCTGGGCACTGTTGCATTTTATTTATCCGCTGCTCTGTTTTTGCGCTATGGCTTGAGGCACAGCACATAAATTGATCGTTGTTTGGTCACTTTGAACTTCTTGCAAGCTTGGCTTTTAAAGCAAGCTCAAAAGCTTCTCTCAGGGCGTAAGAGAGGAATGCTGTGTTGTTTCTGAGGCAAAAGTCTCATAATTTTCTTATCTTTTGCTTGGCTTAAAGCTATAAAGGTCTACATTTGGCCAACATTGACATTGCAAAATGTGTGCCAGAATATCTGAAGCGGCTTTTGTTCCCCCAACCAAAGTATATATGAAATATTCAGTAGGACATAAGAATTCATTTAATTCAACCTTCCAGTAATGTGGCCTGTTATATGAATCTGCACAGTCTTTGAATACCAGCAATCTGCCGGCTAAATGCAGAGTTAGGCTGCGAAAAGTCATCAAAGAGGGTCCAATTTTGCTAAATGAATTCTCTGCCCCTCTGGTTGTGTTTCTTAGTTCCGTCATCCATTTCTTGCAGTATAAGGCTGTTTCTTTCTGTAGATGTGTGTAGGGAGGAACTGGCTTGTGGAAGCGTACTTAATTTGTGTCATCTATTTCCATAATGGGTTTAAAACTCTTTAATGTAAAATGCCTTACGAAAAGAACATTGCTGACAAGATAGTCCAGCCTGCTGCAGCGGTGTTTCCTGCCAGAGCAAAAATGTCACTGGTGAAATTAGCATACTACAACTACAGAGCATACTACTAGTACTGTATACTGCAAGCGGTTGTGTATGCAATGCATGCAATGATAAACGTTATAGCGTAGTACACTGAATCTTTTCTCAATGTTATTATCTTATATCATTGATGTATTCCTTCCTGTAAGGTTTAATTCCAAACCTGCTCACACATGGCTGTAATTTTCACATAAACCCAAGGAACTTAACTGATTCATTGAATTTGATTAGAGTTGGAACTTAACTCTGTTGAACATAAAGATCCAGAAATTGCATTCCACACCTTCCAATTTCCAAAAAAACCCCAAAATGAAATCAGGTGTTCAGTTTAATTGCTTTCATTACAGAGACAATATGGTGCGCCAGCTTTTTTACTATCTATATTGTAAATGCTTGATATGAACAATTTCTTTTTTAGTTGTGCCATGTATTAGCGGGGTAGGTAATCCAAAAGTAAATATTTTGTCATCATTTCTTCACCTTCATATCATTACAAATTTACACGACTCTTTCTTCTGTGAACCACAAAAGAAGATATTTTGAGACATGTCTCAGGGGTTTGCGTCCATACAATGGAAGTCAATGGTGTTTGGTTACCAACTGTGATGAGTCACCTTTTGCGCAATCAATGCGCCATGGAGACGGAGGAAATCAGAACTGCGCCAGTTGCTGGTGGTTAACATCTGCACCTCGTTCCAACCTCTATAAAAGCTGACATGGATGAGGGTGAGCTACGTCTCCTAGACATGACCAAACTCAAGTGTTTATCTTGTCTTCATAGGCTCATGCCGGCACCACAACAAGCAAGCCTGAACAGCCAGCGCAACGAACATTCAAACCCAGAGCTTTGGGAACCCAGGACCTTCCCCCGTGGCTAGACGAGACTAATTCCCCTGTCTTTCTGTCTCCAACGAGACTGTAGCAAGTTTCATTAAAAGGATGGAAGCAGGCGGGAACCGGCAGACATTTAAATAAAGTTTTAATATAAATAATAACAGGCACGAACAAAACAAATCACAAACCAAAAACACGGAAGTGAAACATACATACAACCATAAAACATGTTCGGGTCCGGTCCTCTCTCATCGACGACGCGTGTTACTCTGCCTGCCACACAACATTCTTCAAAATATGTATCTTTTTGCGTTCTACAAAAGAAAGAAAGTCATACAGGTTATGAACAAAGTTTGAGTTACAATATACTATTTATGTTGAAATAAATATGACTGGACAAGGCGAAAATGCTTTGCATGGTTGGCAATTCTTTATAAAAATACACATATTATTTTTATTTTCAAATTTCTCATATGTTCAGTGACCATTGCCCCTTCCTAGGAATGAACTAGTAATGATATTCATCACTCATGAATAAATGGAAGTTTATTCCAATTTATATCATTCAATGCACTTTAATGTACAATTTATGCAAATGTGAATCAAGATCATTATCAGCTCAGCCACTCTCATGTGTTCTGGGGGTAAATAATGTCTTGTATTACACATTGTGTGTGCAGGCTACTAACCGTGTTAAATTGCTTTTGGGTGCACATACATTTCTAAAGCCTGTTGATGGCTTGTTAAACCACAAACGCAGATGATTGTGGCAGCTTGTAAGCGAGTCTCATGACTCTAGAGTGTTTGGTGCTACTCTGATGTGATGAGATTGTAATTCCATGTGAAAATATAAAAGTTGAAAAAATTAATTAAAAATATTCAGTAATTGTTATTGTTATTATATATATTGACAAATATTGCGTGACACTAGTGTGCTTTCCAGTATTTAAATAAGGTAAACATTGGGAATTCCCATCTTGACAGCTAATTTAGCTGCTCGGATGAATGCCAAACTTTTACAAATAAGCCAAACCGACCAAAGCCCAGATGCAAAAAAAATCACATTTCTCCAACCAATTAGTCTTGGTGGGTGATATTCAGTATTTTACTTTACACTCCATTTTTGCATCTGGCAACACTTTTAGATAAAGTGCATTGAAAATATAATTTTATATCACCCTGTGGGAGTTGAACCCATGACCTTTATGATGCTTGTACAGTTTGAGATACACTGGAGGATCAATCGGAATTGGCTGTTATTTATTTTTCATCTTTGTCTGGAAGTGTAACACAGAAAACATGCTGCGTGGATTTCATTTGAACATGAATTTGTTCAAAATAAGACGTTAACATTTTTAGTACAAATATCATGGTTTTTGTACTAATAAACAAACTACTGTTTAAGATTATTGCAGCAAAATTGTTAATTTGCTACAATAGTAACCATGTTTTTTATTAAACATTTTCAAAGCTTCTCATGTGGTTGTTGAGAATATAAATATTATGTGTCGGGTTGCCATTTATTTTACATTCACATAAATATTTTGTCTAGGTTTGTCATTTATTTTATATTAATAGACTTAAAATAACGTCATAAAAGTATTACCCTTAATTTTTACTTTTTTTTTGTAACTCTAATGTGAAATCATTTGAAAGCTTAGAGTTACTAGTTTCAGTGCACCAATTTGGAATTTTATCGTACATAAAATAACTTATTTAGGTTGAAAATCATCGTAACCCCATGTCCTTGCCCCTTTAAAATCATGTATGTAAAAATTTTCATAACGCTCAAATATGTACAACATGTTCAAGTTATATATCAAATGAAAGCTCTTATTCTACAGAATATAGATCTCCAGTTGGATCTATTTATATTTTACCACAGATTGTATGCAAGTCGAATGAATTATGATATGTGAAATTGATATTTGTAAACAATCAACACAACCAGAGAATATCTAAGCTAATTACTGCATCCCACCATTACACTTGGACACAATTCATACATCATCTTTTTCGTTAGATTGTTTTCTACAAAACAAGTCCATTCCTTCCTCTTTTCGTGGTTTTAAAAGTTAAACATCCGCTTCCGATGTCACCCATTAACGTGCTGCATCAGCAACGTGACATAAAAGCTTGGATAGTTGAAAAATTAAGTAAAATAGCTGACCCTTTGTCTATCCACATGAGATACATATTAAACGGAAGCTCAGATTCTGTAAAATAACATACTTTTTTTTTTACCACTTTATGTCGTGTATGGGGTCTGTTTAAAATTGGGTATGCCAAATTCATGCTGAAATTACGGAAAAAGGACACTTGAATTGCTTTAGAAAAATAATTGAATATCACATGAAAGACCATTTTCCTCTATCTGATGAGACTTGCTGGAATCAAGAACAATCATCTGCAGGGTCCTGGCCCCCTCAGGCTCAGAGTAATACACTTTCAAAAACACAGTAGAAAAGAATCGCCTTCATTTTTGTGTCTTTTTCATAGGACTAACAACACATACAGTAATGTTTATCCCTTTCAGCAGTGTTTTATGAAATTTGGTGGGGATTCCTAGAATACAATTTTGTATTTACACCACTCTATGCGGATATTGTGTGTATTTAAAATTCAGGCAGAATTCCAAAAAATGGCCCAGAATTTAAACTGCTAGTGCGTTTTTTTTTTTCCGCATTACACTTGATTGAATGTTATCTAACACTTCAAAATACTTTCATTGTGTTAAATTAATTTAATACAAATTGATATAGTTATGTTTAATGCGAATTCAGAAAGCAAATATCCATGAGTATCTGCAAAATACTGAATTTACTTTTTCAATAAAATACTGTGTTTAAGTTTTTTTATATCCTTTTGAGCGATTAAGAAATTTGATATTTTACAATTCAAGTGTATACAAAAATCCCCAAAATTTGCATTTTGTGATAAAAAAAGAAAACATGGCACAGATGAAAGATGGCTGTAAGTTCTGAATTTGTTCCCAGTAGAGATAAGTCTGCATGCATTTGCTTCAGATTGGTATAAAGCAGTAACAGATGGTGGTTGTGATCACAGGGCCAAGCTTGTTAGTCAAGTTAATTACTAAAATGCTGTTGAGCTTTGCATGACAACACATGTCAGAAACGGACCTGTTCAAGGGCACTGGTTACATGAGTGATTCTTTTTCCAGAAGGAAGACTGGTTGGCTTGAGCATGAACATGCTTATTACTGTACATGCATATTTGTCAAATATATATAGCTAAATTTTCAAAATATTGATTCAAGTTGCATTAAGTATTTGATATTGATATATAGGTGTTTACTTATTTATTTTATACAGGAACTTGGTTGAATAATGTGATCACACAGGAAATCAGCATATCACAAATTTTACATTTACAAATGTCGACAGAATTTTCTTCTTTGGGTGAACTATCAATTTAAGGCTAATGTATATTTTATGTATGCATATTAAGATCTACAGCATTTGGGTAAAGTTTGAGAATGATTCCTATGTGTTTACAAATAGTTTAAGCAGCCTTGCCCATCAATGGGCAGATGATTTAAAAGGGCCTTTGTTTTCTTGGATTTAAATTGTGTTTTTTTGTGTTGTTGTTGGAAAACCCATTTCTTGAAAACAACACCTTTAACAATTAACACTTATAGCACAGTGAAATCAAACCCATCTAGTTTCAGTCAATTTGGTTTTATTTAAAAAATGAAAAAATGCAGACTGTTCTTAGCTTTATCAAAAAGAGTTTGATTTGTTGTGCATTTGATCAGCATTCTGAATTTGTAATTGGTCTTCCAAAAACAACACACTCCCTTATTATCGCAGATGTTGCCCTTACCAAAGCAACAGTGCTATATTTTCCCCTTGAAAAGCCAATAGACACTCAAGATAATGAGTATACTTGTGGGATGTCTAATTAATTCATTCGTTTGTGCAATAATTGCATCGCGCTTGAATCCCATATGATGATGATTTAGAAATAACATTCAACCTTGATACCTTCAAGTTTCTCAGCCCCCCATAAACAAGCTTATATACAGGGACACAGTGAATTGGTTCTGTTTCTTGCAGTTTGACTGTCATGCTTCACTTCTCTTGACGTTTCATTTGGTGCGAAGCTCGTGTAAAACACAAATATTCTCATATGTCCTTGTCAAAGCAAACTGAATGCCCAGCTGGATGATTAAAGATGTCTTTGACACCACTAAAACTAAAACTTTTTCCTCACGCAAGCAGACAGCAATGAAGCATAAAGCGCAAACATCCGCGAACAGCCAGTAGTCCGAATCAATAATGCAGATTTAATTAATGTCTTTCAGAGCCTTGGCCACGCCTCTGCAGCACAGAGAATCGTTATACCCGCCCCCCCCAACACACACATATCGGTAAAGAGACTTACACTGTGTGTACATGTCAAGGGCGTGCAGCAGTCAATGTACAGGAAGCTGCGAATGCTCTGCATATCCAATCCATTTGACAGAACGGGTCCTATTAATATTAAAAACACTGTATGAATGTCCTTGTCTTTCGAGGTTGTAACAAGGCTTTGTCACATCTCTGTCACAGAGGGTTATTATTAAACTCTTCAGCTCTGGTGCATATTTTGTATTTTTTCCCGAATTTAAAAGAATGCCCTACCCATATGCAATGGAATAAATTGATCAAAATGCCCCGGAAAAAAATATCGAAAACTCTGAATTCGAACAACTTGACAATAAAAAACCTTACAATAAAATTGACAATTATTCTGTTATGTTACTCTAAAGTGTTAGATCTGTGAAATATTCAGTGATATTCTTGACAGTGAGAGCTTCATAAATGACTCATGTTTTGTGAGATATAATTATGAAAATGAATATTATTCGATTTATATGGTTTTCACAAGGGGGAGTGGGGGTTAAAGCCATAGTTCAGCCCAAAATTTAAATTCTCTCATCATTCACTCACCCTCTTGTCGTTTCAAACCTGCATGAATTTCTTTCTTTTGCAAAACACAATATAAGATATTTTGAAGAATGGAGGCCAGTTCTAAGGCACTTTTGACTACCATTGTCACTTTTCCCACTATGGGAGTCAATGGGGTCATTGAACTATTTAGTTACAAGCATTCTTCCACATATCTTTCTCTTTGTTGGAAAAACTGGTGGTTAACTTCCGCTTTAAGATTATATAATAAAATGTTGTCAATGCGTATGTAACACTGTATAAATTATTTTCTAAACAACAGTGATCTGGGAAAAACTGGGAGTAGATTCCAGGCCTACAGATATTTTCTCATGTCTCTTTTTCTACAACAAAGTGTACCTTTAGCTTAGCCTGCAGGTTTTGGCGTTGGTAACACTAACATCATGGGTTTAATTCCCAGGGAACACACAAACTGATGAAATTTATACCTTGAACATGCTGTCACTTTGGATGAAAGTACCTGCCAAATGCAGATGTACATGTAAAAGCACACAGGCTGTCAAGCTCTAAAAGCACAATAATGTCCGTATCTGGTCCATTATATTCCAGGTTTTTCAAAGCCATTTAGTGTTTTTTATGTGAGTAAGAGACCTAAATTTAAGTCTCTGCTTGCTGAAGAACTTTCCCCTTGCTAAGCTGTCAAGCCTAAAATGCCTTTTTTGTTTTGGATGGAAGAAATAAAATCACACAGGTTTGAAACAACATGAGGATGAGTAAATCATGACAGATTTTTCTTTATTTTTTATAGTCTTATGCAATCTTATGATCTCTAATGGTAATGTGAATATTTAGAATTTGCATTGCAAATGTATTGTATTTCACTTTTAATGACAAGATGAAAAATCTTGTTACTACTTACATTTAGCTTATACTGTACTGTACTGTACTGTACTGTACTTTACTTTACTGTAAGGGCATTAAATGTATAACCATATTCATCTTCATGTTACGTTTATTGCTCTACATGCAAATACGTAGATCAGGCTAATTTAATATTTTCTTTAGTCCTATAGTGTATTGTTGAGGAGGTCATTTAGGATAACTAGTCATGTGCTATGACTTATTAAATATAATCTATCCCTCTTTACTTATATGCTCATTTATGAGCCAGAGAAAAACTAGATCACGGCACATAATCTAATTAGAATGGTAATTGGCAAAAGGGTCCATAAACTGTAGATAGGCTTTACATTAAAACATATGTGAACCAGATGACTCGCACAAGCTTTGCCAATTTGATCAGTCTTTCTGCACTAGTCAAAACCCTGTTCCACTCATAAATGTTTTGCAGATATGGCTGCGGCTGGTTTCCTCTTTCCTCATTGGTATGGATTCATATGCTTCCCAAGAGCTGCAGTTTCTTTTTTCTCGCTCAGACTGTCCATCCCTCTGTGTCACAGGGTCAATTCTTCCTAAATGGTGTCCAGTGAATTTATTTTGAGAGGGAAAAAGTGCTGATCGGCAACAGATCCCTTGATACAGTGCACAGACTAGCAGGTATTGTGTCGGTTAGACATAATTACAGGCTTTCTAGCAGCCGTCAAGAGACTTCCTTATCTCAGTATCAAAACAATTGCGACTGCTGTGATATTTCAAGAACGATGGTTTAAATACACCTAGGTGTCCATGACAAGCTAATTAGGGGGAGGTGGAGAGAGGTGTGTGTTTGTTCAGTCATGTGACTGTGTAGACGTGCGGAAGTTTCAGAATCAACCTGCGGTCCGTTTTTAAAGGGATAGTTCAACCAAAAATGCTCGCTCTCTAGTTAATCAAATCTGTATAAATTAGTTTTTGAGAACGTTTTTGGAAGATGGCTTGTTACCAAACAGTAGGAAAAATGACAATGGTGGTGAAAAGTGTCCCAGGACTGTTTGCTGTCCTACATTCTTACAAATATCTTTCTCTGTGTTCATCATAACAAAGAAATGTATACAGATTTGATACACCTCGAAGGTTAGTAAATGATGAAAGATTCTTTTTGGGTAAACTGTCCCTTTAAAATGTCATATTGTACATAAAACTGAAACGCACTTTTGAAAACCACAAGCTTCAATCAGATTGCCCGACTGTAATGTAATTTCTGTGCAACTGCATGTTATGTACAAATGTATGTTTTATTTGTATGCATTTGTTCATGTCAATGTAACAATGCATAAGAAAAATTAACACAATAAATCCTAATGGTTCTAAAAAAACAGATTCAGACGAATTTCGTCTCGATAATGTGTGAAAAACGACCTCAATCCCAGATGACTCGGAGTACCTTGAAAACCATCGCCCAGAGTGCTTCACTGCATGACACAAGGCATGCTGGGAGGCAGGCAAATCCCACCAATCTTGTGATGATTGAAATTTCCTAAAGCGCTCTTCTTAGCATCATGCTGTAATACAGATGCTTATCTAACCTCTTTCCCCATCTTTTCTTCAGTAGACGGATAATGCAGCGGCTTCATTAGCCGAGTGTCCTGCTGCGAGGAGGTTGCTGCTGGTGCTTCTGCGATACTTATATGGGTTATGTGAAAGTGCACCTCAGAGAATAGAGCGAGAGATGTAGCTGTGTGTGTGTCCTACAATCACGCCATTATCTCTTTAGCACTGAGGATTGAATATGTTAGCGTGTGCAGACGATGCTCAGATGGCTTGACTGAATTTTGATTGAATTTTATCGAACTTTTATTGAATACGTTATTAGCGTACTAATTGTAAATTCACCTTTTTTTGAAACACCATATGCACTGTTAAATAAATCACCAATTTCATCTGCCTAAAATGAAAGTAGCTTTATAAGTCATCTACACAACATCCTTGGGACCCATCATACGGGCACAAGGCTTCTCGAATCACTGTTATGCTGACGACACCCAGATCTGCATCTCGTTTCATCCAGACGATACCACTCTAGCAGCTCGCATTACAGTCTGCCCAGAAGACATCTCAGCTTGGAAGAAAGAGCATCATCTCCAGGTGAACCCTGCCAAGACAGAACTACTCATGTTTCCGTTACACCCCGCGGTGCAACACGATCTTACCATCCAACTTGGGAATAGCACAATCGCTCCTTCCAAAACAGCCAGGAACCTCAGAGTCATATTTGATGAACAGCTGTCCTTCAATAAACACATTGCAATGACAACGCGGTCATGCCCATATGCCTTATTCAACATTAGAAAAGTAAGACCCTATCTCACTAAGCACAAATCCTTGTCCAAGCAAATCTTAAGGTTGGAATACTGCAATGGTCTCCTTGCTAGTCTTCCTGCAAAGGCTATCAAACCACTCCAGATGGTTAAGAACGCAGCAGCACGCCCAAACATCTTCCAACAGCCCAAAAGGGCTCATGTGACACCCTTTTTCATCTCTTTCCCCTGGCTACCAGTTGAAGCCTGTATCAGATTCAAGTCACAAATGCTTGCCTACAGGACTATCACTGAAACTGCACTGGCATACTTTCACACCCTCATACACTCCATCAAGAATCATGTGTTCAGCAAACCAGCGGCATCTTGTATTGCCTTCTCATAAGGGCAGTAAATCGCTTTCTCGCTCATAGTCATTCATAACTCCTTCCTGGTGGAATATTCTTCCTAACTCAGTCCGATCAACCACATCTCTCACAACATAAAAAATGACTTAAATCCCATCTCTTCTATGAATACTTGACAGACAAAAAAACACTAACCCGGTCTCTTTCTCCCAACAGTTATTGGTCTAGCTTTTGTTGAAACTAGTAATTTTGTATTAGCAACTATTGTATTATTGCTCCTGTATGACTCCCTGGACTTTCTGTAAGTCGCTTTGGATAAACGCGTCTGCTAAATGACTAAATGTATATAAGTCAATTGAACTTAATTATATTGAACTGACTTAAATTATAATGATGATATGAACAACTCAAATGTTTAGGTTTAATTGACTCTTAAAGCTCATTTTATATAATTAAAAAATGTAATAAAGCTTCCAAACTTTTTTATGTGTGCTTCAGGGCCGATAAGATGTAGCAAACATTTTCATACATACTTTCAGTGCTATTTTTTATTTTTGTAATGCATACGTACAAAAAAAATGCATGCTTACTTAAACTTAGATAAACTAAACTTGGCTCTGTACACTGTAGTAGGCTTTGTGAGACACTTATGATTTTTGTTATCCTAATGTTGAGCAAAATTGCTTTCATTGTTTACCAAACTTGTAATTCGCTTTGGATAAAAGCATCTGCTAAATTACTAAATGTAATGTAATGTAAATGTATTCATTGCAATCTTACGGAAATTCAAACATATTTTACAAGGTAGCTCATTCTTATGATCTTATTCGTACGTTTTAGTGAGATTTGTTTTCACTCTTGTGATGTTAAATTCAGGGGTGGGATTAGGGGTGGGGCTTCACTATTTTCTTTAATAATCAGACGTTTTTGTACAACTAACATTGTCTGAATTTATATAAATTAGCCTCCACATAAAATTTTTACGAATTCTTGTGAGATCAGGGTGGCATATTTATATGTCAAGTATAATTAATAGGAACATAAACGCATACATACTTAGGGGTTCAAAAGTTGAAAACCCCAAGTAAAAATGCTTCTTTCTATAATTTAAAGACAGATTATATAATCAGCATAATTGAGTTAAAAGATGAATTTAAGAACTGCATGTTATGGCAACATATGGTCAAGCCGGTATGCATACATTTTTGTAAAGTCTATTGATCCATGCTATCTCAGCATGATACAAGAATGTTTGGATAATCATCCTTTGTGCTTCAGTGGAAAATAGGAAATCAGTAACCATTATAAGAGAAGTGATCAAGATCAACGTCACCATCTCTATTTCATTAGCGATCTAAAAAACTGCTGAAAGCTACATATGGTCACATGCACACTGCAAATTTCAGAAGTGACAACCGTATTTGAATGTGGGAGTGAATCTTATAAATAATCGTTCCACATTTGTACGTGCATTTGTTATGATTGACACAATGGTAACCATAGCAACGTTTAGGCATCTCACAGCAGTGAATAAGAGTTTAACCCATTTGCTATCTGGTATTTTTGGTTGACGTTTTGGTTGTTTGCTGTTTTTTCTACCAAGATCTGGCAACCCTGTTTCTTTACTGCAGTACTGGACTGTGTCAACAAGCCCTGTGTCTAAATGTGCGAAGTGACAACCGAATACAGCTGCAGTGATTTTGGCCTATTTCTTATGACGTTTCAATCATTTCTTCATTCTCCACTAGCAGCATCCTCTTTACCTGTATGTCTTAAAACTGCACATGCGTACAGTATCTATGCTTTCATATGTTCTTAGTGAGAGAGATAGAGAGAATGATTCCTTCCAGGCTCTTCCCACCTATCCTTAAGGGAATATTAAGAAATCCTTGTGTTTTTACTGTATGTTTCTCTGCTCAGTGTCGGCGAGGAATCTTAGGCTCTTTTTCCAATGACCTACATTCCTTAAACCTATGTCTGCCTCACCCTTAATGTGAACATACTCTCATGGTTTATTTATCACATTGATTATGATGAACATTCTTTACTGTCAGAGTTCTTCAAACATTATTTTCTGACTATAATAATACAAAAAGAGACATTGTGTTGTTTTTTACTGTTTCTGAAATACAGTAACTCTGTGGTTTCCATCGTGGACTACTGGCTAATATGAAGCTCATTATCATCAGCATTAGCATAATTGGACTGAAGCATATGGCACGAGGGCTCAAAATTCTTAACATTCATCAATTCTCTCTTAGTTAACAGAAATGCATCATCAGTTTTTTATGTACACCTTCTTTTTCTCCAGGCGTGTAATCAGAGCGTACTTGGACAGAATAATTGATTTCGAAAACTAACTTTTAAAAGTTAACTTTTTTGCACTTTTGCTAATTATAATATCACTCAATGCACTGTTTTTGGTAAAGCAAACCTATTAGTTGGCCCTTATTTGGTTACTGTCCAAACACATCAATTTCAAACAACTTTCTGAGGAGAAACTTTTAAACCTAATCCTCTTCTACCAACCAACAACTAATATCTGGAACCAGTGCCCTCATCAATCCTATTAATAGCTAAGGCTGGGCAATAAACATTTTTGACGATACTAGATATACATCTAAAAAAATTGCCTTTGCTGTAGAATAAAAAGAATTCTTTTCTTTTGTCCAGTTTTAAAAGCGTCATACGGATATAATCGTGGATGGTTAATCAAACATATCGACCACAATGAAGCCAAAATAAAGCCAAAATGTTCCAGATATGGGCACTGACATATTGCTCCAATGTTGTCATTCAGTTTCAGAGTCTGTGCAGTAGTAAGCGCAAGGCGGAACAGCAATATCAAAGTCCCACCCATATTCCCAAATGGCTTATTCAAACATATTATTCATCAACAAACAAATAATGTTGCAACACCTCCTTTTTATTACATCTTATAAGTAACTAAAACCAAGCTTTATAGACATTAGTTCTACACTTGTTTTGTATTTTAATTAAATGAACACATGTACAGTAAATGCTTCTTGAGGTGAAGAAAGAAATGGGGTATTTTTAAAAAAATCAAAATTTGTCTTCAGCTGCAGAAATCTTCTTTGATAACATTGTCTGTGCTTTTATCCAAAAGATTTTTTCATGCAAGTATGAATTCCTTTTATTTTCGGTGCATGTCATGATTTTGCCTAGTTAGGCAACTGAGTCAACATATTTGTCTACAAATGCCCATATTGACCTTTCTGCAGTGAGATGTTTGGACCACTGGGTGAAATCCACACCAATACCCAGATCCATCAACTGCATGTGATCTAAAGACACATTTACATTCATATGCAGAACACGTGAGTGAGGGAAAGACATGTGCTTAATTTAAAATCTAAATTGCATCTCAACTATTTTGAAAGACTAGTTTTTCAATGACTTCCGCTTCCCACATTGTACTGCAATGATGGTGGTGGAAGCCGCAGAAAGTACAGCAAATGCTTTAAACCCCACCGTGTAAAAGGCTTTCTTCATTCGGCTGCTAATTTCTCCTTGATATTATACAAGAAAGTCACTTGGCATAGAGCTGATGCCAACATCATCGCCATAGCAACCATTGTACTGTAGATAGGCCCACGCTGGAAAATATTCAAACTGCAAGATGCGATTAGATCACTTGTAAATAACACTGTGGACAATCCTACATATCAGATTTGAAAAAAACAATCACAATTGTCTACGGTGTTTGAGCCCAGCCATCAGATCTCCCACGGATTAGTAAAACCACCCTCATGTGTCCTATCAAAGGAAACATTCAATCACAAAGGTTAGAATTAAAATCATGAGATATCAGATGCTCAATAATCTTCACTAGGATTAGAGTTGCAGAGACACAGGCTTTTGGCATTCAGCTTTGCAAATGATTTGCCGTTAGACTGTCTCTGCCAATTACGCATTGATGCAAAATGGAGTTGACATTTGGAAGGATTTTTCTCTTTCTAGTGTGCTCTTCGGACCCAAAAAACTCTACTGGCATGTTGGACCTGAGATGATATTTGAGATGGCAACAGATTCTTGGCTCACTGGAGGAGACACAAATTACTTGCTTTGAAACTGTAAAATGGCTGCCAACTAGATTGTGCTGATAAAGAGCGTATCTCGGTGTGTTCCTATCCTTTGGTCGCAGACAAATACAGCGTTTACTGTGATTAGAACATAGCATGCTTCACATAAAAGTTTATATAATGGTGCTACAAATGTATCTTAAATGTATATATAGACTTGAGTTCTAGTTATAGCAAAGATACATAAAGATAAATATTTGCGATAGATCCCTCTGCTCTTATTAAACTGTAAATCGCTTATCCATCAGAAATTCGAAACTTTTTAAGGTAACACTCCAGTAAAGGGGCAATTCTCACAATTAACTAGTTGCTATTAGAATGTCTATTATTGGCATATTGGCTGTTTATTAGTACTTATAAAGCACATATTCTGCATGACCATACTCTAATACACCAATCCTACCTAATACCTAAACCTAACAACTACCTTACTAACTATTAATAAGCAACAATTAAACTTTTTGGAAAAAAGTCTTAGTTAATGGTTCGTTAGTAGCTAGAATAGCCGTGACCCATTTTTACTTTAAATACTTTTAGTTTAATGGTCCACTGTATAAAATTTAGCGACATCTAGTGGTGAGGTTGTGAATTGTAACCAATGGCTCACTCCAGCCCTCACTTTTGAAGCACTATGGTGGCGGACATAGGACAAAGTCGTCACATTTTCGCTTCTTTGCGGAAGGAGATAACGTATTTACAAAACACGCTCTGAAGAGCAGTGTTGTCCGTTTAGGGCTACTGTAGAAACAACATGGTGACGTCCATGTAAAGCCGGGGACACACTTAACGACTAGATGAAACATACTAAGACTGGACAGAACACATTTAAAGAGTTTTTCTTGCAACTGGAACTGATTCTATTCCATGACAGTCATTATCGAGCACATATCTAATCTGGCTGCATCAGACCAGTACACCACAAATTTAACGACTCTTGACTCACGACTGCCGAGGCATAACATCTATTCATTGTACCAAAATGGATCAGCAAGCTCAGTGTTATAATACGTTATAAAACCGCAGGGTGAAGCAACCATGGTGTTCCCAATATGTTTCCTTTCCCAAAAATGTATGCACTTTTTGTTTGACTTCAAGGTTGCATAATAAAGGTTAAATAAGTTGGTAATGAAAACAAGAGTTGAGAGAGGAATTAATTATTTGTGAAAGTAGAAAACAATGCATGTACCTACATAACACAGTATGCATAAGTCCCAAACTGCACCCCAAGCAAACCCGAGATAAAACAAAGCGTCTTCTGCCTCTAAATTCAGCTTTAAAGTTGAAAATTACTTTACCCGTCATCAAGATCTGACGGATTCATTGGGGGTTTGTATCTATATATATATTTCCTGATATTATTTGAAAACATCTATGGTAACACTTTAGAATACTGATCCATTATTAATTAGTAACTACACAGGAACAAATGAGTAATTAAATATCAATAATTTAGTAATTAATGTTAACTAACAAGAAACTCTGATTAACAAACTATTAAGTAATAGCAGACAGATGAACGTGGTAGTTCACTAATAACTAATCAATAACTACTATTTTTCTCATACTTTCCTGAAAGAACTGCTGAGCATTAATCTCATTGTTTCTGCCTATATCCTGTTTCAGTGCGGCTGTGATGTCATCAATCACAGCCGCCAGTCGTAAATATTAAACACATTTTATAAAAAATCTTTAGTGATGATGACTTACAACGACTAGCTCATAAATGGTATATCTTCTTTATCTTCTAGACTGAAATAGCTCATTCAAAGGTAATAAAAACATAATGCTTCTTTATGTAAGGTCTTCATACAAATTTGAACACATGTATATTATAGTGCATTTCTGTCAATAGCTCCTTAAAAAAAAAACACGCTGGCACTTTTTCTATCTTTGATAGCTGATGAAACAAACCCTTCCCTAAATGTTTCCCTCTCTCCTGTCACCTGCATGGTAAATTTATTTTAGGGATCAACTTATACAAGTATTTTTAACCCTTCCAAGAAACAGTTTCAAAGGAACTTCTCCAACGCTGCTTGTAGCCACCACTGGCAGACTGAGGCAATGATGTTCAGCAGATCTTGCAGTACTGGGATGTTAACCAATTCCTCCAGAAGACCTGTACAAAGTTACTGGCCTCTGGCAGGCAAAGACTAATGTCTCTAGAGTCCACTGATGTTTTGGTCCTGCTCTGGAGTGGTGACTCCAGATCTTTGATCAACATCTCTCCTGCCAGTCTGCTGAAATGTTCATGGCAGTAAGGTCTGCTGTGATGTAGTGTTCGCTACTCTGTGGTGCCTGAAACGCTGGCACATGGAATGTCTGCTTGCTGCGTGCCAACTGCCCCCTGTTTAGCTTCTGGTGATGTGAGGCATAATAATACAGAAAAACTGATCCATGTGAATGTAGAAGAATATTCTGGCCTTCTTTGTCTGTGTAGGAAACATTCTGTAAATGAGGACTAGACCAAGAAGCACACTAAAAGTGTTCCATGACATGACAAAATTTCCTCTAAGACTTCCAAGGAAAAGACAACATTTTTACTTTTATGACATTTTTGTCATTTCGAAGCTTAAGAATTCCGATTTTTTTATTTTATTATGTAAAGGCTAAAACAAAAAGTTTGCCTTTTTGGTTTCCATTGTAATTGTATTGCATGTTGCCCTTGTTTTTCTGTTTGAGTGTGCAACAGAATATTCCTTAAACTAACATTTATATTTTTGTAAAGTAAAATGGTTTCTGCTGTTTTCCTTGTAAATTTGTTGTCTTTTTCTGTTTTTGACCTTATTTCAAAAATAGACTAAATCCCATAAAGTCTCAAATATACTGTAAAGAAAAAAATCCAAATTATTCTTGTAAATGTGCAGTCTTTTCCTATAATGTTGTGGATTTGACTATTTGCTTTTAAATACATGGACTTTTAAGAGGCTCATATGCTGCGAATATGTGTTCTTCTGTGTCTTTGGTGTGTTATAAGTTGCCCATGCATGTATTAGACACATAAAATTGCAAAAATTAAAGTGTTGGAACTAAAGATGGATTATATCTAAAAGCAAATGCTGCCTGAAACGCCTCGTGTAACCACACCCACACAAATCTACGTCATTTCGTGGTATGACTTGACTAAGACCGCCCAAATGTATACTCAAGTAAGGTGGGGGTACTTATAAAGAAATTGTCTTGGTGACGCTGTGTGTTTCGTTGTGCAAAGAAAGACTCTATGTTTGCCCTTCCAAAAGATAAGACAACTATAACTAATGGTTACATTTTGTTTAAAATTCTGTTCCAGAACAGTAAAAACCGAATATTCAAGTGTGTGCAGCGCATTTCACAGATGATTGCTTCATGAACCTGGGAGAGATCAAGGCCGGCTGTGCACAAATGCTTTGGTTAGCATCTTGTAAGTATATTTTCATTGTAAAAAACTTTGTTATGGACCAACACGAGTTTAGTTTGTCATATGTTTGTGATCTGCAAATGCAGACATGCCTGCAACGTGACAAAAATAAGTCCTAAAAAACTAAATAAATCCTAATAATCTGTAATTATGTTCCAACTAGAGGCAACACAAATTGTGTTTATAATGGGGTTTATTGTCTTTGTTGAGTCACGACGAGACATGGCGTAACACTGGTTGATCACTCAAGGCAAATCTTTATAACTTCATTTACCTCCTGCTCAAGCGCTGGCAAAGTTGATGTATCGGCTTGATCATCTTCATTTCCCATATCAGAATCGGGCTCGAATTGGTACAATTTCTTGGGAACATGATGTTCCGAATATGGTAAGAGCTAGGCGTTACATTTCCCTCACAGGCTTGCAGTATTCGACCAATCACTACGCACTGGTTTACTGGCCATCATAGTACACCTCACTTTTCAGAGCGATGGGCTTTGTAAAAAAATCTGTGCATTTCAGGGAGGCGGGGCAAAGAAGTACGGAGCCGTTTTAGGGACATGGTGGGGGAAAAAAATGAGAGGGACGAGAAAAATATTGTTTAAAGCTTTTGCGTTATCTCGCAGAAATTTTGTGTTATCTCGCAAAACTTTTGCCTTCTCTCGCAAACATATTGGCGTTATCCTGCAAAACCATTGCGTTATCTCGCAAACCATTTTGAATTCGGACAAACACTGTTTAATGTTCTGCTGGCTGACTTTGACTAGCTCCTTAAACATTGGTTTATAGACACAGATTCCCGGACTAATAACTAGTGAGCTGAATGTTCTGATAACACAAATGACACCTCAACCTAAAATCGTGAATACAAATTACATTACATCTAAAACAAACGGTAATATTCATTTTAGCCTGGTCATTTGACAGCTTTAATAAAACAGTAAAATTCTGACATTGAGCAGATGCTTTTATTGAGTTAGCATTTTACTAATATACAGTTAGCAGTGAGGAAAATCCTTCAAAAGTGTATCTGCAAAGTGTAAACTCTTTTTCTTCTGAGGGTTCAAATCAGTTCCATAAATACAGTATATCGTTTTTAATATTCACACTCCTTATGTTCAGACATTTCAGACATTTCCAGCATTTTTTCTTTTAACGTGATTTGACTGACAGCTCACTTGTTAAAGCTTTAGTGTCAGGGATGGCAATGGATTTGTGTTTCTCTGGAGGAGGCAGTAATTACATGCTTTCTATTGTGCTGTAAAATGGCTGCCAACTGAATTGTGGTAACCCAGTGGCAGAAAAGATTTGCTTTTGGCCTTCAATTAAACTTTGTTTCAGATGTCAAGTGTATTAAACTGGGATATTGGCCTTCTGAGGCAAAAATCATGTACTGAAAAAGACATACACCATAGGCATATTCAATGATTTACTGTATTTACTTTTTGAACTTTTATATTTTGTATCATTTCTTCAACCTCATGTTGTTCAATACCTGTACGTGAAACATTCTTCTGTGGAACACAAAGGAAGATATTTTGAGAAATGTCTCAGTGGATTTATGTCCATACAAATGAAGTCAATGGGGGCCAGTGTTGTTCGTTAACCAACATTCTTCAAAATATCTGTGTTCTGCAGAGTAAAAAAGTCATACAGGTTTGAAATGACAAGAGGGTGAGTAAATGTTGACAGAATTCATGTTCATTCCAAAAGCAGAGGAGCATACATTTTTAGATGACAAATCTCTATAATTCCACACAGAAAAGGAAGATATGCATTCATAGTTTTATGCTATTCAGTTCACACACCGGTTTAATTGGATGTGATTTTGTTGGCTCCTTCGTTGTCAGTGTAAACCCCCAAAACTGCTTGTCGCTGGAGTCTTGTTACGTTGCACCTGATGCGACACTGTGTTAGAAAAGGATAAGAGAAGTTTCACTCGTCTGAGGATAAGACAGTTTTCTTTAATCGGTTTGAACTCAATCACGAAGCACTGCACTTGATACCCTGTCTGCAAATTTCCCATAATTTCTCTTACATGAGCATCTCTCTCACACTCCTCTTCAGGTGTCGTGTCTCTAAGACGGAGTTACGTTCAGTCAACATCTCTAGGTTAAAATCCCCTGCTGTTACCCTTCATTCCACATGAAAAGAAGATGCGGTTTTCTTATGAAAATGCAAACGGGGGCCGCTATATCTTGAAAGATTCATGATTTCCCAAATAGCCTGTTTAATAATTCAGCATTTTTATAAGCTAGCTCTGGAAGGAAGGTGGTGTGAATCTGCCGGCCTGTTTGCTGAAATGGGGGCGATTGCTCCGCTGCACTGACAGACAGTTTCTGGGGTTGAAAATGCTTCGGCATAATGAACTAGCCAAGGGAACGGCAGTCTAAAGGGCTGACCTGACTTATTCAAGTGTGGATGCAAATGTACACGCACTTTGACATGCAAACAACTTATTTTGTGTGCCCTCCCATAATACTCTATTGCCAGATTGTCCTTTGAGCGAATCAGTTCATGTTTAAAAGAATTTTCGAGGATGAGCTGGCGAAACACTTTTCCTTTAACCAATGACATTTGACCTGTTTCTTAAACTTTTATTGAGCAAAGGCCTAACTTTTTATCTTCACAGCCGGATGTATATTGCAGCTGTCGGATACGGCCAGCTTTAATCAGACTTCCTGGAAGACAAAGCTATGCGCACAAATCCACAAATCAGAACCAGACTCCCAAAGGTCTGACAGCGAGACAAAATTGGGTACTGTGACTTCCCCAACAATGGCAGCTACATGTGATCGATCATTAGGTTTGCTTTTAGCTCTAGTTGACCTGTCATGGTTTTCTCAACATTTTTCTTATTCTTTCTAGACGTAAACCCTGAACCGCATTATCACTGGGTTAAACCACAAACACTTGTCTCAGCACATATATATCTACACACGTCTTCAGGGTTGGCTATAGTGTTACCATATCAGTCTTTATTGTGGTGAGTGAATAGTTGCTGTCTGTGGCGACTCTCTGAGAAATGGATAGCCAGATCCGGTATAGATCAATGCTGCCTAAAGAGAAAATACATAGTACATCTAAGGTAGTCTTATTCTTTGTGTTACTGTAAACCCTAGTAACCCTGAGCTCCAGTGTTTTATGTGGTCACCACCAAGAGATGGTTTTATGGTGGGAACCCAAACTCTGTGTTCCTTAGAACAAGAAAAAAAATTTAGTGAGTAAATGAAGACATCATTCTCATTTTTGGGTGAAGTCTTCCTTTAAAACATTTTTTTTTACATTTGGTTTCAACAGCAAATATTTTGAAACAACATTAAATATATGAGTCTTATTCAAACAGTTTAGAATATCATAAGCTTTCACATTTTAAGACATACAGTGATGTGAAAAGTATTTGTATCCGGATTTTTTTTTTTTTTGCATATTTGTCATGCTTAAATGATTCAGATCATCAAACTTATATTTATATTACTTAAAGAAAACCAGAGAAAATACAAAATGCAGTTTTGTTTAAATGATGGTTTTATTTATAAAGGGAAAAACAATCCAAACATTTCTGACCCTGTGTGAAAAAGTAATTGCCCCTTGGTAAATCATGATTTAACTATGATGAATTGAATAACTGAGTTAAATTTCACTAGCCAGACCTGTTGAATCAAGAAATCACTTAAGTAGAACCTGTCTGACAAACTGAAGTAGTCTAAAAGATCTCAAATAGCAACACATCATGCCTTGATCTAAAGAAATTCAAGAACAGATGAGAAAACAAAGTAATTTAAATGTATCAGTCTAGAAAGGGTTACAAAGCTATTTCTAACCCTTTTCGAAGGGTTAATTTCTAAGGACTCCAGCGAACCACAGTGAGGGCCATTATCAACAAATGGAGAAAGCATGGAAGAATGGTAAACCGTCCCAGGAGTGGCCGGCCTACCAAAATTACTCCAAGAGCACAACTACGGAGATCGTGAAAGATCAAAGAACAACATGTAAAGAACTGCAGGCCTCTCTTGCTTCAGTTAAGGTCAGTGTTCATGATTCTACAATAAGAAGGAGACAAAAATGTCTTCCATGGGTGAGTTCCAAGACGAAAACCACTGCTGACCAAAAAGAACACAAGGGCTCTTCTCACATTGGTTAAAAAACGTCCTGATGATCCCCAAAACTTTTGGGCAAATATTCTGTGGACTGATGAGACAAAGGTTTAACTTTTTGGAAGGTGTGTGTGCCGTTACATCTGGCATAAATCTAACACAGTATTCATAAAAAGAACATCATACCAAAAGTCAAACATGATGGAGGTAGTGTGATGGTCTGGGTCTGCTTTGCAGCTTCAGGATCTGGACGACCATAATTGATGGAACTATGAATTCTGCGCTCTACCAGAAAATCCTATAAGAGAATGTCCGACCATCGGTTTGTGACCTCAACCTTAAATGCACTTGGGTTATGCAGCAGGACAATGATCCAAAACACACCAGCAATTCCACCTCTGAATGGCTAAAAAAATCTAAATCAAGGTTTTGGAGTGGCCTAGGCATGTCCGGACTTAAATCTAATTAAAATTCTGTGGCATGACCTTTAAAAGGCTGTTCATGCTCGAAGACCCTCCAATGTGGCTGAATTAAAACAATTCTGCAAAGAAGAGTGGAAATAATCCAAAATATCAGGAAGGGGGGAAATACTTTTTCACACAACTGTATGACAAGTTGCCTATAAAATGATAAATAATTACATTGACTATAGTATCTGCACTAATGTATTTTTTATTATTATTATTTAACCTCGTGTAGGGGGTACCTCAGTCCTTTTGGGGGTACTGGATCCCTCTAGAGCACTGAATGGCTCAGAATGTTAGTTTCGGGCCAGTTAAAAGAAGATTGCTTTTAACAGTCAGGCATTGTGTGTAGATGCTGTGTTAATCTTGATGATTTATCTTGTTCCTCAAAGTTATTTCTGATTACTGTTGATTGAACAAGATCAATACAGACATTATGAACAACCATTTACAGAATAGAAATCATTTCATTTTCAGAAAAAGAAAAGTTTGGACTACGTGTATTTGGTGTACGAACATCTACATTGAATCTGAGTTTGAGTTTTGTAAAGTTGTCAGAAACAAGATTTTTCTAGTAAATTGTCTTGAATTACTTTGACAGCTACCTTCTAAGGCAGCATCCTCTATAAGAGCAGAAATTCTTGCCACATGCAAAGAGGGACATAAATATGCGGCTTAGCTACTAAAGTAATACTCTCTGTATATCAGGTACAAATCTTGTGTAAAATAGTCTATTTTGGTGAGAATGAAGTATTTCAATAAGTACAGGTATTTCGAGTTTATAGGGAGTTCAAAGCAGTGGATTTGGGTATTGAATTTTCTGCAAAGGCAGCAGCGCCTTAGATTACAGCCAACATAATATATCCCAGAATCCAACGCAAACTTAGTTTTAGGATGTACAATGACATACATTTGTCATGTGTTCTGGAAGTCCAAAACAAAAGATAAACTTGTTCTGAGATTTCATTAAGAAATTAATTTCTTAGTCTGTTAAATGAGATACTGCATCAAAAACAGGTTTTGAACTTTAAAGATATTTTTCTTATTTTTTTCCAAATACTTTTTTTCACACGCTTGCAAAGCGAGGCGTGCGTATAAACAAAACTTGGTAAAACGCAGAACTCATTACTGTCCTTCTATACACAGCTGTCCAATCACAGCGGAGAAGATGTGGGACGAACACTAGTTGACCAACCATTCAGATGAGCACGAGATAATATTATTTTAGCTTGTTAGAAACGCTTTGGTGGACACAGCTTAATTGATAATTTTATTGGTAACCATGTTGCCTATTAGTAGGCAGTGTTGGGTGTAACTAGTTACTAAGTTATTAGTTACTGTAATTTAATTACTTTTCCCTTGAACAAGTAAAGTAAGGGATTACTCATATGTTTTCTGTAATTTAGTTACAGTTACTTTTGATGTGATTAAACTAAATACTTTGTGAAATATATGCGTGTGCAATAGTGTAATTGACATCAAAATTCAAAGTCTTACTTTAAAATCTGTGCTTTAATGTATAATTCTCACATTTGTAATACCTTGGTCAGTTAATAATATTATTTGAATGAATTCAATAAGCCATTTCATGTATATTCTAGAATCACTTAACTAATCAAGATTGATGTAGGATATAGAAAGTAATTTGTAATGAGTAACTAAATACTTTTTGGACAGAGTAATTTGTACAGTAATCTAATTACACTATTGAATATGTAATGAGTAACTAGTAATTCATTAATTTTTCAGAGTAACTTACCCAACACTGTTAGTAGGTTATGTTATACAATGTTTCCAAACCAGAGAATGAAGTCCAGAGGATTCCGTCATTTCTAGATAAGTAATTTGCTATAATACATATATAATAAACTATAATTCATAGGCAGGGATTATGCTAATTTTGAATGAGCGTGCATTGGAACTATAATTCCAAGTGATTGGAATTAATTTACATTCACACACACACACACACATTTTACTATCAAATCTGCTATCACGAAGTATTTGTGAATCTGGAGGAAAATTTTCGTGAAGGTCTGTTTTACGTGCAAATTACTCCGAGTTTACTCATATATATATATATATACGAATGTTTTATATATGAGGCCCATTAAGTTTTCAGTATATAACCTGGTCTCAAAACATTAACATTTCATCAAACCACATTGAAAAAAATATAAAATATGCATTACCATCGGCAGGTACGCATTTCATTCTGTCTATAAAATAAACCACAAATTGGGATCAGGTCCTTTGTTACCTCTTTAAAATGTTTCTGACACCCAAAGCACTTTAAATTGAGTTCATTAAAATGGATGAAGGTTGAAAAATGGACGAGACGTTAAAAAGATTTTATAAATTTGAGGATATTTATGGCTATGAGAATTTTGTGGTGTCATTGGATTTTTCATTTGCCCCTTCCTGTTACTGGACTCTTTTCCATGAATTACAATTATCACAAATTATTTAATTAAACTGCTTTACTAGTATGTCCTTGCCAGATGCTTTCCTACCTGATGCCTTTCAGGCAGCATTCTTGGAGAGTTTCGGTTAATGCTCTCTAAAAGTACTCTCAAAGTGATAAAAAAACATTCTAAAAATAACATAAACCTTTAAAAAATATATTAAATGTTTAAAAAATGTTGGTATAAAAAAGTAATTTGTTCATTGTTAGTGGAACATTTAAAACATTTAGAAATTATTTTGTCATAACTGTTTTTATATGTTTTTTTTATTTTTATATTATAAAAATCAGCTGTCCTATCAGTCAAGGATTATAGGATAATTTATAGTTACGTATTTAGTAAAATTGTCATTATAATTGTGTTATAATTGTTACTATATTAAATGCAACAAAATAGTTACCAAATGTGTAATGGACATTAAATCACTTCTTCCTCTTTGACTTTTATAGAACCTTCCCAGAAACTTGAGCTGACACCATAAGTGCCAGCATTTGGCAAAAACGTAAAACAAATTTGTCCGGTGTCTTAGTTGTGTGGAATAAGGTATTGTGGACACTGTTCCTGAGAAGTCTGCTAAACAGGTTTCTAAAGATCTGTTGAGTCAACACGTCTATAGTTTACCTGTTACAAAATATCCTGAGTGAAGGTTAAACCACCTCTCTGCTTCCGCCAACACAGACACCCACAAGCTAAACTGAATAGAAGTTTGAGGCCGTCGTGTCCTGATAACACGTACAGTATAAAACAGTTAGAGTGAATGAGTTACATCAAGGCCACTGCTTTGCTGTGTATTGAGAATGAGGATTCAACATCAAGAAGTGCTTGTTTCTCAGTAAGAGCTTTGCATGAGACCGTTTTGCGATCGAAAGTAGTCAAGCAGACAAGATCACTTACTTAACGGGGTCCAAATTCTAAATTAATTATGCAATGAAATGTATACCTCTCGGATATGAAGAACAACCACCCTTCATCTCAACAAGCTCTATTATATGCATGTCCTTTTCAAAAAGTAGAGTGATATGTTTCATACTCAATTTATAGACGTTTGGGGTCACGATGAGAAGTAGAGATGCTTCACGGTGGAGTACTGAAAACATGAAAGAAGGTAATCTAATTTTATTTTGTTGCAAAGAAACAAGCGGCAAATTTTCTGGATGAACATGAAGCATCGCCAGAGGCTGGTTCATGCCGCTGTAGCCGGGTTCCTTGAGACTGGAGATTGAAGCTGGTTATTGCTTACTTCCGGACAGAAGTAAATATTGAAGCCTGAAGGCCTTACCAAACTCAAAGCTGGAGATCAAAATTGCTATAGATTCTGAAACCATGGGATACACTAAACTCTTGTTTTGTTACTTTTTTTATGAAAGCAAGGGTCAGTGATTTTGGAAATCCACAGATGACCACAAGAGGATCCTCGATGAGAGGGAATATTTCGGCAAGCAGAAGTTTATTTGATGTGATGAGCAGAAAGCATTGAAGAGGGTCTGCTGGCTCTGTCCTTACTACTGAACCGAAAATCCAATTGTGCTCAATGGACATCTCTGATTCTGCTCTAGTTTTAAGCCTTTAAACAGTCACAAGCAAAACCACAGGACCTTGAGATCGTCGTTTCAAAATGAAATTCACTGTAAATTCACACCGTAGAATTAAACCACCCAGAGACAGGGATTATTCAATAACATTGTAAAATTAGTTAATATGGTACATCACCAGAAAGAGTTTGCTTTGGTTTAGAGGCATAAGCAGTGGACATAGAGAATGGAGAAGGAGCAATAAATGCACCCGACCAACCTATCAAATGTATGAATCCTTACATTAGCTAACAAAATACCCAAATTTAAGAGGTCTCCTAATTTCTTATCCACAAAACTTCACATTTTATTACGAATGAAACTCCAGCATTATTCTATTGTAGATGCAACTTTTAGATTTTATATTTTATTTCTAGAAGAATGACAGTAGTTTGCAACTATTACAACTATTATGAAAAGCTGTTTAAACTGCACATTTTAAGCTCTTTTATTTGTTCCCAGCAATGTCACATTGAAGTTTACACTTTTAGTTTTTGATTTATGATTCAGTGACGCGAGAGAATTAGGATGTGAATATGTATGCAAGGCCTTTTCTAGGACACCGCTACAAACTGTATATTCTCATGTCTCTAACTGGGGTCTTCGGTAAGACAAAGGCATGGAAGAGGAAAAAACATCTAGCGTGAACAGTTGGTTGTGTAACAGCAGAGTCGATGATGCGCGGGCCTATAAATACAGACTGGCAGCCGAGTTGCATAGTGGGCCAGTGTTTTCCCTCAGCCCACTCAGCTTTGTTTATTCCCAGCCGCCTGGCTTTATATGCCTCTGCAATACTTTGACATTGGCAGTGAAATTAGGAAACGCAATGCACATTTCTCTCCCTGGACCCCGTCATGGATGCTGATCAAATTATTTTGAGTACAGGAATACAGAAATGCTGGACTTGATTTACAGTGTTCCTGTAGCTCAGATGGTCAAGCGTAGTGATAGCAATGACAAGGTATAGATTTGGATCAAAGAATCTGCTTGCATATAAATGTGTTGTTTTGATGGACGGATATAACTTTGAAACTTTCCAATGTCCGGTCTGAATTTCTAGGAGGCCATTTACACTCACCTAAAGGATTATTAGGAACAGTGACGTGCACAGGAATTTTGAGGGGTAGTTGCTCTGACCTGAAAAAGGGCACCCCCCCATAAAAACTGAAAATAAACTCCCGGGCTATATGAAGGACTGAGAAAAACTCTGATTAATTAATCAATTCGCCTAAACAGTGTCATGTCAACTTTATCACAGTGCAAAGTCTCTGTCTCACCTGCTGGTTGGCTTTTTAGCAGCCAACCCTGCAGTGATGTGCTACGACGGCGTTTAGTGCCACGTAAAAAAAAAAAAAAAGATTTCGAGAATAAAGTCGAAATGTTACGAGAATAAAGTCGAAATGTTACGAGATTAGAGTCGAAATGTTACGAGATTAAACTCGTCGTAAAACGTATTTGTTTACGTGAATAAACACTGCAGAAGACACCGTGGCTTGGCAATAAATGAAGGGGGCCCTTTGGTTTGCTATAGCCCCAAGGCTAGTGGTAGGCATTACTGTAAAATTTGGTATTGATCCGATACCAAGTAAATGCAGGGCCAGTATTGCCGACACCGATACCAATACTTTTAGAAGCATTCACTTGAATTTACATTTAATTTCCTGTGGATGAAATGTCATGATTTATCAGATGAATGCATCATGCATTTGCTAAATCTGAATGCAATTTCATGACCACTAAAATATTTTGTGATTTGTGCTCTTAATGTGCCTATAGGCTAATTAATCATGTAGATGTTAAAACACAGGACATCATTTAAACCAAATAAATATATTTATTTAGTTATTTATTCCTATAATAGAATTTGCAAGCATGAGCTTTGCACCAAATTATTACTGGAAAATAGAAACAATAACAGATTACCAGAACTGAAAACCGATATACAACAAAACAATTTCTCTCTATCCTAGTACTACTTTTCTGGCTTTAAAAAAATGTCTACAAAATTATTACTGAAGAACAAAGCTTTTAAATTGCATTTCCGTTTTTGTTCAGTGTAATGTTTAGACACAATAATATAACAAATTACATTTCCAAATTCATTAAATTTTTAAGTGAATTTATAAAGAAAGTGCACACAATTGTTTGAGAAATAAAGTAAATAAAGTGTTTAAATAATAAAGTACTTTTAATCTTTGGCTTTTCACCACCAAAGGCCCACTGCTATACAACGCAGTTCGCAGTGTTATTCTTCTTTTCGCTGGCTACAGCTGCGTCTGCGTGCTTGCGCTTGGCTCTGCTGAGTCACGTGATAGTGGACTACAAAACACAGCAGGGCAGGGAGGAGCAAAGTGTGCAAAACTAGGTGTATGATAAATAAATAGTTCTTCTTCATTATACAATTATTAGTTACATGAGTAAATAAATAAATCTGTAGTAAAGACACATTAGTATCAATGTTTTTATGTTAGGATCGATCCTTTTTGATACAACCTTAGCATCGGAAGTATGAATATTTCAGGATCGATCCGTCCACCCCTACCCAGGGCCCAATGTGTTCTTAATCATGCCCTGACCGTGTGTGATAAAGTTTATTATTCCAAAGAAGATTTGTAGTAGAATTGAGCTTGTTAGCAAGTTATCACGTAAAAGGTTTTAAAAAATATTGAGCATATTACTGGTGTGGAATAAAACATGAAAATATGTGGTTTGGTTAACCACAGACTTTATTTATTTTAACTAAAAAACAATTTAAAAAAGCCTGTTGACGTCTGGACCATTTAACGGAAAGTGATTAAATGCTAACTCGCTTTTAGGTTTTGCATGCAAAAATGTGTCATCCTTGAAGCACTTTATACACCTTAACGGCCGTTCACATCATAACTATAACAATAACTGTATTTTGCATCCACACCAGCGGACAATAACATTGTTTATTTTTAGCCTGAGTGCTTCATTGTGTTCCCAGTCACTAAAATAAATGTACTGTAGATGACCTGCTGCTGATGCTTTCGTTTTCATTCCCGAATGTCTTTTCTCCAAAATATGACACCAAAGGCTGGATGCACTCGCTGAAGGCTAAAGGTGAGATCGTGTTTGGGATGTAAAGCATACAGTATATTTGCCAGCTTGCTCAGACTCATAAGCGTTACATATATAATATCCTTCCGTAAATGCACCGTTTTCCAACTGCTAAAGTCTGTTTGACAGTATGTGTAACAAACGATATTGTTCTTTTATAGTTAAGTCTTATATAGTTGTGAACCCTGCTTTTCTCTTAAATAAAGAATGATTTTTAGAAATGTATTTTTATAGTTATAGTTATCGATATAATGTGAACGGAAGTATTTTTTTATATTGTTCCCAAAGCTGAGCTTTAGTTTGCACTCTAAGTACAACTATGAAGATGTATTATTTTCCATTGGATGTCACTGTTTGGCCGCTCTATATGTATATTTATATATATAGTATACATGTGTATTCATCATATATATGATAATTTGTATACAATCTTCTGACACATGTATAGCAAGTGTGTGTATATGCCTATACAGTTTATATGGATGAGGTGTCAGTAAGTTGCCCAGGGGTAAAGCATGTACAGTATTATTATTATGTTTCATGCAATTTAAATTCCATCTTTTTCTAGTTTACAGACAGCAGGTATATTTACCAGAAAACCATTGAATAACAAATGTTACAGCCATTGCATCCAGCGCAAAAAATGGTGCAATGCTTCATTTAGGTAGTCCAACTACAGTCCAGTGAATTATTTTACCTGCCCACCTCGAGCTAGTGCTGTAACCTGCGACACCACCAGGGTCATGTGTTTTTAATAAAATTAACAATCCAACCGATCCAATTTACTCACAACATGCTTGGTAAGGCTTTGGCCGAGTTGCAAGAAGAGATGCGAATGATAAACACACATAATGCTGAGAAAAAAATAGGCGGCATTGGGGCTTATCTAAATTATAAGATAATGCATTCGAATGAGTTGCATGTTTTTAGTCTCACTGACGAATTCCGCAATGCATTTTCTGAGCTTCTAATGAAACAATATATCACCTCCTCTACCCACGTTCCTCAGCCTGGGCGAGGGCTTGCTAACACTTCAGCTTTCATCTTCTAGACGTGGGAGATATTATTCATAAAGTGTAAAATCAACTCATCAGCTATTTACTTGCAAGCCCACCAAGAGGAGAAGAAATGGCAGCCACAGGGACAATATCACCAAGACCATCCATATCACAGCAGTTTCAAATGTACAGCTATTTACAGGCGCCTCAAACAATCAAACAAACACATTTCAGTCACTAGGTAATACTCAAGCACTCCAGATTTTTCTGATTTAATGGATTTCACATTGCTTCTGCAGAAGACTCATGACATCTCGAGGATGCAGGGCGGAGATTATGTTTTAAGATGGCAAATAATATGGAAATGAATGAAGGGATGGCCTGGGTCATTACTCTTACACTGTACCTTTTGTGAATTTTAAAAATAAAAATGCTTTTGATGACATCAAACAGAGCAGAACAAATAGCCCTCTTTTGAAATGTTGATGTTAGATTTCTGTATTTTAGTCAAAGATGATGGTTAATTGCTAATGGTGTTTATATAAAACATCAAAGAATTCATGCCATTCCTGCAGTATTATCAAAAAATTGGTGATATGCATTCACTTTATAAATACTTTATATTTAAAATATTTAATATTTACTTTCTATTCAAAATTCACCCCACTAGTTTTTTTAAATGGATGATATAGACTAAATAATGAGGAAATGAGCCCAGCATATGGGAACTACTTCAATACTGTGTAAAGAGCATCTCAGGGTGAGACCTAAAGAAACTGGGTGATAAAATGACAATTCTGCAATATTAAAGCAAATGGAGACTTCACTGTAAAGAACATGATTTAAAAAAAAAATTCACATAAAATGTCCCAAAAACTGTAATTTTCTAAAATGTTACTATTTTATTAACATATTTAGGACATATTTTGATAAATACAGTAAGAAATACCTATAAAAAAATAAGGAATACATAATTGATCCTTATCATTTGAACGGTTGTGTAATTGTTGAAGAACTGATCTTTATGTATTTTATCCAAAAAGCAGTCATGGATTTTAGCTTTAATAGTATTCCTTTGCTAAAAAAATTAAGTATCATAATATTTTTCAATCTATAAAGTAATTTAATAGTCATTAAATGTACAGAGTTTATTAAAGCTACGACTACAGAAATGAGATGGCCCACAAGATGTTACTGTTTCTTTTATTAATGGTCCTGCAATGTTTATTTATATTTTTTCCATTGAAGCGTCCTGTGATGATGAGCTGATGTAATTATCGAGGTGTATGTGATTTATATCTTACAACACAGAAGCTTAAATCAGAGGCTGTTTAAAGCACTTGATTTCTCAAGTTTACAAAGCCCGTAAAGACTTGTGTAAGTTAAGGTTTGGTGATACTTGGGGCATCAGTGATCCTGCATTTATAGCGTCACTAAACTGTGATTGTAATAGATTTTTATATACTTAATACTATATACTTATACTTCATGGGCATCAGAGCGGGGTGGACATGAGTTAAAGGGACCACTGATGCAGGGCTGAGGGTTAGAGTCCTGAGGGTGATTGTCTGCCCACCTAAGCCTGAATAATGAATTTTCGCTAAACAGCGAAAGTGCACAATGACATTACAGCAATAGAGCAGTGCTCTTGGGTGTTATATGGCCGTGAGATGCGCTATGACACAAATCACCTCATCTCTGAGCGAGCGCTTATTTGTGTGCCGTGGTAAAATTACAAAGCTCTAAATAGACTTTGAGTGTAATTAAAAGTGTGTTCCTGCAGGGTTTGAATGGTTCTTTTTTTGAATAAGAAGGAAGCCCATCAGATATTTGAGATGTCTAAAGTAAAAATATTACAAATATTGTGGAAGTAGAATGATGTAACAGTAGATGGATGAGGCAAATAAAGCTTTTAAAAGAAGCAATGCTCTCAATCTTTAAAAAAAGTTTTGTTTTATTATTTACTCTGGATATAAACCACTGAGTCTGCGATGTATACAGCTTTTATGCTGTAGTATTCTGAAGATTGATAACTTTAGTTCCCTCAGAGCTTGCACTTTGCATCTTGAGGATTTGCAAATGTTCCTGTGGAGTTCATGAGACAAAGTCTTTCCATTCGCCTGAAATCCTATATGCTATGCATACATTTCGGACCATTAAAAACTAAAAAATGCTGGGTTGTTGTTAACTAACAGTGGGTTGAAACAACCGAGCAATTGGGTTGATATAACCCAACCATATGTCCAATATTAACCCATCCATGGGTTAAAAACTACCAAGCATTTTTGTTTGCTTTGTCATGTGACGTGTACGTTTTAATAAATAGACTTAGCCCATCTAAAAATAATGTATCCAAACACAAATAAACTGTTGTTCATCTATTGATAAAAAGCAAAGAAAAACTTACTAAAACAAAACACTCATGTTGGTGGTATTCAGTAAAATGAGGATATACACTGATACTAGCCATTAAAACCCATGTCAGTCAACCACTAAAGTGATACAGAAGTAGTTGGTTTCAGATCTAACGTATGTCTCATGCCTCATTGGACAATGCAGTTGTGATTCTTGTATATTTATCAAGAATCTGATTTCCTTTAAAACGATTAAATTAATGGTTTCTATTTTTTACTTCCTGCATTGTGATGCATATTCCACACGGGGCTCATTTGTGTCCTGGATTTAAAACAAGAAGCTTAATCACAGAAATCATCCGTGCCGCTGTTCTCCAGCATTTGTAGAATAAGAGGATTTGGTTTGCAGTGTTGCTGTGGATGATAAAGGTTGTTTATGGTAACGGAGAGGCTCCAGTAATCCCATTAAAAACAAACTACATTGAGGATCTGTTTGCCGCATTTATTACGTCCGCTTATAAGCTGATCACGATTCAGACATATCGTCTGGTGTGTAATGGTAAGTAAACAGGTTGCAGGTAGTAGTTGGGTTCAGTGTCAAGTAGAACTATAATCCATTGTGTTAAAACATATTCAATTGATTATGTGGGGATTTTGTGTAACACGTAACATGCTGTTTCACAAGAGCATGCCGTTGCCTTTGGTAAGGGACATAAATAAAGCAAGGTTGAAGCATTGAAAATGTGTTTGCTGGAAGACATTTTTTGGAAAACTTAACATGTATGAAATCTCACAGAAGCAAATAAGAAAGCCAACATCTCCAAAGGGTAAAGCACACTCATCTGTCATTTTTTCTACTACTATATTAGAATAATACATCAGGTGTATTCATGTCTGTAACACACGTGAAAGGTTAGCCCAACATTTCAACATTGTATATAAATATATAATCTAACAAATAAACACATCTTCGTGGAACAGAAAACACTGTGACCCTGTTGAGGTTTTGAGGTCACCTGTTTGTTTTGGTTATTCTGTAATCCATAAAACCCAAGACAACATGAACATGAAACACCAGAGATTGCGACTCCCTAAAAATCGATTTCCTATTATCTCATCCGCAACAGTTGTGCCGTGACAATCACTTCAAATCCCATCTCGGCAGCTCAGTCTGAAATGTTATAAAACAGAACAGTGATCTACTCACAACAACCATGAGAATTTTTTATAAACTTTTGGTAAAGAAATGAGTGACTTATGATTTTGATGATCTAAATAGTTACTCAAAGGTTCTTATAAAAAGCATTTCTGTTTTATGTTAATTGCATTTTTTCTTTAAAATGTTTTTACTCTTTTACAGCAGACAATTCTGTATTACAGTGATTAAAGCCAAATGCACTTGGGAAATTCCAAGTAAATGTCAACCTTAAGATAAAGAAAATCAGGTTTTTACCAAAGGTTTTCAGCATATTGATAGGTCGGTCAGATGTGAATATTTGGTGGTTTCAATCCCCATGCAAAGAATTTCTCAAAGTTTTAAAGTCTTATTTTGTATTTTAAAAGCATAGTTTTACATAGTCAGGTAAGTGAATTGTCACATCCGTAACGGAGCTGTCACAACCATAACAGTCCATATTCCTCGTAAATAAACCAACACAGTCTCAGGGGAATTGGTGACATTATGTTATTCATTAATTTGTGTTCATGGACAAGAATTTCCCCCTTTTTTTGGGTCAGTCAGCATGACCTGTTTCGTGTCACCCAGAACGACTTTCAATCATAAATTGTTTAATGTGTAATATCTTTATATGTATAAATATATATCAACCCAATCTGATGGGAATTCATACCCATTTTACAAGGTGGCTCATTCCTGTAAATTCTTATACAATCTCGTTCGTATGTTCTTTTATGATTTGACTTTGCCGCTGTGACGTTAGGTTTAGGGGCGGGGTTAGGGGAGCCATTGATTGTTGATTTGCCACCTTCTGAAACTCACGTTTTTAGCTAAATTAGCCTTTGCGTATTTGGGGTGAGGTAAGGGGTTGGTTACACTCTCCAAAAAATGTTCTGCATAGGTGGTTCCATAAGGAACCTTTCCATGTCACAAAAGGTTTTTGGGGCGAAAAAAGACTTGAAAAATGGGGGACATTTTTGTCCATGAAGACGAATCAATATAATCCAAATGTCATGCCTATGCCAGCCTTGAGACTGGGTTGAAATAGACACTAGAAAATTAAAATATAGGAAAAAATTATGTTATATGAAGAGCTATCCCTTCTCCATTTGTTGTATATTTGTCTTTCTGGTTTGTTCATTTTAATTCACAGAGTTCCTACAAGTATGTTGTATGCAAAAAAAACGAATTTTTGTCACATTCCATAACGCACACATTTTTCCCTCTTTTGAAAAAGAAAACTCATTCATAGTCTCATATTTTTCTGGTGTCTGAACTGTATAAATGTAAACAAAGATGGTTAAATATATTGATAATAAATACATTCTCTAAGAATGTTGCCAGTTTTGACTTAAAATGTCACATCCATAACGCTGGAATTGCCCAAATAATCTTGAAATGGTCCTTTAAACAGTCCTTAAAAAATACTTCATGTTTTTGCCTTATGATTTTGATGCAAAATATGACATGGCCATGTTTTTATGTGACTCATTATCCCCTCCTCACAGATTGCCAGATAATATGTGCTGTATTATTTCTTTAGTTGGCATAAACGTAAAAGCAGCAATTAGCGAGCACAAAAATTTATTGCGTGTAATTAGCTCTCTTCATAAATTTAATGACACTTGAAACCATGCAAGATGTTGAAAAGCAATGCTCTCTCACACAGAAGTCCCATCATCTGACATCAATTAGCAACACAAGAAAAGATGCAGCCATTTGTCCAAAGACGAGCAAACCATAAATCAAGCTTTTAAAGAGCCTCTCACCTCATCGGCCTCTTTGCGTTTTCTTAACGTTTTGCTTTTAAACTCCTTTCAAGACAGACTTAGAAGCTTGATGCAGGAAAGTGATTAACCTTGCCGGTCCTTAAAAGTAACACAGCATGAAAACCTAACGGAATGTGGCCCATTAGGCTTGTCGGGTGTAAAACTTTTTAAAATGATCCTTCCATTCCTCAATTGGCCTCCGGAGTGTTCGATCTGTAAATCTGTAACATCTGATAAACCAAAACAGACGTAATGCTGTGAGTGTTCTGGTGTGTGTCCAATGCAACCTTTCGCGTCATTGGAAACTTTACTCATCGCTGTACGGGAGTCTGGGAGACAGTCTCCAAAGATTTGAAAAAGACTTTGTAGCAAGGTCACTCTGAGAGGAGGCATTGCTCACAGTGACAACTCAGAATGGAGACCGTGTTGTAATTTCACCAAACTCAGAGGCGGTACAAACCTCCTCTCATTTTGAAATGATGACTGCAAATAAACTTTACATGTGATGAAAAATTACGGTTGCAATCAAGTATCCGCACAAACTGTATTGTACAAGGAGTCCGAAAGGTTTTGATTTTGAGACACCTATAGTGACGTTCCAGGTGATTCAATTATATTTACAAGGTTTTTAATTAACACAAGCATCTATTTTAGCTCGTTTAGTTGCTTCATCAATCAGGTTAAGCCTAAGGGGAGATTTTGGCCCTATTGTACCCTACAAAACAGTAACCTCGACTACAGTGGAAAAATACAGGAGTCAGATTTACATGTAGCTAATGACAATGATGCTGCTGATAAGACTAAAGGTCAATGATTGCACACTGATGGTGGAATTTCGTATGACTGCACAATATTCCTAAAGGTCAATATCCTTTTTTTAAAGGTTTTGTGATTTAAACAAGATTTTCATTTATTCTTGCCCAATGTGTGTGACACTTTTTTTTGTCATTTTGCCCAAAAAACTCTTCACTAGTCTGGCAAAATAATTGAATGTAGAGCTCGCCTAAGATTAATTATCATTCAAAGAGGAGAAGGTTATTTTACTAGTTAAGGATGAGTCTTCCTCCCATGAATCTCATATTCACAAGAGACTTGTGTAGTATTTGAAAATAACTGATTCATGATGTGTTACACATGACATATTCCTGCCAAAAGTCCTATCATAGGCATTCTTTGCTTTGGTACAATTTTTTATTTTTATTTGAGTAACTATCAAAGCTGTATTTTAAAGCTACATAGACACAACATTTAAAATCCAACTTAATCAGCCAAGCTGATACAGAGCACTATCACAGTCCTACTTAAGCGATATTGCATTACAGTGGAGGTAACACACGCAGTTTCTGCAAATCTTATATTAATCTTGAGAACCTATAGAGTGGAATTGCATACTTCGTATTTTCAAAGTGTCTTTAGTTTGATCACATTTGTAAAAGACAGAAACGGCTGTATGATTATTTAAAAAAAAACAATCAAGCTCCTGAAGGAGTGCAGTGGGCGGAACTAACAACTGATCCAAACATACTCTGTGTGCTCACGTATGCAGTACAGATCCGTCATGCTCCATTGTGCTTCCAGACATACTACGTTTGTAGCGCGCTAGTGGTCCTTATCTTCTGTGTGATGCAAGTATCAATTTTTTATTCTATGATTAATCAATATTGATTTTAAAAGGCGTTTATGAAACTCTATGTTCATCATTGTGATTCTCTGTTTTATGTTTAGTGCGAGTGGCTGATATATATATATATACACAGTGGGTAGGGAAGTATTTAGACCCCCTTCAATTTTTCACACTTTGTTATATTGTAGCCATTTGCTAAAATCATTTAAGTTCATTTTTTTCCTCAATGTACACACAGCACCCCACATTGACAGAAAAACACAGAATTTTTGACATTTTTGCAAATTTATAAAAAAGAAAAACTGAAATATTACATGGTCATAAGTATTCAGACCCTTGCTCAGTATTCAGTAGAAGCACCCTTTTGATTTAATACCCCCATGAGTCTTTTTGGGAAAGATGCAACAAGTTTTTCACACCTGGATTTGGGAATCCTCTGCCATTCCTGCTTGCAGAAGCTCTCCAGTCCTGTCATGTTGGATGGTAAACGTTGGTGGACAGCCATTTTTAGGTCTCTCCAGAGATGCTCAATTGGGTTTAGTCAGGGCTCTGACTGGGCCATTCAAGAACTGTCACAGAGTTGTTGTGAAGTCACTCCTTCGTTGTTTTAGCTGTGTGCTAAGGGTCATTGTCTTGTTAGAAGGTAAACCTTCGGCCCAGTCTGAGGTCCTGAGCACTCCGGAGAAGGTTTTTGTCCAGGATATCCCTGTACTTGGCCGCATTCATCTTTCCCTCGAATGCAACCAGTCCCCCTGTCCCTGCAGCTGAAAAACACCCCCACAGTATGATGCCGCCACCACCATGCTTCACTGTTGGGACTGTTTTGGACAGGTAATGAGCAGTGCCTGGTTTTCTCCACACATACCCCTTAGAATTAAGGCCAAAAAGTTCTATCTTGGTCTATTCAGACCAGATAATCTTATTTGTCACCATCTTGGAGTCCTTCGGGTGTTTTTTAGCAAACTCCATGGAGTTTAATGTGTCTTGCACTGAGGAGAGGCTTCCATCGGGCCACTCTGCCATAAAGCCCCGACTGGTGGAGGGCTGCAGTGATGTTTGACTTTCTACAACTTTCTACCCCCTCCCGAATGCATCTCTGGAGCTCAGCCACAGGGATCTTTGGGTTCTTTTTTTCCTCTCTCCCCAAGGCTCTACTCCCCCGATAGCTCAGTTTGGCCGGACGGCCAGCTCTAGAAAGGGTTCTGGTCCTCTCAAACGTCTTCCATTTAAGGATTATGGAGGCCACTGTGCTCTTAAGAAACTTATGTGAAGCAGAATTTTTTTTGTAACCTTGGCCAGATCTGTGCCTTGCCACAATTCTGTCTCTGAGCTCTTCAGGCAGTTCCTTTGACCTCATGATTCTCATTTGCTCTAACATGCACTGTGAGCTGTAAGGTCTTATATAGACAGGTGTGTGGCTTTCCTAATCAAGTCCAATCAGTATAATGAAACACAGCTGGACTCAAATGAAGGTGTAGAACCATCTCAAGGATGATCAGAAGAAATGGACAGCACCTGAGTTTAATATATGACTGTCACAGCAAAGGGTCTGAATACTTAGGACCATGTGATATTTTAATTTTTCTTTCTTAATAAATCTGCAAAAAAGTTTAATATACGGGGGATGCATGCAGTCTTTTTTTGTCCTAGGCTGATCACATGCCTGATGAAACACATGTAAATTTGCATTGTACATATATTGTACACATTGGGCATATATGCGGCTGAAACAAGTAGCCTAGTGCATCCCAAATTTTTTCAACATTAACATTTTAATATAACATTAGAGTCATTATGGCCTTTACAAAATGTGTTTTTGAGGAGGTGGGGTAGTGCACAATAGGCCCCTGTGGCAGGGCCAAAGCATTTGTCCTTAATTACATTATTTTCCTTACATTACTTTTACTTTTATACTTTAAGTAGTTTTGAAACCAGTACTTTTACACTTTTACTTGAGTAAAAAGCTTGAGTTGATGCTTCAATTTCTACAGAAGTCTTTTTAAACCCTCGCATCTATACGTCTACTTGAGTAATGAATGTGAATACTTTTGACACCTCTGAGTAGGGGTTCCCTAAGGCTCCATACTTGGTCCGATCCTGTTTACACTGTATGTAAATGACCTGCCAGAGGCATGTAAAAATGAAAAATGTTGATGTTCAGATGTATGCAGATGATCCTGTAATCTTTACATGTGCTAAGCACTACCAAGAGATAGCATCCACATTGACATCTGAACTGGCTCACATTGATGATTGGCTTACTAAGTCGTGTTTCTATCTAAACACCAAAAAACTGTCTGTATGGCGTTTACCTAACAAAATATGAAGGTGTCACATTCTTATGTTTTCTTATGAGGACAGGAGCTTCATATTGTTAATAATTTCAAGTATCTAGGAGTCACATATGACTCCAACCTAACATTCAAAGGTCATGTAAAAAAGGTGGCAAATAAAGTTCAATTGAATGTACAGATTTTTAAACAAGTTAGACTATTCCTTGCCCCCAAAGTGCCAAGTTATTCTTACATAATATGATATTTTCACATATCGAGTATTGTTTTATAAATTGGTCATTAACTTGTACAACTACTCTTAAAAGAATTGAATCTATATTTAAGAAAGCCATAAAAACCTTTGATAAAAAGGCAATGACATTCCACCATTACGATATCTTAAAAAGACATGCATTTTTAAGCTTTGACAATTTCAAACGTCTCAAATATGCTTGTTTGGTATATAAATGTAACATAATCTTGCCCCCCCCCTCCACTGCATGGCTTTTCCAAACACTTGAAGGCAGAGGTAATACACGGGCCTCTGTAAACGGGGACACCATTTAGGTGTACCACTTTTGGACAAAACCTATTGTCAATAACAGGCGGTAAACTCTGGAACAGTTTGGCCCTCCCAATAAGAGAGTGTCCTACATTTATAACCTTAAAAACTCACTTAAAACAGTGGCTTCTAGAAAACCAGAGATGTATTCATTTTTAACTGTCACATATTTATCACTGATTCACTTTCACTGTTAAATTGTAGTTAAATTTAATCTGTAGTGAATGAATGTTGTATTATTGTCTTTATGGTAGTTTTATGTTACCTGCCTAGGGACCGCAGATGAAAAGTAGTTATTGTTACTAATTCTGGTATATTTACATGGGGTATTTTCATACAACAATGTTCAGGAATATGCATGGTCCCTATTAAATAAACCAATAAATAAATGAAAATAGCAAACTTTCTCAGCATCACGCATCTGTGCAAGGTTGAGCCAGAGGTGCCTCCCTTGGACCACGAGTGTGGACATCCTTGGCCATGGCAGTGTAAGCCTTCGACATCGGGGATGCCGAAAACGTACACACCTTGGACGGGAGTCTAAGTCGACCTCTCCAGGTGGCCGCTGTCTGTGGACATAAGCTCCTCTTGCACTTCCAGGAAAAATGAGACTGGGGCGAAGGTGTGTATCCAACAGTGAGCATTGGGGAAGGGGCGGTGCAGTGCACTGCAGCCCAATACTCACGGCGGCCCGGGAGAGAATGGCTGACATTCCGACGTCTGCTTGGCAGAAATAAATTGAAAAATGTGAAAATGAATGCAGAACGCCGTCTTCTTTTTATACCCGGATATCTGGGGTGGAGTCCTGCATGCAAAATTAATTTGCCAATTTCATTGGCCTTTTCAAAGTCAGTCAGAAGATGATAGGTTTTAAGTCAAACCCCATCTGTCGGTTCGACACAATGTTGAGAGAACGACAGAAAGGGAACTGACAGGACGAACAGAGACACAGCAGACTGCTGTTAATAATTGCCATCCCCAAAGAAAGAAATCTCTGAACATTCTGTGAGCATTAGAAAAGTTCACTCTTTATAAGCCCTTTATCATTCTGAGAGTTTTGTGGTTTTAGGAATGCGGTACTTTAATAATTGGTAAAAGAAAATCTCCTCCATCCCAGGGGACACGCGAGTGGTTGCACAGCAATATTCTCCACTAAAAACATTTTCATGTCATTCCGAATTCAGACGAGCCACTGAAAAAAACGCAAGGCAATGCTTAACAAAAGCAGAAATGGTATTTTTCATCTTCTAGTTCCTATTCCTTATTCATTTATTCACAAATCCGCTGCCTCCCCTTTACACTCTAATAAGACTTCATTCACATTCCCGTTTAAATGGAACATGGTCTCTAATGCAGAGCTCACTACATTTTTGGAACGCTCGAGTTTATCAAAGAAGAACAAACACTGTCGATTCAGCTTCTGTCTGGTTTGAAAACGCTACAAAGGAAGTAATAGCGTTTGCCATTCTTTCAACCCATTAATGGGTTTCCTGTCATAGCCTGGAGTGTTATAGAGAGGGGGGGAAAGAGAAACCAGGTCCATAATTACATCTGAAGTACCACATTTCAAGTTGTATTCAATTACCTGGTTGTCAGTGCTAAGTTCAAAACTGCCAGCTCCAAAACTGTTATTACGTTAACTACATTTACAAACATAATTAAAGAGGTGATATGTGTACTTTTGAGATAGAATAATTTAGGGTCTGACCGGCTGAATTTAAACTAGAGGATCAAATTCAGCTGCACTGATGATTTCAGACAGGAACATTTCTGGGTTTTTGGCCTGAAGTGTGGGAAGTTGTGAATTTGAATATTGCTTAAAGTACACCTTTATTCTATCTGTTTCTGAGTAAATGTACTCCCAGGTAAGTGTAAAACTTTATTTTGTATTTTGTTTGCGATAAACATTTAATGACATCAGAATGAATAGATAACAATTATATGACTAACAAAACCAAATGTAAGAAAGACTATTCTAGAGGAGATTTTTTTTCCTTCTTTAAGCTGCCACTCAGAAAGGGCTGGTTAGTTTCTGATGAAACATTTGTTTGTATTTATTTATGACATGTTCAAAGGTGTCATGGACTGGCCCTTTTTATTGTTTAATACTGTTTGTAGTAGAGTAGGCGGGGTGAGACCGTGGTTCGAGACCGGTGAGCAATTGTGAATGAGCGCCAGCTGTGCGCACATCGGGCTCGAATCACGTAGGAGATTGGGAGCATATAAGAGAACGAGCGACCGGACCGTCGAGGAGAGAGGACCGGGCCTGAACATATGTTAAGTTTATATTTATGTTTGTGTTGCCGGCAGTCGTCCGTGAGGGGCTGCTGGCTGTTTATTATTTACATTAAATCTTTATTTTAACTGTCTTCCGGTTCCCGCCTCCTTCCTTCCATATCTTGAATCTTGTTACACTGTTGTATGAGGTCTACTTATGACGTTTGCGTGGTTTTTACCTTCGAAAACATCAAAATCAATAAGTAATGTTTTGAGACCGCCTCGACAAACGCTTGGTTCAACTTGGCCAATAATAAAACCAATAAAAACAATTTAATAACAATAAAATGTTTCAGTACGACTGGTAAACTACAAAGCCGCACCGCTTGCAGCCTTATGCCTAGCGCCGGGCGACCTACGCCACTATCTGCCAATGGATTGTGAATGCCTGGGTGGATATATCAGTCTCAACTGTGAACCGAGTTTTCACGAAGGCAGGAATAATAAACTGTCAGGCAACACCAGCGACACTGACTCGGATAATGACGAGAGGGAGCCGGGCGGGTTGGATGCCGTAGTCGCCCAACTGTTCAATTCGGACACTGAAGAAGAAGAATTCGAGGGATTCGAGGACGGGGAATGAACTGAAAAAGTGAGCTTTACGTGTTATACGTAACTGAAGAATGTTGAGTTATGCACTAACGTTTGATTTAGTGGTATCAGACTGTTTCTTTTCCTACTTGTTTACTGAATTAGGGAAAAGTTCCCCTCCACGTTTGGGAGAAGAGTGAGCAAGGCTGGGAGATATTGTTAATATGCACATCAACGTTTGAACAACGTTACCATGGGAGTGAACGGAGTTGTCAGAACACTTAATAAAGTTTGACTTTATCTGACTGTTTTGTTGACATTCCCTTTAGCAAAGCTCCATCTAGTGGATGCATACGCAAACCCAGTCAAACGTTTGACTGCAGTATCTTCTATTCTATGCACCTTATAATCCGGTGTGCCCTATATATGAAAACAGTTCTAAAAAAGGCCATTCATTGAAGGTGCGCCTTATAATCCGGTGCGCCATATAGTGCGGAAGATATGGTAGTTGAAGCCTTCTGTGAATTTGGTTAGACACGTAACATTATGTTACACATTACTAGGACATATCAAGCGATAAGATTGCTGTGCCAATACTGCCGGAATCCAATATTGATGGCACAGCACTGCTTTTAATTTTACATTACATTTAGTCATTTAGCAGACACTTTTATCCAAAGCGACTTATAAGTTGGGTAAGCAATGGAAGCAATTGGGTCAAACATTAGGACAACAAAAAGCCTAAGAGCAATAAAACATCTCTCACAAAGCCTACTACAGTGTACAGAGCCAAGTTTAGATTATCTAAACATTTATTTTTATTTTTGTTAGATATTGTAGAAAAGATATAGAAATCAGAAATGATCAGTCAGATACTGATGGAAGAGATGTGTCTTCAGCCGATTCTTAAAGATGACGACAGAATTTGCTGATCTTGTAGCAGCAGGCAGATCAGTCCACAAATGTGGAACCGATCCAGAGATGGTTTGTGAGAGCGATTTTTACCTTTTTGGGATGGCACCATAAGACGCCGTTCGTTTGCAGAGCGTAAGGATCTGGCGGGTACAAAAGTCTGCATAAGTGAATGAAGATAAGGGGGTGCCAAACCAGTGGTGGTCTTGTAGGCCAGGAGCATAGTCTTGAATTCTATGTGAGCCACTACAGGGAGCCAATGTAACTTAATGAAGAGAGGAGGGACGTGTGCTATCTTCGGTTTCATTATAGACCACTCTTGCTGTTGCATTCTGGATCATCTGTAGAGGTTTGGTCGTGCAAGCAGGAAGTCCAGCTAGTAGCGCATTGCAATAGTCTAGTCTGGACAGAACAAGAGCCTGGACTAGGACCTGCATAGCATGCTCGGATATGAAAGGTCTAATCTTAATGATATTGTAGAGGATGAATCTACAGGACCGAGTGGTGCTGGCAACCTGATTTGTGAAGTTTAGCTGATTATCGATCACCACTCCCAGGTTTCTGGCCGTTCGGGAATATGTGATGGTTGATGAGCCCAGTTGAATGTAGAAGTTGCGATTGATTTTAGGGTCGGATCGGATAACAAGCACTTCCATTTTTGCAAGGTTCTGCTGGAGGTGATGGTCCTTCATCCAGAGAGAAATGTCACTCAGGCATGCTGAAATGCACGCAGAAACACAAAATCTGCATAGCAGTGGAAGGAAAAACCATGCTTCCGAATGACAGAGCCAAGGGATGTCATGTATACAGAAAAGAGCAACGGTCCAAGCACTGAGCCCTGAGGTCCCCCTGTATCAAGATGTCGGGACTACGAGACCTCACCTCTCCAGGATACTATAAATGACCTACCTGAACCACTGAAGCACCATTCCGGAGACATCCATAGCCTTGAGGGTCGACAGGAGGATCTGGTGGTTAACGGTGTCAAAGGCAGCAGATAGATCCAGTAGGATGAGTACAGATGAGTTGGAAGCAGCTCTTGCCAGTCTCAGGGCTCCAATGACAGAGAGCAGCGCAGTCTCAGTGGAATGACCGCTCTTGAAACCTGACTGGTTGCTGTCCAGAAAGTTGTTCTGTGTGAGACAGGAGGAGAGCTGGTTACAGACAACGCACTCAAGAGATTTAGCAATGAAGGGGAGGAGCGATACTGGTCTGTAGTTATCTAAAAGTGCAGGATTGAGAATGGGTTTCTTCAGGAGTGCACGAACCAGTGGGTGGGGCAAGATAAGTAGTCGTTGATATTCTTCTGTGGAGGCGGTGTTCAACATAGATAGGTGCATTCCATGACCTGGCGTTCGCTGTGCCCCTGGTGTCAATAACAGTTGTCATTTTAGTATCAAGGGCATTTTCAGTTCTTACACTTACAGGATGTTCGCTTGAATACGATTACCTCTTCTGTAACAAAAAACTCAGGTTAAAATGTATGTCTTGATTCATGACACCTTTTTGTTTCATTCTGTGAACTATTAACACAATTTCTCCCAAATTTCAAATAAAGACATTGCTTCTGTTTGCAGAAAATGAAAACTGGAGAAACAGGTCAAAGAAACAGAAAAGATGCTCTGTATTTTTTCAGACCTCAAATACTGCAAGGAAAACATGTTCATATTCACGTTTAAGCAAAACAACAGTAATATTTCTAAATGTATTTAGGGAGAGTTCAAAAACTTTTTTATATCATATAATGTGTCTTGTCATGCTTTCAGTCTCTCACATTGCTGATGGTTGACTTTGTCACTCTTGAGGTTTGATTTTGTTGAAATTCAACAGACACTGAACTGGAAAGACCACAATATATCTTGAAATACTGAGTAAATGTAATACATTTTTCTGTGAGATGTTTATTGTAAAAGATGTGTTTAACATATATAATAGTTACAAAAACATTAGATTTGTCTTCAATGTTTTAAAAGATAATAGGCCAGCCAGGTGTACCTTCATGAAAATCGGAAAATAGCCTCTTATAGTTTTTGTTCCTACGGAAAGAATGAAATATTGATGTTTCAAGTCCTACATTAAAATAACAACAAATGATTTCAGATGCACATCAGAATTTTACCAATCAGTCTGTCTTCTGGCTCTTCTCAGCAGCTTTGCCTTGATCTTTGTACATTTTCTGACTCACTTGCTGTTTTGCAGTTTCAGTGTTAAATTGCACTAGGAGACGTCATGAAATGTTCTTGGTGCTGTTTTTATTATGTATGTAAAACATCTTCGGTCAGATGTTGTGCATGCTCAAGACGACGGTGAGAGGGGATTCAATCTCGTTCTGAGCTGCATAGCTTTTCTTCCATTATCTGTATCAATTTTCTGCTTGAAGGAGCCCTGTTATCACACTAGCATGCTCACTTGACTTTGTGCCTTATCCAAGGACCTACTGACAGCAACTGTATGCATTGTTGCGCGCAGCAGGATTTCTTTGCATGTCATATTGACAGTATGGGGTTTTGTGGCTTTTCAGAGAATTATGGGCAGTGAAACATGTTGAATTATGCTATCTTTGGTGCGGTATGTCAATTGCTTTAAGTATTTATCTTTAATGGATTTCTTTTCACATAATTGTTTTTACTTATTTTATTCATATTATTATATACATAATTAAAAAATATCTAAAACAAACTACATTGGCCCTCATTGGTGAACTTCTCCTTTAACCACTATGCCACATCGCCCTTACATTAAAATATATAAAAGAATATAACCAACGAATCCTCAAAGGCATACATCTAGAGCTGGACATTAAAACAAGCACTCACTGCCCTCAATCACACCTCTAATTTCCATGTTACACCATTTGTCCTGAAGCACTGCACATATGCAGGCTGTAGAAGACATCTTCTGAATACACAGCAAAAATGCTGCTTACATTACAAGGAGGCTTCACTCAGGCATACGAGGAGTCCCAGCTCAGTTCATTCTTTTAGTTTGACCTCATTCTTGAATTCCGAACGCTAATAGACTTGTGTGCTTTTTTTGAGTTGTGCACTTTTGAGATGTTCATTTGCATTTCACTCCGAGAGAGAATTAGCCGAGAGCAGCAGAGTTTGAAATTAATCACTCTTGCCTCTAACCATTACAGTAAAAGCTCTGCAATTTTCTGTCTTTCTTTTTTATTTTGACCCTCAACACTGAAGAGTTTCTGTCATTCGATTTTCAAATTCAGCTGCTTGATGAGATAAGACGAAAGTTTAATAAGTGATAGCCAGCACTTTCCCTTTGACTAATGCTGCGTTCAAGGAGAGCCAGTAGGTCCAGCATCCTGCTGGGAAGTGCAGAGGAATGTCTATAAAACTGATGGTTAATGCACTCAGTGGTCACACCTTTTCCGGGACGGGGCTAAAAGTAAAAATGTTCAATGTTTCTTGCATTTGTTACTTTTAATGCATTTCCAGCATTTTAATCTTCCTTTAGTATATATGGAAAAATGTATTTTTTCAATTGTTGAAAAGATTCACCATGAAATCATTTTGGAACATAAACGTCCTGGTTACGTATCTAACCTCAGTTCCCTGATGGAGGAAACACGACATTGTGTCGAACCGACTGAATGGGGTTTGATCTTGAGAACCTATCTTTTCTGATTATACTTTTAAAAGGCCTATTGAACTTGGCGAATGGCATGGCATGCCAGTCTCCGCCCCGTACATGCGGGTATAAGAGGAAGATGGCGTGCCCATTCATTAACCATTGAGGTGATGAACCTGATTGGCATTCTCGGTCAACTCGCGAGGGAAACTCCCCTATACTGGGCCTGGCTCCGCTATGCTCGTAAGAGCTAAGTGATGGATGGAATGCTTATACTTCACCCAGTGGAGGAAGTAGGGTATCCAACAGCGCACTGACTCACCTGATGAAGGGTAGAAGGCGCTTTGCAGGCGTACGCCAAGCCGGCAGTTGGCCTTGCCTGGTGTGCAAGACGTGGGCAGACATCAGCTCTACACGAAGGTTGTAGAACCTCGCAAAAGTATTGGGCATAGCATGACCCGCAGCACCTCATGGGAGTCGCCCGGCCTGAACTCTAGGCACTCAATATGATTAAATAATTGCACATAAAATATTGATGTGAAATATTTTATTTTGTAGTTCTTTTCTGACCAATTAGAATCAATAACTCTAGAGAGCTGTTCAACTATACATGATACATGACCCTCTATGTTTATATGTAGGCTCCTGGCCTACAAGACCACCACTGGTTCGGCACCACCTTATCTTCACTCGCTACTCCAGACATACGTACCCGCCAGATGCCTACGCTCTGCAAACGAACGGCGTCTTGTGGTGCCATCCCAAAAAGGTAAAAAATCTCTCTCGTGCACCTTCTCCGGATCTGTTCCACCTATGTGGAATGATCTACCTGCTGCTACAAGATCTGCAGATTCTGTAGCCATCTTTAAGAAACGTCTGAAAACGCATCTCTTCCGTCAACATCTGACTGATCTGTTCTGACTCTATTTTCTTCTCTACTCTTTAAAAAAAAAAAAAAAATGAATGTATGAATGGTTCTGTATACTGTGTTAGGTTATATGAGACCCAATCCTCTTTTTTTGATTGCACTTATGCTTTTGTTGTAGCCTACTTATGCTGTCCCAATTGCTTCCATTGCCTACCCCACATGTAAGTCGCTTTGGATAAAAGCGTCTGCTAAATGACTAAATGTAAATGTATTACGGCTGTAGCATTAATTTACCATTTTAACAATTTGAATGCAATTTTTGGTTGACAGTGAGCTAATATTAACATTGTAATTGTTTAATTATATTTCAGCCTGCATGCATCAAGCAACAGAACTCCTTTTAGCTTGAAGATAAAGATGGAGACAGGAAGAGAAAAGACCATGGAGCATCCCACATTCGACATTGATTGGAAAGCTTCATAAAAAAACAGGATAGAAAGAGATGCACAATATCCTGAATCCATATTCTGTAGTTCTTCCCATGAAACTGTTCAAAACATGGTTTGTTGTGTTCCATATGTCTCTAGCTGTTTTCAGGTTAGACATTAAGAGAAAACTAAAGTGTAAGTGGGTGAAAACTAGTTTTTTCTGTGTGGTCATACCCCCAGGGGATTTTCTCAGTCAAGTGTGAAGAAAATTCAATAATCAGACCGCTCTTTGTTGGGAGCGCTGTAGCCCATCACAGCTAGTCTCAAACCAACATCTCCTTCATGTCGACTTCTGGTACAGACACGACGATCAGATCTCCACACAGCTGACCTTACCTTCAAACCTAAGGGTATCTCTGAGGATTCACTTCTGCTTTTAATACAAATCAGATTTCGTAAATCTCCCAAATCCCAGCTGAGTTTTCATCAAAATCTGTTTAGAGTCAAAGAGGGATGAATAATGAACAGAGGTCAAAGCAGAAGATTTCATAAGATTTTAGATGTTTCAAGAAGCTTATCCTGGCAAAAAAAGGCTACAGATAGGATCCATTGAAATGCTGATAAAGACATAGATATGATTCGAGATGTTGGCACATTATATTAAAGGCACAGTAAAGAAATTTTAGCCAAAGTTAAATATTCTCCAATCATTTACTAACCTGTCATGGTAATTACAACATGCATTAAAACTCCTAAAAGGAGAATTGGTCCTATTAGAGCTCCATACAACTATATGGGTCTAGATGCACTATACTCCAAATCTAAATTCAAACTATACAGCAAAAATAGACTCAAATTTAAGTCATTAAATTCACCTAAAAATGAAAATTCTGTCATCATTTAGACACCTTTTTGTAATTTCAAACCTGTGTGACTTTCTTTCCTCTGCAGAACAAAAAATGCATACATTTTGAAGAAAGTTGTATGACAAACAGACCTGGCACCCATTCACTTCTATTGTAATGACACAAAACCAATGCAAGTGAATGGGTACCATTTAACAACATTCTTCAAAACACATTTTGTCATGTTTGGAATGACATGAGTGTGAATAAATTTGTTTTTTTGGGGTTCACTATGCCTTTAATAGAACTAATCAAATATAAAATGTTTATAATTGAATGACCATACAGTATACTGATACAAGATAATGATTGGATTCCCATAACCCCTGTATTTATAATCTCAGCAATTTTGGATCGTCTTCAATATCTGACACCTGAAATAAAACAAGATGCTTCATGCAGCAAACCATGTCAAAGAAAGAGAGAAAAGCTATTAATAATGATGGCAAAACCCATCATGCCTTCTGAAGCTCATTGCCTGGCTTCCTTGCCACCCCGCTGTGTGCGCTGCTTATTCCTAAAGCAATCTCTGCCTCCCCAGAAGTCTAATCTGTGCCTGACGGAACCCAGCCGACCACCTTCACATGCCCTCAATGTGTCTTTCGGAAATACAGCCGTTCCCAGAGTTCAGCAGTCTCGCTGGAATAATTACTAGCCCAAAGGTAAACCGCTCCATTTATGTGCCTCTCATCATTTACACGGCAAGCAGTTTTGTGATGCTGGGACGTGTTGACAGTCCGCGAAAAGGGGAAGAAAGGTTCGTGCCTAAAACGGCAATCAAATCCCGGATGATCCCTTTTTAGCATTAATCTCGCCACAAAACGCAGATCCAAGCAAATAATGAGATTAAGAGGGACTTTGATTAGAATTGGCATGTGATGAATTGCTCTCAGCACTGCACACCTCTAAAGATGGTTATATATGTATCTATAGAGAATCCAATTACTCAGAAACTGTTTTCCATGGATAAGAAAAATAAATTGGTATTTATGTTCAGCCGTGATCAATGCTGCCTTCAAACGGCCACCAAGAGACGCATACGATGACGCGGCAAATGGTCTCTGCTTTATCTGATATAATGCAGTTACTGACAGATCCGTGTGGTTCAGAATCTTCTCAGTGCTTTCAATTGTGGCCCATAGAAACATGCTTAAATCAACCCAGAGCTGAAAAAAGACAGATAAATGATAATGGCAATTCGAGCAGATATTGAAGAGGTAATGTTACAGAAGTGTCGCGGCGCAGACATTATCTGTTAAGGTTGGTTTTTTTGTGACTCTGGAGATAAAGGCACCATTATATGCAGATGATGGAACTTTATTCCTTCTTCCCGGGCTGTGAATGTGACGGGATATCAGAGATAGGAAGACTAGAATTTGCATTCAAATGTGACTAGAAACGTGTCGGAAAATAGCAAGTGTTTGTATGAGAACTTTGGCGAGTTGTCTTTAACTGAAGGAGGGAGTTATAAATACATTGAAAAAACGAACAAAAGATCACTGCGATCGCGGGTCTCAAATGTTACAAGAGTTTCCATGATAAATAAACAAACGGGAGATTCTTATATACTGAGTCATCACTTCATTTCAAACCATGTAAACCTAGCCATGGGCAGACGCCATTTTTGTTTGTCTCGTCCCGCCATTAGAAGATGCTACCCAACTGTATAGTTGTGGAGGGAAGTCTAACAAACTGTTTTTACATTGGGAGTTAGTAAATATAATTTTCATGTGGATATATTTGCATATTGCAATGTTTCATTTGTATGTATGGCAATGTGGAGCATTTTACGCTTATTTTGCTAACTCGTTTACCTGACACAATGGTTTAGCCCATGGGAGGGGCTAGAGGTATTTAAATTGCTCCTAGTACCATTGTTCAAGAGGAAAAATAGGGTATAGTTTGTCAGAACTTGTTGAATGAGTTAAGCTCCTATAGTGAGACAGAGCAGACACTGCTGTTTAGTTAGGGGCCAATTTGATGGTTAAGCCAACTTATAAATATATATGTACATTTTTATTATATGTAGTTATTTTGCACTTTGTATATGGACTTGTAAATACACCTGCTGCGCATTGGGATTCTACTGGCACTTGTAGATAAAACACCTCTTTTCTCGCATTTTAGTGTTTTTCTTGCCTCCACAACCAGTGTGACCATCCAACTTGCCTGCAAAGGCTCTGGGGTTGACAATGTACATCGGTTCCACATGATTAACTTAAGTTTTTAATAACTTTGCAAGAAAAGTTATGTTCAAAAACGTAATTTAATCGCGTAGAAACGGGGTAAATGATTAAATTGAATAATTCCAACAAACCCTTTTTCAGTGTTCTATTTGCACCCTGTGTAGTGTAAATCATCAAAGCAGTGTAAATACTGTTCCCCAAAGTATGTAAGTGATATTTACATTTACCGTATCTGAACAAAATAAAATAACTTGCAGGAAAATATTTAAAGGTAATGTTATCATTGTACTGTACATTATGTTGCCCACATGCATGGATGACTGTTTTTATAGTATTTTGTGTATGAGTGCCTGGATCTCAGCATTAATGAGTCACTGTGGGGAAGAACTCACAAGAATCCAAAGAAGTCAGATTTTGCCTGGTAAATGTTTCTCGAGATCAGCGGGGAGCTTAACTGCTCAGGACAAACCAGGAACTCATGAACAAAAGGCTACAAGCAATGATTAAAAGACTCTCATGGGAAATGTGCATGCTGCTTCTGAATGTTCTTGCCCTAAAAACAGTATGGCAAATTTCTGAAGTGCCACCATGCGGTGAAATTACATCAGATTTTTAACATCAGCTTCAGAAAATGTTAGAAAGCATAAGAAAAAATCCATTAAAAAAATATGACACACTTCCTTACCAGCAGTATTCGAAGAGTAGTAGCAAAGTCACCGTATTTTAGGGGACCATCAAAGTTAAGTGCAGAAATTAAAGGTGTAATGTGTACGATTAAGGAGGGTCTATTGACAGAAATAAGGGATGAGCAGGAATATGCCTACTCAGATGTGACAGCAATAATCAATTATGAAAAAAATATATATTTTTTTTCTTTCAGATTGGTAATGCTGGTATTTCGGGTGGTACCCAGGGATTTGATTGTTGCATTGCGAGCGTTTGCGGTCCAGAGTCAAGTCCGGAGCACAGAAGGACGTATTGAAAGCGCACAGCGATGCTTGTTTTCACTTTGATAAACCTGACGAAAATACAGTCAAGTGCAAAGTAAAGGGTTTAAAGCAAAACAAATCCTGAGCCTGAACTTTCTTTCGGAGGGGTTTGCGAGAGTAGACAAATACGCAGGGTTTTTTGCCAAACAAAAAAGAACATTATTTAAACATTATTTCCCTTGAAACTAACTAGTAACATCCAGTTTTGGAGCTTCTCAGACAGACCTTTCTTAAACTCTGATGGTATGTGAATAGATCAAAGAATGACTCGAAAGAAGTAGGGGCATAATTATAACCGACAAAACCATTTTTTAGTGCAATTATGGTATATTAAAACATAGTTTAACATATTAAATTCAACCAAATGCATCATAATAAAAAATCCTACTTTTTTAAAGGGAAACAAATAAGACTCGCCCCCCTATCGAGGGTGGCATTTTGAGAGCAAAATAAAGTGACCAGATCTATGATGAATCTTGAACTCAACTAAAATATTTTGTGCTCTAGTAGTAATTTAATCATTAGTTTCATAGGTATTGATTGTAATGATATGGCACAAGTCACATCCACAACACAAAGCAATGAGATCACAGTTGGTCAAAATACGTTAGCCCTCAAAAAAGCAAAAGTGATCACATTTTTGAGCTTTTTTTTTTAAGATAAGTGGAGGCAGATTTATTTTCCATTTTTAAACTCCTGCTGGCAAATTTTGCACTACAAACTGCAAAACGAAAACAATATAAATTCCTATAAAAGCTACAAAGGTTACGGAGCAAGCAGGAAGTAGATCTCTTTTCGTGTGTTTGAGTAAAATCAATCTTATAGAATAGCAAGAATATTAGGCTGCTGTCACTAAGGTATTGGCATCCATTCTCTTACGCTTACTTCAGGCAAAGACGACCATGTTTATGACTCAACTCTGTGAGATAGGTGCAGTAACCTGTGAAAAAGTTTTAAAACAATTTAGACACTTTCGAAATTGATCCTTGATGTCTAAATCGCAGAACTGGAAGCGAATGTCTGACTAGATGATTTCCCGAAACAACAAACAATTATTGATCTTTATATCACATGTCTCCATTTATGTCTCCAATTTGTCATATTTGTCATAATGGACTTAAAAACTCCAACCTAAAACCTTAAGCCATGAAAATGTCCAGCACCATACTGCATGCAAAGCATACAATTCTACAACAAGTTTGATTCGAGGCGTTTGTTGCGTCTCTTCTCGCTGCATCCATTCGCGCTGCTCACGTGTTTTCAATCCATTTCCATGGAAGCTGAGATCTTGTGGCATTGGTAGAGCAAAGCAAATTCATCTGCTCCGCAAGTGCCAAATGAACGTGCGCTCAATTTTGTTAGAATGTGCTCGCCTTGCTCCGCACCAGTATATTTGTAAACAAAATGTCTACCCCACCAATCTACATCAGTTCGTGATGAGTTGACAACGACCACCCAAAATGTTTACGCAAGTCAGTAGTGTCAGTACAAATGCTTTTGAACCAGAAGTTCCAAATATGGTTAGAGGAGATACATTTCTTTTACACGCTTGCAGTATTCGACCAATAACTAAGCACTGGTTAACTGGTCAATCATGGCAAACCTTGCTTTTCAGAGCGATGAGCGATGTTAAAAATCTGTGCAGTTTAAAGAGGCGGGGCAAAGAGGAAATAGAAACATGCACGGTATGTGGAAAATACAGCGTTTCTGAACCTTAAATCTTGTATACACGTTGCATTACATCTAAAACAAATGATAATATTCGTTTTAGCCATGTCACATGACTCCTTAAAATGTTTCCTGTATTTTTAAAACCATTAACAGTGAATGTTTCTAAGAGTATTGATTTAATTATTTACATAAATTTGATTAACATAAATGTTCGTCATTTGTTTGTAAATTAAATCTTTTCATAGTTGCCATGAGGGACAGCCCCGCACCCAATTAATCTAGTAGCCTACACGTTTTTCAAACCTGTCCAGTTTTTCAAATTTAAATATGCTAAAAAATGCCCATGCCTAACAGAAATACAATATGATATACATAACTATATGCTCAGAGGTGTATAAAGACCTCACATCTGGAAGCGTTATGATTTGACTATTTCTTTCTACATTCACTGTGGGTCTCCTAAGCCTACATGGAATTCACCATGTTATTACTACAGTAGCCCTAAATTTACCAATTGCTCTACAGAACGCATTTTGTAAAACCGTTATCTCCTTCGGCAAAGTAGCGAAAGTGTGATGACATCTTAGTTCTGTGTCAGCCAGCGTAGTGCTTCGAAAGGGAGGGATGGAGTGAGCCGTTGGTTGCAGTTCACAACATCACCACAAGATGTCGCTAAAATCTCTACATTCCACCTTTAAGTGCAGTAGTTATGACTGGTAGTTTATAAGTAGTTGCAATGTTCCTTAGGCTATGTTTAAAAGTGGACTATTGAAATAAAGAAAACTGGAAGTTATCTCTAATGGAAACAGGAAGTGTTGCTGGTGGGGGTCACTGTATGACTGAAGTTGGATTCAAACTTTAGTGTCCTGTGCAAAAAATACACACTCATATTCTCTTTAAATCATCCAAATTGCTTATTTTGTCTTGTCTCACCAGACTGTCGGGGAACAAATAGCTGCGTCTTTTACACCCATTACAAATCGTAACAGTGTAAACTAATTTCAAAACCTTTTTCCTTACAGGAGATCAGATGTGATGAAATATGCCCCTACAAAAACAATTGACTCTTATAATTCTTTTTCAGCGCTCAAATTAATCATCTCACCTCTGAATGAACAAATGGGCCACTCCATGCAGCGTTTGGACCGCTGAGAACATTTCTCTGGTTTGAGTATGTGACTTCTCCTGCAGGACTGTTTCCCCATCACCTTAAAGCTACTTTAATATCTACCAATTACCATGATGTATTGCTTTTATTGGCAGCCTGTGCAAGCTGCACTTTTCGGGAATTTCATCAGAGCCGCAGAACATTGCTTCTGCACCAAGCCACATGTTTGATAAGGGGGTAAACGGCGTAACCAAATCAAAGGAGTCAGGAACTGAGGAAGATTGAATGTTCTCATACCAAAGTACACTGTACCCAACTTCAAAGGCGACACATCATCGCCACGGACCATCGGTAAGGTGTGCGGAATTTACCCGAGCTCAGCAAGTTCTCAACTGAGAGCAAATTTGAGAATCAACCTAAATGTTGTCTCAGACTGTAGTGAGAGCACAGCGATATAGCAGAGAAGTTTTATGCCCTGGAGCTTGATTTCAGTTTATTACTTTGTTATATAAAGGTAATACTGGTAACTTTTTACCTTCATAATTCATACTACTGTCGAACGCTTTACTTTATAAATATTGTTGGCTTGCATTTGTGAACTATCCCTTTAAATTTGAAAACTATTATCAAAGTAAAATAATCAAAAGTGATGATTGTATTTTGAGGACATGATTGTTATTACCTGAACAAGGTGTTCATCAATAAACTTATATAAAATATGAATAAATCAAAAGAACATGATGGAAGAATAACCATAACATTTAAAGGTGCGATAAATTAAAATCACAATTTCAACCCAAGCTTTTGTTGTATAAGAGGGAATCGCATTCATGCGAACATCACGTAAGTGTCAGAACTGAAAACACCCTTGTTACTGAGATAACATCTGTATAATAATGCAATAAACAAACATACCATTAAATATAGCTATATAATGTGACAGCCCTGGTTGTGGAAGAATACAGTCGCTGCATAACCTTCGGATTCCAATATTAGGAATGCAGAGTTAAAGTTTCATTTTAAAGACGTTCCAGCTCATGTGGGAAAAACATGGAACGTTTGCTCTTTTCATTTCTCAGAGGATTCCTTCGTGAACAAGTCACAGGTCGACACTTAATGGAGAGTTTAAAATTAAATAGCAGTGCAGTGCCTTCAATTGTGTTCAATGCGTCACTATTGCTTTTTTAGAGATCGCTTGATGTACCCTGAGCACTATTCAGACGTCTAGTCATTTGATTAATTGCAGTGGTTGTCTGTGATCTTAAGTCCGTGCGAATCGCCATCTCTGTGATTTGGTGGGCTCGTATATAATTTTTCAAGGTTTTATTTGTGAATAATGGAGGCTGTTTTGAAGTGTTTTTGTATTATTTCGGGTGCTGGGAGATATCCATAAGTTACCTGGAGTCTCGCATTTGTTTATTTATCATGGAAACTCTCTTAACATTTGAGTTTGGTTCGGGATCACTGATCTGAAATGCTGACAGGTACGGTCATATATCATTAAACGCAATACAACTATAGGCTATACAAACTATACGCAAAGTCTTGCCATCACATCAGTGAAATTAGTCAGTAAATTTGAGTAAAATCATGCCGTGGCGATTGCATCACATGAAATACTGATGTGGGGAGGTCATTTATAAATCAGAGGAGGTCTCCAGATAATACTAATGCTCTGCGAAGATAGGGGATGATGCTAATGTGTAACCTAACGTTACGCCTTGTACCAAATTCACAGAAGCCTCCAACTATGCAAACTGCTATCCAATCAAACCGGTGGGCTTTTGCTTACAAGTGTCTTCAATGTGGAACGGCCAAAAAAACGAGTGTTTGCAGAGCTGGCCTCAAAAATAGCCTGGGTAGCCTAATACTTATTGATTTGGAAGTTTTTGGATGTAAAAACCATGCTTACGTCATAAGTAGACCTCATATAAAAGTAGAAAACAATAAACAACACCACTTTATCACACCTTTAAAAATGCTACTTGTTGTGTCAAAATTTGTAAAACTTTTCACAAAAATATCTTGCCCTCAATTATGGTGTCATTCCTACAACCAGCAAAGATTTCTAATCGTAAACATTTTCAGGAGTTAGTGCTTGTTTACCAGGAGAAAACATGTCACTGAAAAACCAGAGAGACACAAGAAAACAAAGACATAAATGATGTACAAAGTGTATAAATAGAAAGGCACGTCTGCAATTAGGTTCCATAATGTAGTCTCCAGCACAATAGTAAAATATTATAAGTATGCCCATAGTTAAAGAAACAGTAAACATGTCCAACAAATTAATTAAAAAAATACGGTTTGAATAATATAATGTAGAGTAATTTAATGGGTTCATGATGGTAAATTGGATTTAATGGGACAGTTCACCCCCCAAAAAAATGTATCATAGTTTACTCATCCTCCAGTTGTTCCATATCTACATTTCTTACATATCTATACATTTCTTTGTTCTGATGAACTCAGAGATATATGTTTTGAAGAATGCTTGTAACCAAAAAGTTCTTGACCACTTGACTACCATAGTGGGAAAAATTACAAGGGTAGTCAAACGGGCCTTAGAACTGTTTGCTGTAAATTCTTCAAAATAGACGATTCTATGTTCAACAGAACAGAGAAATTTACAAATAAATATTTCCTAGGTATTGGGGTCTAAGAACTGTTTGGTTACAAGCATTCTTCCAAATATCTTTCTCCGTGTTCATCAGAACAAGGACATTTTTATGTTTGGGTGAACTGTGCCTTTAAGTCCTATCGATGCATATTTAATTCAAATCTGCAGTCTCTTAGTAAAAATAATGTCAGTAAATCTCTAGTTTTCTAATAGAAAATGCACACCGTAAAGAACATTAAAGTAGATTACAAAACCAGCATCCAACTCCCCTGCACTTCACTCAATTTATAAAGTATTACTCACTCAGACATGACCTGACCACCCTGCTCATAAAATCCTGAAGAAATGAAGCAAACGATGCTACAAAAGCATCAAAACAGCCCGTTCCTGAGAAATATTCATTCATCTAATACAGCCCATTAGAGAGAGCGTGGTACCTTAATAAACAGAGCATCTCTCATTAAACATCGAGACGTGCGGCAGAGTCAGAGTTATCTGATATATTTACAATAATGGCAAATTATATTTTCTCTGTATTGTTTTTCCCTCTGTATCTTTAGTTAAAAATAAAGAAATATGAATCAGAAAGCACATTACAATGAGAGACCATCACATTTTTTATCTATTCACTGCTGCAAACGGGCAGATTGGTTTTATTAAATCCCGTGATATTTAACTGCTGTTAGTCACAGGTCCTTCAGAGGCACTTTTCGCCCAGAATAATCCCGCCGTCAACAATGAACCTTCTGACTCACCGTGGATTTTAGAGACATCATGCCAGTCCTTAAATTACAACATGTCTATCACTTTTGATTGCCTGTATGAATTCAACATTAGTCAACCTGGAGTGTATTGAGTAATGAATGCCAGCGTTCTCTCAGGGCTGGTCACAGGTGAGACGGAGAGCCAATTTTGCGAGAAAAAAAAGGTAAAGGAAAACACACGCATATTTCTTTTTGCAGGTCTAACTAGCAATTCAGGGTGTGATATTGACAGGGTCATAAACTGTTGCAAACTTTTGGATATCATTAAAAATAGCCCATAAGATGACCTTACTCCTCTGAGATGTTTATAATATTAATAGTAGTTTAGCACTATTTAGACAGAATTATTGACAACAGTCTTATGACATGCATAAAGCCTTGAGGTATAAAAACAGTTTTAAAATCACGCCATGCTCCCACAGCATACGGAAGACGGTTTATCCAGTTATTTACATTTAGGTTTGTTTCTCCTTGACAATAAAAAAGCGACAGTAAAGCTCATTTTGATAACTGGAGGGAGTGCAGAATATTTGAATACATACACATTCATTAAGCAGACATATTTCAAGGCAACTTAAAGGTAATGAAAAATTCAAACGTAAGTGATAAATCATACAAACTCAACTATATTAACTATACTGCTGTAAATAACTCAAGTACAAAAGTAAGTACAAAACAAAAAAGTTCTTCTTTTTACCATCTATGAAGAAGATGTGATTCTAAATGAGATGAATTTAAAGAAAATCTGTTTGATGAATCAATAATCTTTTTTGTATAGGTGTTTGTGCGTTTAAAGGGATAGTTCACCAAAAGAAATCTGTCATTATTTACTCACCCTCAGGTTGTTCAAATGTGTATAATGTTTCTTGTTCGACTTACATCAAAAAAAGATATCTGGAGTTATTTTGTATCCAAATACACTCACCTAAAGGATTATTAGGAACAGCATACTAATACTGTGTTTGACCCCCTTTCATCTTCTGCCTTAATTCTACGTGGCATTGATTCAACAAGGTGCTGAAAGCATTCTTTAGAAATGTTGGCCCATATTGATAGGATAGCATCTTGCAGTTGATGGAGATTTGTGGGATGCACGAAGCTCCCGTTCCTCCCCATCTGGTGACTCTGGGGGCCATTTTAGTTCAGTGAACTCATTGTCATGCTCAAGAAACCAATTTGAAATGATTCGAGCTTTGTGACATGGTGCATTATCCTGCTGGAAGTAGCCATCAGAGGATGGGTACATGGTGGTCATAAAGGGATGGACATGGTCAGAAACAATGCTCAGATAGGCCGTGGCATTTAAACGATGCCCAATTGGCACTAAGGGCCCTAAAGTGTGCCAAGAAAACATCCCCCACACCATTACACCACCACCATAATTGCATTAATGAGAAATTGAACAGGTGTTCCTAATAATCCTTTAGGTGAGTGTATGTCAATGCCCCAGACCTGCTTGGTTTTCCACATGATTCAAAGCACACAAAATCTTAATTTAAAAGGCAAATGGTAAAAGTAGATCTGCAGTGCATAGCATATTTTAAGTCTCATGATTTAGTGATATTACCACTAATTTAAAAAGTATTATCTGTTTGGCTCGTTTTGAATATTGTGGAGAGTATTTCAGTATAGGCTGGACTGCATTTGACTGGTTTGGAATCTAGTTCCTTATCATTTTTTTGGAAATAAGAAAAAAATCATATTGCCGTTTGTGCAGCGTAATGTATTCTAAATCAAATGAAATGAGCAGTTTTCTGACTGTAACAGCATTTTACTCTCAAGTACACTCTTGATGGACATTTTCTCTGGATTTATGTAACATTTTTATCAGACTGAGAGGTTCACTTATAGCTTTTCCAGAATTATATATTTGTAATCCATTACAGTTCTTCAAAGAGGAGACAGAATATCTACAAAATTTCCCTCAGAAGTCCTTTTAGGCTCAAAATAGAGACATTTACAAAATTATGCCTTGCCATTTTGAGTGAGCGAAAGAGCAATATTCAAATACAGTCGACGAAATCACCAAGAGCTATTAATCTAATCCGACACTAAAACAAAGAAACGAAAGTATCCCAAAAACTAAAATCCTCTGAAAAGTTGAGGTTGATAGTTTTGTCAGGAGCTGTGTTTAAAGATAGCATATTCAATGTCTTTTTGTCAGGATTTTTGCAAATTTGGCATTCCCCTCACAGCAATACATCCGTGCCAAGGCTTGCCCTGGTATCGTTATTGGACCCGATTTACGGTTAACATTTTGAAAGTCTACAACAGAATTTAATAGCCCATCGATTTTATGGCAGCATGAGCAATGCAAAGTGTGGAATAAAGGAGCTGTTCCAAACCAATTTGTTGTGGTAAGGCCGCTCCTGTACGATCTGGACAACTAATGCATGTTACTGTAATCGAGATCACTCACTAGAAGGTCCAAAAGCTTCATGGTCCAAACCAGGTGGGTAATATTTCACCATTGTGTCAGTTCTGCTCTTCACAGTTCACAGCTCATATGGATAATGCAAATAGTATTCGCAAAATGGAATTTAATGACTCCTTGATATAATAACTGCTCATGCGGTGCTGTCAATTGATGAATGAATGTGTTGGTACATGAAGACTGAGGTTTGATATAAGTGTCAGCAGTGATTCACCATGAGAACAAAATAAGGAGGATTTTTTTTCCAAATGTTGATACAGAGATGTAATTTTTGTTTCCGGAATATAATTATGGAATTAAGTTATAATGAATGCTTTTTTATTTTTCACCGTCACAACATTTTCTGTTTGTATCACAATGCATCATAATGACAGATTCTCATAGACGGCTGACATTTTTAAGGCACTTGTGCTTGCATGCGTTCATCAAAAACTATTGTTCCTCTGTCAGATTCTACCATGCGAACATCTTGCCTGGGTGTTTTAATGCTTTGATGTTAACCTGCGATAAACAATCCTATATTTGTGTCAGCCCTGAATATTCAAACTATATAAAGCAATTTCTGCATTCAAAAAAGAGATGCTGTTCTTTGTTAACCGAGCGTTTAGTTAAGCACCCGTTAAAGTTATAATTTTAGCTAGATCAAACCACCAGATCAAAGGCGGCTGTTTGTTCACGCAAATAAGAGTAAACTCCAGTGTCTGGGTGAGAAGTGGGTGTTTTAGAACTTTTTAAATACGTTTATTTTTAGGTTTAATAGAAGAAAACCATTTTATGTGAAGGTAGAACCAACTGGCGTGAGGTCAGGCTTTTTGTAAGCAATCTGCAACAACTGTTGCAAAGCAGATATGAATGGGCAGAGATATTCAGATTTTGGGTGTCTAACCAGTCAGATTTCCCAAAGAAGGTCCAAGCATGTCTTTAGGTGCACATCAGGTTTGATCACCTCAACATTGATTTTTTTTCATGTAGTACATTGCCTTTGCAGGAATTACGCCAACAGACTTAACAAACTTGTCTTCCAAGCAGCCAATAACATAGCTTCAGGCTTCTTTCTCTTTTCTAGTAATGCTTCGTGTGTTAGAGCTGTGCTCGGTGGACATCAAGCTAGTTACACTCATTTAAGGCAGTTATGTCCCTAATGCATTTTCTTCTGTTGCACAAACTGCAGTTCACAGCCTCCCTTCATCAGCTTTCACACATTGCCAATATTTTAGTTGAAATCTTTACATTTTTATGCACTTGTCAGACCCTTTTATCCCAGCAACTTACAGTTTACAGTGATCAATTCTTGTGGTCCCTTGAAATGGAACACATGACCTTGGCATTGTTGACTCCAAGCTCTACCAATTGATCTAAAGCACATGATTTCAAGTGTTTATTTTATTCGTTTTGATCGATGAGTAAACATGCTGTTTTCTTCTTCTACATTTACTGCCGAGCTCAACAATGCCTCTGTAAATGTCAGTTTATAAACTGTCGTGACATTGACCAATCAGCTCCACACAGGCTCACCATATATAAAGTATACAGTAGATTGAATAACAGCAGAGTGGAGAGTGAAGTTGTGCAAATGTTACCTGTATTCGACTCAAAATGCAAAAGTAGAATGAATCACACTTTGCGCTGGCAGTCTGATGGTTGAAACTAGGTTTGGAAGATACCAGAAGTTTAGCTGCTCCAATGCATAGCGCCTACCGTAAAGTTTGGAAGCAGAATAATGATTTGTGCTTCTTAGGGGGAAACCGGCCCTGTAGCGTTGAAACTTCCGAATGTAAAAATGTACAACATATTTTGAGTTTTTGAGGAAAAAAATGTTTTCCTCTTTGCATGACAATATTTGGGGTATGTGAAGTCTATGCAGAAAATTGTTGAAGCTGAGAAAGATTGTTGAATCCCCAAAGCCTCAACGACACCAAATGAGGTGAAAAGAAATGTTGAATGCAACCTACTGTACCATAACCACAAATTCAAATAACAAAATGTATACTGCAGTGCTCCACGGCAGGGTAGACGTTGTTGTATTACCAAAGAGATGCCCAACATCTTATTACATTTATACACAGGATGTTATAATGGTCAACAATCATACTTGCTATCAGGAATAAGATTTTGCAATATGGAATATACATGAAACACCAAGTTGCATTTAAATCCGATATAACCTCTCATCTATCCACACATTATGTGGTGATTACATTGTTTTCATTGATTTATGCAAAAAGGGCATTGCATTGCTTTTTATGTAGGCCTATTGTAGAGCAGCTGTTGAGAGGAAATACATAATAGATGTCACAATATTACCAGCATGCATGCAGAGGAAAACCTTTTGCAAACTTTATCATACTGATGCCATACCACATTACTAAAATGGTTTGGTTAAAAGCAACCCAATATTTGTTATTTCCGGGACAACACGCAAAATCTGTTGTCCCTAACAACACATTTCTGAGTTATTTCTGACAACACATTTTGTCATTTTTAACTTAACACAAAATGATACACAATGTGGTAAATAGCATAACACAAATTTATAATAATTAACACATCTTTTTTGAACTGTATAACATGTTTGCAAAATTGTGGTAATATTATGCAGGTAATTATTTTTTTATTATGTTTAATTGCAAAACAATTCATAAAATCCATTTTTTTTTCAAATAAGTGTGACTTACTTCTGCAAACAGCAAAATTTGATAATTTGAAGAATGTTGGCAACCAAACAGCAACGGCACCCATTGACTTGCATTGCTTTTGTTTCAGTACAATGGATGTGCATTCATGCCGGTTCTGTTCGGTTACCAACTTTCTTCAAAATATCTTCTTTTGTGTTCTGCAAAGGTTAATAAGTCATACAGGTTTGAAATGACAAGAGGGTGATTAAAGGATGACAGAATTTTCATTTTGGGGTGAACTATCAATTTAAGCCTTCTTTTTTAAATAAAACATTTTAATATTATTTGTTTGTTTGCATGTCTTTTTTTTATAAATCTCTTTTTCTATGGGGTTAAGCAGGCATCCAGTCTTCCAGCTGTCCTACATGACACCCACAAAGCTGAGGCGGTGCATGAGCTCATGTTCCTGCCATGAGAAGCGTCTGATTACCCTGGAAAGAGAAAGGAAGAGGGGCTGGCAGAATAGAGCTCTCTGATAGCTTTGACAGCAGGTAATGAGCCACTTAATGAAGTCCAGGGTAATTTCACAACCACAACAAGAGGGAGATGCAAGGCGTACTGTGTTCGGCTGGTTACAGCCTTTAATCAAATGGGAAAGGCTGGCTGAAAATGATAGCCCCAGTCCGCCGGGATTCTGACGGCAACCGCAGGTAGCAGGTGCTTCTCTTTACCTGTTGGCATGGCAACTACAGTGTAGATTCTTCCCCAGCAGCACATCTACGACGTATCCTAAAGGAGCCTCATACAAGAAAATATGTTTGTTATTTTTGTTTCATCAGGAAATCTTCCAGTGACGCCCACATATCTACCGCTGTTGACTCTTCCTGCTCTAGGTTGTTTATCATTGGCATGTTATCAACATTTCAGCAGTCAGCAACATGACTATTACCCTGTTCGTCATAAACAATTTGCAAATCTCACTCTCGGTGGAAAAAAATATATATATTTGTTGGAAAACTCTTAGGGTAATACACTTAGATATAGTGCTTAGGGGGAAATATGCATGAAAACAAAAATTGAATGAGTAACTCTTTTCATGTGTGAGTATATTTATTATTTCAGTAAAACTTGTCATTTCAATGAAATAGTGTGTAGCTGCTTAATGTTTTTTGTGTTTCAATTAAAACTTTTAAGTTAGCGTAAATAATATTTTAAATTAGACAAAAGAAGTTTATGCTGTGGCCCTGAAAAGTACATTGCTATTCAGTTATCAAATTGACTTCTATTGCATTTTACAGGATTTTAAATAGTTGCAAAATACCTTTAAAGTAAATGCATACATTTACAGAAAGCAATGACAAATGTAAAAATTTGAGTATTGATATTATAGCATTTTATATATGATCTACATACAAAACTACACTGTTACGCTGTGTGTTCATCGAGGCGTTTACACCTTTTTTTTGGGCAGAACGCTGCACCTGTAGCTGCCGTTTTCAGCAGGACTCCTGCCGTTTCCAGCTGTGTAAATGCGCCTCGGTAGACACAGCCAATTAACTGTTATTTTATGCCATTCTCACATATTTTTGTAATACATTAAAAACAATGGTCAAACTACAAAAGTAGACTGCTAATTTCTAGACGTTTCTGCAAATGTTCGATGTAAAAAACATGTCAAACATTTGATTATTTTTTACATTTTATTAAACATAAATGTTATGTTATATGTTATGTTATTTTTTCTGCCGCCTCAGCTGTCGTCACATTTTGTTTAAAAGTCAGAACAGTATTTTCATAGTGCTATTAAGCAGGTGTGTGAATCAAAATCTTAACAATTAGCAATTCTAACCGTAAGAAAATAAATGTCCGTAAGATTACCATTTCATATTAAAATAAAAGGATGACGGCAACTACATCAAATATGAACCCCTTCAAGAATATCAAGTTACATTAATCTCTATGAATACAAGCAAAATATAAGCATATGTGAACAAATGACGCTATGTGTTCTTTGAAATAAACGCATCTTGCATTGAAATTGGTTATACTTTATACATTTTAGGTGTCTAGACACTAGAGACACTTTATATGCATGCATACATCAGAGGATACAAACATTACAAGTTTGTGATGTACCCGTGGCCCTGCTGTGAACGCCTTTCAATCTTAAATTTCCATACGCAAATAAATAGTTTGTGAATTTCTAATTACCTCTCTCGTTCTCTTCTTGATTACCCCCTGCCCTCCATCCGTCCTGCCCCTACTGCGTGCAATCAAACATCACATGTCCATGTTGATTTGTTTCCCTTGACTGAAGTAAAGAATAAAATGAGACGGCAACCAGAACGTGTAAAGGTTTGAAGGCGTTCTACCATGTAATGTTGAACATAGTCTGGAAAACGTTTGCCTGTGAGGGAGCTTGTCAAGGCATTCATGTTATTTGTTGATTCGATCGGTTGTTTGTTGTGTAATTGCCATGTTCAACAAAGTGTAATGCATTATTGTTACTTGTTCTTCTAATATTACAAGACTACCTGGAAATGTTCTGATTGGTCAATCATATTATGTGGACCACTCATGCTTTTTTGCATGACCATACCAATACAGTAAGTGTAAGTCGATAAAAAAACTTTTTTGTTTAAATGACTATTTGGACCTAAGTGTATTCTGAATTCATATAATATTTCCTGTTTGATCCTGTATAATATTCAAATTAGTCAATTTATTTATCATTACAAGTCAAGTTCACATTCTTTAAATATAGTAAAAGATTTAACTGTTGGCCCAAGTGCAATGTGCAGAGTGCTGGTGACTCTTTGCTCTTGATTTACCCAAACCTTCTTCGCTCTCTCCACTGGTCCGTTTGAGGATGTTCATTTAACTTGCCAGCACCACATTTAACTCCCAGGGCAACCTGCTCCACCACCCTGCCGTTGAGTCGGATTAGCTCTGCGTTACTCAGTCTCCGCAAGACTCCTGCTGGCTTATCTGGGGCATGTTTGGAGGGCGCAGCAACAGGACAGGGACACGTGCCTGGAAATAAACGAAGTCTCGTGGCGATAGCCTCTCAGCTCACCCATCCGTGAAGGTTAAATCATCCCTTTTTCTGCCCACAGTCAACCTCGCTTCTTGATTTGTGAATAAGGATGAAGAAATTCGCCCTGAGAGGGGAGACAGCCGCATCTGTGTATGCTGTCACGGGTCAGCAGGTAGACAAACGACAGAGGTCGTGTTGTGGGTCACGGCGCGTTAAAACACGGGGGGATGGGAAGTCAATCAATAGATAAAAACGAGTGTCAGGCGTCTAAATTATGGGCAACACTTCCTCCCATACAAATAACAGGGTGAGCGAGTGCACAGTATATTAATACGTTTTTGGTCTGCTACTTTCTGCGGTTATTGATTCGGTCCCCGCTGCTGCTGAATGGTTTGGTATTATGTGATACACTATAAAACTATCAGACTGCATGTTCAAACGCCGGCTCTGCTCGGAAGAGAACTAATGAGTCTTTTAAAAAATAAAGTGTGGCATTTTTACCACTAGCATCATCAATATTGGTGTGGCAAGCCAGTCAGGATGCTCATACAAACAAAGCAATATATAAGAGTTTCATAATTTAAACTTTGTAGAGCAGTGGTTTTCAACAGGGGGGGCCTAACTAACTTCCAAGGGGGCCTCAGATTGACTAATTTAAAAACAGACAAAACGGCCATTGAATTACATTTTAAAACAACTATGAAATAAAATACTTATATTGAATAAATACTTTCCAAGTTAATATCATGCTCTGAAATATTTTATTAGCATGAAATTTTGAGTTTTTGTCAGTGAGAGGGGGGCCTTCAAATATTGTTTAATACAGAGAGGGGCCTTGGAGTCAAAAAGGTTGAGAGCCCCTGTTGTAGAGGAATCAACTTATGACTTTATTACTTAAAATTTCCCCTGGCTGTAATTTAACTACATTTATATTCTCTAGGAGATAAAATTTTACGTAAATTTCAGGATTGGTAACATGGGATAAGATTATAAACACAATTAACCTAGATACTATAGCTTGGATAATTGTCTTAGTACAATCTGTTGAAAAGTGTGTGTGTGTAAATGCTTTCGATTAAGGATTTTTCCAAGACTGACGCTTGTGAGATCTATTTTGAAACTATGAGACACATGCGATTTTGGGGAGTTTTTGGGAACAGAGGCATACATTACTCAAGCAAGGTCTCAATTTGTTCTCCATTTTATCTCAGCTCTACAAAAAGAAAAAGCAACACAATAAATACAAGAAAACAACACTAAACTCAATGTCAAAACAGAAAACATACTTTTTGTCTTTGAATCATGAGTTTATATTTAAAAACAAGGACTCTTCATCTGCCATTCACATCTGCTAAACATGTACTCTCTCTCAGATTCGCAGAATGTATCTGTTCATGCAGTGGAAAGAAAGGATCGCTATCTATATTTCCACGAGGACACTATTAGATTCTCACAAAGCAGAATATGCGATTGATTTAATAATACAGCAGAGCGCATTAGCCACCAGTCTGTGCTCAAATATATTCCCTGATGGCCGTATAATCAAGGAAGTGCTCTTTGCATTATGTCCCAGTTCAAGAAGAAATGATTCATTCTCCATCAGCAGACATCTGTGTGGTCCAGGGTTTCACTGATAATGCATCCTGTGAAAGTGAGTTGAGTGAGCCGCAGAGGGATGATGATAGAAGACAGATAATGTCTGTCCAAACAGAGACGGCAGTCCGTGGCAACGTTAAAATGAGATTATTTAATTGAGCTCTAATCAGAGGGAAGCAGGAAAAAAAGTAATTCCTTTTATAAAGAACTCATGTTATCAAAACTGCAGGCGTTTATTGTTTAAAGGGGGAGTTTTAAATTTCCTTTTATGTTTTAGGACGATAAGTGAAGATTGATTGCGAAGACATTCCAGTCAGAGTTTCAGATCTCTAAACTTTTTCCAAAGCCAAAAAATCTTTAAATTTACACAATTTTCTTGCATCAGCTAGATAAAATGCATGTGATGACTATTCATTCGGTTTAAAGAAAAGAAGTAGTGGAGAAACTATTGTTCATAAACATCAGGGTTGCCAGATCTGCATAACAAAACCAGTCCAATGTCCCCATTTCAAACACCAAAACTCGAAATACCTAAGACACTGCGTCACATGACGAAAAATGCGTCATCGCTTTTAAACCCCTCCGTTTCCTCATCCACACAACAACGCGAAAATGGTGTTTTCAAATGTATCCAATTTCAAGTATGTTCTTTTCAAAAAGCTCATATTTTGTTGACAAATACCATCTCAGTGTGAAGGAAAGGCCAAAACCGAGAGAAAAATATGTGTTTCAAACAATATGCATTAGCATAGGGTCTTAAATACATCTTTTCATGTCATTCTGAAACCTTGGATGTCCAAATTCGCTGTTTTTCAGGAACACTTATCTTTTTAATGAAAAAATACTGTGTTGTCAAAGTTGACAAGCACTTGTTTATTCTTTGTATTGGTTAGATATTTGCAAGACCTAATAATGAATTATGGCAAAAATTAAATCTTTAAGAGCTTTATGAAGGACATTTCAGTTTCTACATATAACCTCGTAACTATTAAAATGACTGTTGAAAAAAAAAACTGGTGCAGACTTGGCAAACATGACGCTGTTTGTAGAGCGTTTTTGATAACTAAGCCTCCCTGTTTCCATATCTGTTTTAAACATACAATTGCAAGTTACTTTACATATTTGTCTTCAAGTGTGTTGAAGTTAAATCACGTGAAAACTGACATTTCTTAAGGAATCGTAGCCAACGCCTCAAATTAGAAATCCTTATTATAAGCTTACCTCGCACTTTATTACTTGCTTAATAGCATCTGTTTTAACCCAAAAAGTTATAGATTGCAGCCTTAAAACTGACTGATTTCACAGGTGTCTATCGAGCAATGCATTTCTGAAACAGTGGGTTTTATCAGTCATTGGGGTGGTTTGTCACACCTACACAAGTTATCGTGGTAATTCCATTTGTTCCGTCTTCCATCACCAAGTAAATGATAGATAAACTATGATAAGATTCCTTTAAATGATACACAGTACCACTGCTGAAGCATCCAGAAAATAAAATCCTGTTGTCCGTTTAACACACTTTCCCGTAGTATAAGCCTGTGAGGTAGATGCATGTACCCAGGGTTTGAGTGAACCACATCAGCCCTGTGCTTCACACTGGCTGACTCTCTTGGAATGGTCCAGACAGGAGATCAAAAGCTCTGACTCAATCTGTGCTGGTCCAGCTGCTTTGCCGAAGCTACCCACAAGCCCTGGCCCCAGAGATGGGCTTTTTCCTTCACACGCCATGGCTTGGATTCTATGCTCAAGTACTGACATCCGGCTTTGATGGTCAGTTTGCTGTGACTGACGCTCAAGGGTAGGCTTACGAGAGCTGAACATGGAAAAGGGGGATGAAAGGGAGACCAAAAAGAGAGACATTTTTTCTTCCTACATACAGTTTTTGTCAGCAACATCCATTCTTCAGGGGATATGGTGTTTTGCATATGTTCTGCAACATTGGACACGGGCCCAGAGCCGATGTGGGTCGCGTGTGTCCACTGTGAGTGGTGTAGTAATGTAAAAACAGTTGCTGTTTCTCACCATTGAAGAAATTAGCTATGAATGAATCTGTATGTTTGGGTGTGGTATCTGCTTTACTTTGAGGATTGATTTCCTTAAGGATGTCTGCAATGTTAAAAATTGGGTTAGGAACAAGGAAGCGTTGGACCCAAAAAGTACAAACCCAACTGTTGGGCTGTAAATGATCTTATGCTGGGGTGTTTTAACTCGCTTTTGGGTCACACCTTAACATTTTGCTGGGTTAATTTATCCCAACAGATGGATTTGTTTTTTACAATGTAGACTATACTGTGTTCCAGCTTACAGTACTTTACTGGGACTGTACAGTTAATGCTAATAGTGAGCTTGGATGTGATTTCTCTATCGTTTGATAAATATCTTCTGCCATGATCAACATTAAATGTATAAACATATCTCTCAGAATGAAATTCTGTTTAGCACCTGCTTCCCACAGATGGTAATGGCATGCTGTTTTATTGCGCTTTGAGTTTTGAGAATAAGATACAATCTATAATGAGTTTAATTTATAGAATGTAGGCTTGTTTACACTTAAAGGAGGACATTTTTATTTAAATAAAGTGCAGGGCTTGAAAGTTTTCACTTGCTAAACTGAAATTGTGGGGCATTGTTGATGAATAAGAGGAAGGTTTGCGGGATAAACAGACTATTGAATTTAACCCTTAAAGGGACAGTTCACCCAATAATAAAAAGTATTTCATGCATTTCCGAGAGTTGTACCAAATCTGTATACATTTCTTTGTTCTGATGAACACAGAGAAAGATATTTGAAAGAATGCGTGAAACCGATTACAATTACAATGATAGTCAAAACTGAGTATGACAGAATTTTTGGGTGAACTGTTCCTTTGAGGCGCATTCACACACACACACGCACGCACGCACTCATGCACGCACACACACACAAACGATAAGTACTGTACTGTGTACGTTTTAAAAAATGTATTAGTACATGTTGAAACTATCCTGTGCTAAGTTGCTGTATTGCTGTAGAAGTATTGCTCAATGTTATTCTATGTCAGCTAATGCATTCACTGATTGTTGACAAATACAGCCTTATGGTATAATGTTACCAAATGAATTTTAATACATTATACAGTTATCATTATCAATTTGGGTGCGAACGATCATTTGGTCTCTCTCTCTTTCTATACCGTGCACGCTATTTAGTATGCGTCACAAAAACATAACTAAAATGTATCCGCCCCTCCTTTTTTTCTCAGATTAAAGCAATAGTCTGATCTGTCTTGACTGGACTTCCTAACCAGGCCTAATTATGGATACACATTTGTCTGGTTTGCATCAGCCCGCTCTGTGATCTCTGTGATTATTCAGCCGATTGTTAACGGAAAGGCTCACTGGGATACGCACGGCTGTTTATGGATGCTGCTCAGCTTCTAAATTATGGATTTCCTTTGCCCTGCATTTTCCTTTGCCCCTATTCACTTTGTTATTTTTGCTTTGCTTATTTTTATCGGGCGGACAAGCAGACTGTTTTCTCAGAAAACAACAGGAAGATGAAAGGAAGATGGTGGAGGGCAGCATTTGGCATTCACCTATAATGAACTCATGTACATGAGAAAAATAACGTCACTTTCTTTAGCAAAATTGCCATGGCAACAGTTTACCTCCATTTTGACGTTTTTTGGGCGGGGCTTGTAATAAAGGTCACTTGTGTTAGACAATCATCATACCTGCTGGAGTTTAAGGAATACTGTTTGCTGGACACAGATACAGTTGTTGACTAATACACATTTTCACATGTAGGATATTTATTGGCAGTTGAATTCAACTCATGACTGGGTTTGGAGACTGCGTCCAGGAAATTGGCCATATGGTTTGACAAAACATGGTTTCCCCTGAGTGATTGTGTGGGGACGTTCTGCAGAAACGTGTCCGAATAAGTTAATTGTGACAATACAAGTCTCCAGAAAACCTAGATACTGCTGCAAAAAACAAATGGAAAGATAACTCAAGACGCACGGGATAGGGTGCATAAGATTGGCCTTATCCAGTCACTTAGTCACTAATGGACAATTTGTGTCAGTCTGACTAAAAAGATAAGAGTCTGAACTCTGAGTTAGCTATGTGTTGTGTCAGGAGAAATTGATGAAATGCTAAGTCTGCTTGAAGGATAAGTAGTTTGTTTTGAATGCAGGATCCTTTGTTGATGAGGACGTCCCAAATCCTTAATATTATCCACAATGTAGCAAACCTTACTGTAGTAAGTTCTTCTATTTTTCTGTTTTTCCACTTTTTATAAACAGTAATTACTGACTCTTTATACCTAGGAAAGTGTGAGAATTTAATGGTGTTGACTTGACCGGAGATGCCATATGCTGATGCTGATGTTAGCCTTGCTTTTGATTGAAGTCCTCATGGTTCACAAATCCTCACACATAAATGTTTGAACATTTGGTTGTTATTCTATAAATACTATGGTTGTACCGTATATCATTAGTATTTGCACTGAATTACCACAGGTATTTACTACAAAAAAGCTATGATCATTTGTCTTTCGTATAAACGACAATACAAAAAAAACATTTTTACACTGTGTTCTTATCCCTTTAAATCAGGACATGGGTCAGGATATAGTGTTTCAACGTTTGAAGGATATCCAGAAACTATTTGAGGTAGGCCTAACTATTTTATGTTATATATGATAATATTTGGAAAGGGACTTAACTGAGATTTTCGACCCATACTTTCATTCACCCCGTCAAACGATCAATATAACGTTATGATAATAAATATATCTGATGAAATAATTTGTAATGCAAGGTAAAAACTCACACTGCGCATCCAAAACCCCGAGAAGACCAGTGTCCTTGTAAAGTGAGAAAAACCTTTGCTTTTTTTAGATGTGTCATTTCTGTGCTTTTCAATTGCATTGTTTTTTGAAAAACCTTGTTTCAGGGGTGTCTTTAACCTGCTCGTCTTTTTAGGGGTTGATTTTTTCTAGTTGTAGTCCTGGCTACCTATAGACCAATTTGCAAGACGTAAATAACACACAAGCACTTCCTGTGTTTGTTAAATTTTCAAAAATGTCACATAATGAAGTCTTGCGGATGTTGGTTTAGGTTCAGTTATGTATGCTCTGTTGGTTGTATTTTGTTCTAACATTTTTTTGTACTGTATTGTCAAAAAAACTGAAACAGAAATGCTTCTGGATAAGTGTTGTTTACATTTTGCAAAATGGTCAAAGAGGTGCCTTAGGTGTCTTGATCGGTGTATTAGTCCCATGCAACCGCTTTTGTTTAGCATGAGAGAGGGTTTAAATCCCATATTATATCTTAATGTGTGATTTTATTTTAATGAAGCAAATAAAGCTGCAGCAGAGCTTGGCAGCCGGTGATTAGCGTGCATCTTTATTGTATGGAAAACAGGAGCTTTGAATAATAAGCCTAATCCTTTTGTGTTTCAGGGGAAATAAGTCATGCAAGTTTTCAGGCGATATGAGAGAAGAAGATCATCGCAGGATTTTCAGTTTAAAGGAATCGTTTACTCATCCCTCATAATTTACTCACCCTCATGCCATCCCAGATATGATTTCATGTCTTCTGCCTTAAAGTTAATTCAAATGACTCCAGTGGGTTAAAATAAACATCCTCTGATGAGAAAAAGATGGGCGTGTGTGACAAAATTATTATTTGGGGTTTATTTTGCAATATAAAAATATCACCTCATTCTGGCGTGACAAAAGAAATACCGTTTTGGGATCCGAGCATCTACTCGTTTCAAGTAAGGTACTATTTAAACAGCCATTTTTAGTCACTATTTATTCATATAACAAACCCATGGTATCCAGGTTACAGAATCTCAGAAATCAATATTTTAATCATTCCTAAGATGAATTGCTGGTTATTTTAAATTTCGCGATGAAGGTTTTTTGGTAGTTTCCATGACACCATGAGTGCATATTATCCCCTAATTTTGTTTTCCTATGGCGTCTGATAGAGCGCTAAATTCAAATATGGTAACACATAGATTACTTAAAATCTCACTGGTTCCTGCATGTCTAGTTTTTCACAGTTAAGGTGTATGCGTTTTTTCGTATTTTGCTCTCGTTTGTACGGTGTCTCTGAATTGTTAAAAAAGGCAACTCAAAATGCTTATCGGATGGGAAGAACGCAGAAAATGGAACCTGGTTTGATTTTTTTATGTCAGACGAAAATATCGGAGGCAGTGTGTAAACGTGATTGACACAACGTGAGGTCATATTTATTTTTTAACGTGCAGATATTTCGGACGCAGATTTCAGACTCAATGTGCAATGGGCTATATGCAAGTAATGCAAATTGGATTAGATTAGATTACATTATGTGACTATATGATAAACTGCCCCCCTCTGGTATATGTCATACTTATTTTACACAAGTAAAGCGGAAGCGGTGAGGCACAGATGTACTGTCTGTTTAATGTGTCACACTGTTTATAAATGGCGAGAAAAATACATGCTAGGAGTATAAATTAAAGATGCACCGAAACAAAATTTCTCCCCGATAGCATATTATTCAGAGTGAAATCTGCAAATACCGTATTTGAAGATTAAATTAATATTTCTTGACTATCTGAATGTTATTAATTCATAACAATTACCAATACCCCATTGAACATCAAACTGGTGATATTTCTTAACATCTTCTTTATACAGAGCACAAATTAGTTGCATTTTCATTTTCCTGTCCTCTTTTGATTGACAGATTGTACCAGCTCTGTTATTAAAATATCATCCGATAGTGTAAAAAATAGCTGTTATCGGCCGATATATCGGTGAATTTCTAGTATAAATGCTTAGTTGTTAAAGACCCCAGTTTACAAACAAAATATAAACACCTGCTTGGATAAATCACAAAGATTTGAGCCGGTTAGAATTCATCCTTTTATTTTATAAAAAAATCACACACCATAAAAATTACATGTACAAAACTATAAGATTTTAAATTGATTTATGTACAGTTACAAAAGAAAATGGCAAAATAAAAGGGACCAATAAACTTAACGTAACAGCTATAATTGTGCTCGCAGTTGGGACTGTTCGCCACCATTGTTCTGTTGGTTCGAGTCCAGTTTCCGTTCAGTTCTCAGTGGGCAGATGAGTTGCGACTGATGCTGTAAAGCCAGAAGAGGAGGGCGTGTTGATGACGGTGCAGAAGAACAGACATGCCGTTTAGTCCCATCTGAATTATCTCTCATAGGTGCGGTTTGCATGATTGAATGGGTGGAGGGTAATGCATATCTAGAGGAAGCAGAGAAACATGATTAGAGAATTGGCAAAAGGTGTAGAGCTTGTGAAAAGATAAGCAGAAATGACAGTTCAGTCCACAATGCAAAGGCTGAAGCCTTAAAAATAACAGAGACATTTGAAATGGTGTTTCACACATTTTGATTGTGACATTAAATTGTTCTAATAAAAAGGAATCAACAGCAATGGCATTCACTCATATCCAGGATGGTGGTCTCCTCATTCGGTGTAAATGGTCATTTATTGGCACGGAAAGCTGGAGTGGCCACTAAGCCAATGATTTTTTTCAATCATTACACATTTTCAAGTAAATAATTGACAGAAACTTTAAAAAACTTTACTTTAACAGGAAGCCCAATCAAACAAAGATTGTTTTAATTCTACATGATTCCCATTGCTTACAGTATATCAAAACCAATCCGTCAAATATTTCTCTTTTTTTAGTATTCTGACAAAAGAAAATTCACGGCCATGAATTTGGCCTCTAGAGCGGCCATATGTTCCATCAAATAGTGCTCGTATCAGACCACATGTGGGCTTGAAGACGGATCTGTCTGAAGCCCTGCGGCGCTCAACAACACAGTAGACATGACGGAAGACACAAAACCAAGATTTTACAAACGCCGCTAAGATCAACAGCTACAGGCGTTTGCATATTAAGTGAAGTTTACATTTTTGTTTGTTTTTAATCTCAGCCGTTTTTTCCTTGTTACAGACCAAAACTCAGAGGGATTCCGGTATTTAATCTTGTTGAGTGAAAACTGTGAAGACGTAAACAGACTTTTAAGATATATGAGAATTCACACAAAGACAGAAGATACGCTTGTCGTTCCGGCGAAGGGGCTATTCCGGTTAAAGAAACAAGACAAATAAACTGCTTAATTACAATCCCATTGTGTCATAAAAGCCTGATCCCTCAGCTTTAAAAACTCTCGTCCAAAATCTATTTATAATTCACAACAATTACGCATGTGTTTGAGGAGCTAACTCATTCATTCGATCCAGTTTACTCAAAAACGTCTCCGACTTTTTTCTTTTTTTTCTTACTTAACCAAAGTTAAGGGAATATTCGCTCATCATTTACAAACCCTCATGTCATTCAAAACACGAACAAAGACGTTTTTAAAGTAATGATTAATCTTTGACATGCAATTACAGTGAATAGGATTGTATCCTCTAAAAATATAACAAAGCACTTTTGAAAAATTAAAGTAGTCCATGTGATTTCAGTGCCTAGATTCTTCTAAAGCCTCTGACCTGGTTTTAGAGGGACAGCTCACCCAAAAAATGAAAGTTGTGTCATCATTTACTCACCCTCAAGTTTTTTCAAACCTGTATACATTTATTCGTTCCACTAAACACAAAAGAACATATTTGAAAGATTGTCTGTAATCGAACAGTTCTGGTGCACCATTGTGAACAATAGTAGGAAATTAAACTACCATGATCGTCAATGGAGACCTAGAAGGGTTTGGTTTTCTACTTTTTGGTTTCCTACGCTATCCTAAAGATCTTTCAAAAGAATAAAGAAATGTTTAAAGATCTGAAACAACATGGGCATGAGTAAATAAAGAACAAATTGTAATTTCGTGATCTCTAACAGCTCAATGGAAGATGATGATGATGACATATGAATACATTTAATGGAATACATTTAATTTCAGTGCCATCATGTTACCTCAGAAGAGAGCACTTAGAATGTGGAACCACATTCATTTTTTACTTTTTGAGCTTCAAAAGCTTCAGTCCCCTTTGGAATTGGAATTGCATTGGAGGAGCTAGCAGTAATCTCTCATGGGACCATTAGACGGGCCATACAGCAAAGGATGTCATTATTCACTATGTTATGTTAATACAAATTCTTTCCGTCATCTTAATCCATATTCTTTCCGAGTCTTCATAGTTTAAAAAAGCTTTAGTCTAAATACATCCAATGCTAATCTCTAATATATGAATCCAAGAACGGCATCGAGGACCCTGAGAATCTTATTAGATGGTTTTGCTGCCATTATATCTTTCATTATGAGTTATATCACCACACCCTGTTTCTCGTCAGCACTATTGATTATGCAATTAAATCCAGCCTGGCTGTTAGATATCAAATGAAAGAGTCGTTCAATGGATTTTGTGGAAGCCCATGGGGCAAACAGTGAATGACAGTCGGGCATAAATCACAGAAGCTCTTTAATAAAACAGCAGTCTGTCATGCAAATGGTGCACTGGGGATTGCACGCCCAACCACGAGAGAGAGGTAAACCATTTTATGATCTCTTATCTCGTTGGAGTTTACCTTCTTATATCTCTAATTTTAATAAGTAGTTATTTACTTCAAAAGTTTTTTATTTAGCTAGGTTGTGTCTCAGTCCCTTCCATTTATGTGAATTCATAAAATGTTCTTATAATGCTACAATTCTAAATGCAAAAATGTAATGATCTCTGACCTGAAAATTTGTATTGCGAAAACACGTTTCATCTGTACAGATTTAAATGTCACAGAATGACATGTTGACCTGCCTGGAAATTAACTATGGTGGAACTTTTTTGTGTGTTTTGAAAGTTCGTTTCGTTCAGTGTGCATTTAAAACTAGCTTAAGATCTGCCTCAAATCTGCAAAACGTAGATTTAAAGGGACAGTTGGCCAAAAAATTTCAAAATTCTTTCATCATTTACTCACCCTCATGTCATCTCAAATGTGTCAGACATTCTTTCGTCTGCAGAACACAAAAGGAGATATTTTGAAGAATATGGGTAGCCAAACAACACTGGCCCCCATTGACTTCCACTGTAAGAACAAACAACCACTGAAACATTTCTCAAAAACTTGAAACACAAATAACACAAAACCTTCTTTTGTGATCCGCAAAATAAAAATGTATTAATCGTTTTTGAACAACATGAGTGTGAATAAATGATGACCACGTATTTTTTTGCACTTTAAGAACAAAAGCAGCACTGTTGCAGGAAACTTTATATTTTAATATATTGAATTGTTAATTATTAATTCTTTATGCGAACACTCATAGATCATAAAGGCCAGAAAACAGCATTCCTTGATCTAATGTGGCCACCTCCATCCCCCCAACATCTATGTTGCTGTCTCAGCATGCATCACGGCAAGAATAAATCATGCAAATTACTTCTGCATCTCATTGTTTATCACTTCAATTGCTGCAGTACTTGCCCTGGCGTTGTTGTGGTTGTTCGAATTCTTCTCTTGATAATGTGGGGAATTTTCTCTATGATGCACAGTTTAATGTGTGAAATTTGTGGAAAATCTAAAAAATCGGATGCATGACAAAATGAAAATCTAGTTTACTGGGGCTACACTTTACAGCCAGTAGGTCACACTTTTATCAGGCCTTTATCCTTATCTTGCAATTTCTCGCACATACTATTACACTCTACGGCATTTTGTCTTATATAAAAATCACAACACAAACAAAACCTGCACTGAGCCAGTAATACATTTCCAGGAGCGCCGCTGTACTATGCGATTAACAATGTTCTTGTAATTAGTAATTAGGGAGTTCTTATCTCAAAGAGGTGAAGGTGGAACAAAGAATTGAAGTATCAACAAACATCCCCTCTGGGTTAGAAGACAGAGGCCAGATAACGTTGCCATCGACCCCCTAAACTCATTGTTTACAGACAAAATTAAACGGGCAGAATATTTTCGTGTCTGTGAAACAGTTGTGCAGTGGGCTTTGTACAGCTGTTTGCTCACATGGACTGAGGTCTGTGACCGTAAAATGTATTTTCCCAAAATGCATTGCACATTACATCTGTAGTTCCTATGAAAAATATTGCAGGGCTTTCTTCAACGGCATGGATAAAGGACATTATAAAGTCCTTTCCTTGCCTTATATTGTGTATTAAATGATAATGTATCTACTGTAAAATTTATTTTATGAAATGGCAAATGAGCAACCCAAGCGGACAACCTGCATGAGCATGTGGCGGCAGAATGCACTCACGGAGCTTATCGCTGTGTCATCAGCGTGAAGAAGTGATTAGTCATGTAATGACTTTTTTAATTGGCTAAGAAATGAGGCTTGACAAGTCCAAACGTGTGGCAAAGGGTTTCCAGCATCTGTAATGCTGGGTAATGGGAGTTCTGTTGGACTGTTACTAAAATGGACCAACGTTGAGCACCACTGGGAAAGTGGGGAGGAGTGTTGAAAGGTTAAAGCTCAGTCATTTTTGAGAGAGTATGGCCTGTTGACAGCAGAAAATAGAAGTCTTGATATACTTTCTGATCTTTCGAGACGTCTGGCATTATATACACATTACTGTATATCCAATTATACTTCCATTTTGAGAAAGTGATTACTCTAAACTTTTATGATTTTTAAAATATTCCATCAAACAGATTTAAAGATACAACAGCTGGGGTAAGATTAATTGAACATTGGTTCTTTAGAGTCAAAAATATATCTTTTACTAGAAGTAGTGTTGACAAAACTGATCAAATAGAAAAGAAAATGTGAATAAAAAATAAAAGAAAACGTTGTAAGTAATGTAATTTTGTTGATTATGTAATGTAAAACATTGTTACATAATGTTCTTTCATCAAAAGGAAAAATATCACTTTTGAGGAGTCATGTACAGGTTTTGAATGACACAAGGGTGAATTAACATTGACAGAATTTGTATTTTTGGTGAACTCTTCATTTAAGCTGGCAAAACAGCTAACAGCAGATTTATCTTGGACACAATTGACGACTCATTTGTGTCACGATTAGAAACTTGTCACCACTGATTCATATGTGTTGAGAGAGGCCTGAAGATTTATATGCTGATACTCTTTGAGTCCTGCTTGTCAAATGATGTTTGATTCTCAGCTTCGTGCTCTAAAAAGATGAAATAAACAACTCGATGCATCTTAACTTTGTCTTTCAAGCATCTTGCATCTTAAGCCCTGTCAGACTTTTAACTGCTCTCATTTCTCAAAGTCATGGACGACAGAGCCTTTGATTTTCTGATCGATAGACAGGTGAAACCTCAATCGTTGGCATGTCGATTTTCCTCGTCTGCTCCTTTAACTGAACAGAGCTTCGACGACTGAATATGACATCAGCAAACATCTTTATTGAGGTCAGACGCACCCCTGCCACACACATCTTTAACGTCAATCAATATTTCATCTGGTGACTCAAAACCTAATTGATGAAGTTTCTGAGTGCTGTTTGTTCACCAGTGTTAGGCACCTTACATTTTAAGTAATTTGTTATAGTTACTAGTTACTTCTCACAAATAGTAATTGAGTTAGTTACTTAGTTACATCACTATAAAGTAACTGATTACCAGGGAATGTAACTATTGCGTTACCTTTAAAAAGAAGTTCAAATATGGTCAAACATCTTGGATGCCCCCAATATTAAACATGTTAAATGAATGATATGGAAACTAAATAGAATAAATTATTAGAACAGGAAGTACCCGCGGAGTGTAGTGAGGGCAGCTGAGCATGTGACTGGTATGTCACAGCCCATACTCCATGACATCTACACTGGCCGACTTCAGAAGAAGGCCAACTGCATGTCAAAAGAGCCTCCTCACCCTGGTCATCACCTGTTCTCCCCCTTACCTTCTGGGAGAATGTATAGACTGACAAAAACCAACAGACTGAAAAACAGTTTCTATCCCCAAGCAGTTAGATGCTAAAATACATAATCACATACACACTACCAACCAAACTAAAATGTGCTGTAAAATCTCCTATAAAGATGCAATGACCCTCCCCTACAATATTACTCTGCTGCACTATTGCTTTACTTGCACTGTCACTGCACTACCTCAGAGGATTTATACTTGTTATATGTTTTATATTATTGTGTGTATATATACTGGTTAATGTATGTAGGTCAGGGCTGTTCTGACATTCAATATTTTATTTCTATAACTGTACAATCGTGAAGAGCTGCAAACTATATTTCATTGTTCCCTAAACAATGACAATAAAGTTCTACTCTATTCTATTCATTCCTTGTGTTTCTCCATAACTAGGGAAAATTGGTGCTTATATTTCCAGTTTGCGAAAGCTAACTTACATTTGAACTTGTTGCTCTTGCCTCTGACTTCTGGGCATTGGTGTACTGTGTGCAACTGCGTTTGTGTGTGAAAACCCGCCCTACTCTACTTCTGTTTGGCAAAAGACAAAAATGTACTTTACCTAAGCCAATCATCATCTATGCGGTTATCTCCCACCAGACACACACCAATCAAAATCAGTTATGTGTCCCACCCTCCAACACACACAGCAGAGAAAAAACTTTGGAGGTCCATTGGATAAGAAAGATCCTACTCGGATGAAAACCTCTTTAGTGAGCTCAATTATAGTATCGCTGAATTCTGTTGTCAGTTAAAGTAACCGCGTTTTAATGGGGAAATCAGTCATTAGTTTGTTTACTCGTGACTGAATTTATTAATAACGCCATTATTCCCATCACTGGTGTTCACTTCCAACTACCGACAGAAATACATTTTCCAATGCACCTCAGAAACATCTGTATCTTTGAGAGATATTCCTGCGCTACTCTGTTTGTGTGTGTGTCGTTCCCTGGTGGATTTCGTTTGCGTGCGGCGTTCCCTTCATTTCCTCTGACATGCTCTGGTAACCCTCAGTTCTGACAGCATTATGCTTGTGGGGGAATTTTTAGTAACATTTACAACTCTAGCGAAAAATACCATGAGGTCAATTATTCATGGGACTGTCACGCTGTTACGGAGCGTAGATTCAATCCATACGTGTATGCTTTAGTCCCCTTGTAAAGTAATTGGGAATTTTCTTCATTATAATCTCATACTGACGTCTGGCCGTGATTGGGTAAACTTTTACAAACCTGACATTTACTATGGCCTTATGTTGGCATTTGTTTGCAATCTGAGCCAATACCTGGGGATGAAATGCAGGTGGTGATTTTGGATCACGGTAATTATTTTTCCACATGAATGAGCATGAATTTGGATAGAAGGTCTGATACATAGGGTTGATGTGCAGTCACATATTAGCGTTTAACCTCAGGACAGATATGCCAATGTCAACAAAAGAGCTAGGGCGCTTCCTAAGACTCATTCTGTGGTCATTTGTAAGGTGTGCAAATGCTGTATTACTCAAAAAAGAAGGGCATTCAAGAAATATTTCATATGAAACATCAAAGAAAACCACCTAACATGCTTTTCTATCTAATTGGATGAGGTTACATTAGAAGTTCTGTTGAAATGGTTTAATCACATAAAACTAATGGCCCTTGATGTCACCTTGTAAACGTGACAACATTGACATTGACACACATGTGTTGCTTGGAATCCATGCATTTTTATTTCTTCACCAATTTTTGTAATCTATTACAATATCCATCGTGGACTAAAAGTAGTACAGTAAATATTACTCCTGTATTATGTAGATCGCAAAAGTAAGGCACACAAAACTCAAACATGTTGAATTTGTGTAATATCACTAACTCATTATTTGACTTTTGGATGAAAGTCATAGTTTGCCATGTACACAATAATTAAAAAGTTTAGGATCTCTTATTTATTCATTATTAATATTAGTTCTAGATTATAGATTAATAAAAAACTCAATTATGCGATGATGAGAATTATTTTAATGTAGATTGTTTTAGGTAAAAAGCCAAATGATGAATATCATAATGCTTTTTTAAATATCAACTGAGAATATTACATTATATAATGTTAAAACAGGCCATTAGCTAAGGCTCATTAAAACAAATTAAAACGTCATAAAACGTTATTTCATGGTTTCATAGTTATGAATTACAGACCATGTTTACATGGACGTCAGTAATCAAATTATTTGCCGTATTCTGAGCAAGCTAATATTACGATTAAGGTGTTTACAGGAGTTGCTTTAAGAATATACCTTCCATGTTCCCGTTTTACATGTTACACTACATAGTTTGATTAATGGCATACGTCATTACGTCCCTAAGCAACGCCGTTCGACCCTCCATAATTTCATGTATCAACAACCATTTCTTCTTTGCCAAGCTCCCACATACAGTTTTTATTTTTCATTTATTTTCTACATTTATTATTGGTGTTTCCCGTTCGGACCAAACATGTGCTTGAAGCCATGTTGTTTGCCGTAAAACGAAACCCTGTCCACTGCAGTGCGTGAATGTATCCTATAAGGGGAACTGAAGTCTTCAACTCCAGCACTATTAAATCAATCAGATGTGAATGAGAAATCACGTTTATGGATGATGTAAAGTTATCAAGTTTGTTAAATGTTGCGTTTGATGACGTGATTTTATTTCATTATATTGAATTAGTTGTAGTTCTCGAAATGAATGTATTACTATTTAGTAAAATTACCTAAAAACGATTACTTTTTGTTCATTAAATAAATACACTACACTAGTGTTAAATTAAGAAAAAAATATTGAGACAATAAAACTAACCTTGTTGATCAATATAATTATTATACATTTTCTGTCAGTAAAGGAATCTAAACAGTTGTTTAACTCACATGCTAGATCAGCATCTCTGTCTTGTAAAAATGTCTTTGTTGACAGAACCAACTGTAAACAGTAATGAATAATTGTGCACCGTAACGCCTGCACAAAAAAAAGATAGTTGCTTGTTAGACGCTGAAAAACAAATACTCACATTTATCCACGAGACTATGTTGTCATGGTTTCTACTGCAACCCTCGGTTACTGCCAGAGACTGTTATTATCAGGGAGATGCAAGGTCTGGAGAAAACGCAACGACTTACACAAATCATGTGAGGCACCTCAGCCAATCATATGGCAGAATCTAGTCTGCTTTCCAGCATTCTGCGATTTTTTTTTAACAAAGTTTGCGGGCTCACCATCTAGTGTCTTTGGTAATGCGGATATGACGCCACTGACAGGCGACTGCCAAACACGGCCCCATGTCACTGGTTAAAATGACATTTTGTCACGATTTACAAATAGTTGGAGACATTTAAGTTATTGTAAGTACTCAAATGAACAAAATACATAACAATGGCCTAGTGGTTTTTGGATGTATTACTGAAAAAAACATTACAAACTGCATCTTTAAATAAAGTACATCACTGCGTGAGCTATTGAGTGCTATATAATATACATAATTATGTCTTCAGAGGTGTATAAAGATCTTACATAATGAAGTGTTGTTTTTATATCCCTACAATGAGCTATTTCTACCTACATACAGCGCGGGTCCCCTTACATTCACCATGTTATTTCTACAGTAGCCCTAAACGGACAAACTGCTCTACAGATCAGATCATAAATATGTTATCTTCTTTGGCAAAGAAGCGAAAATGTGTGCACAAATTTGTCCTGTGTCAGCCCCGGTAGTGCTTTGAAAGGGAGGGCTGGAGTGAGCTGGTTATTATTGAATTGTTATTAAAAGCTTATCATTGTGAATCAGAGTAAAACAAGAACAAAGTTTAAACACTGATGTAATGTACTTGCTTAGTAACAGTTTTTTGTTGATTTTTAACTGTTATGGATTGCAGCTTGAACAATCAATTTCATTTTAATGTCACATCTGTGTTTCAAATGAACCAGCGTGACCAGAATGACTTTCTTCTGTGTTCTGATACTTCAAATCTGAACTTTCCTATTTCTCTGATAAGTATACAAAGAGACATCAATGTACATGTGAAGGTTCGAGAATATACTCACCTATCTATAGTAGCGTCTTTCTTGAACGCAGATCGTCCAGTAAACAACGCATACTGTAGTCAGCAGCAATAACACAGACAGTCTCGGCCACAGGTATGTAAAAGGCAATGCGTCCCAAAAGCCAGCAAAGGAGAACAAATATGTGCTCTGTCCCATTTGTTGCAGAAGTGGATTGAGTCCTTAAATATGTTCCGGTAGGAAACGGTTGGAGAGTCCTTGGAATACGTTGAGAGGAGGGAATACTCAGGAGAGAGAGCCCAACGGGGGTTCGGACAAATTATTCCATATTCCTCCCTATTATAAGATGACCTGGTGTGCTCTGGAGGGGTTTAAAACAGAAAAATAGAGACCAGAGTAAATAAAACACTCCCAAAACCCAAATGAACTGCAGATGTCCCAGCTGGTGCTACAGATTTTTGGAAACATAAAGCAGAATGGTGAGAAAGTGCATCTGTCACATTACACAGCACTGAGATGAAATAGACTGGCAATATGTACAAGGCAAGACTGTAGCATGCACGCCTGTGACCTCATAAAAACATATTTTCTATGTACTGGATAACATACGATTTCATTTCAACCGGCACCTGCGCTTTTTTAGTCTCGTGCACTCTCGTTTTTCACATTACACAAGTAGAACAGAAGAAAAATAGGGAAGGAAATGTGCCATTACTTTTCAGGGTTGATGGCTGCCTCTTGCGGGACAGCAGGAGGAGTCATCAAATTTTAAAGTCGCTCCAATCTCGATGAACCTTCTTCTCGTCGCTGACCTGAGGGCTTGTAGTGTCTGTGGTGGAAAAAGAAATGGCCATGAGGGATGGGCTAGGCTTTGTTAGTGACAGGAGAGAGCTGTCCCCCGGCTCTCTGGTATAACTGCTCAAGGACGACTGACTGCCGCTAGGGTGAAAGATGACATGCAAAACCTAGTAGCAGATATGAAATCGACGTGGTTTTCAGTATTGTAGGAAGCAAGAATGCAAGCATCACATAAACTCCTGCGGGGTTTGTGTTAAGATCACCTAGTCTGGATTTACTTGTGATAATGGCTGTGTTAATAGTGTGCTAATTACATGATGATGATGTTCATGATGTTGTGCGTTATCCTGCTAAATGAATGTCTCATTAGTATTCGTATGTAAACTATGACTCTAGCATGTAATGTTTTAATGCTTGGATGGACACTGAAAGCGAATGTACTGACAGCTTGCAATTTTTTTAAATATTTTAATGCTCTGTCCAATACTAGATGCCTCATTTTAAGCGCTCCAGACACGTAGGCGTGTCCACCATCTTGGAACTGTCCACTGATGGCACTCGAAGTTTGCTAGAATGCCAAAACACTACGCAGATAACATAATCTCTCCACTCCTAACCTGTGGTAAAAACAACTCACAGCAACCATTAAAAAGTAACCCAATTCTACACAAAAACGCAGACTTTACAACACAGCTCGGCTTGAACCTTTCCAATTTAGCGGACTACCTAGGCCAATAGAAACGGCTGCTAAAGATGCATTTAGTTATTTATATCTACGGTACTGTGTGTAAAGTTTTAAAGACACAAAAAGGTTTCAGATACTTTAAAATTCACATAATATTCAATTTAAAGGTTGAATAATAAAAATTAAGAAATCTTTATCTTTTCTGTAAATCTTTCATCTTTCCTGATTTTGCCAAGTAAGAGATGTTCTTGTGGCAACATCATTTTCAATGGCTATTCATTCATTTACACTTCATAGTTTAAGCTGACAAGCAAGGTTACACATTTCCTAACCATTACATTCACACATCATTTTTCTCAGATTTTAGTGATAAATTATAGCTAGGGTTTGGGGTAAGTACAGGTTTTTTCTCCCAATATTTGATTCCAGAATCAACAAAGTGTGTTACTCTAGAGCATCTTTCACTTGGCAAAATCAGTTTAAGCATGTTTAATCATTCTTGATTTTTCCAAGTAAGAGATGTTCTTGTGTCCATATCATTGTCAATGGCGACTTTTCATGCATTTAAAGCATTTACATACTGTAATTTGACATTATTTTAGTCATTTATACACTTCAATTCAGCATTACAAAGTGTAAAAATGACTTAATTTGTATCAGTCCATCAGGAGTTTATTTATATGTATTTAAAAATGTCTTTCACAGACAACATATTTTTTTCGGTATTAACTTGCATATTACTTGCAAATGGTTAATCAACTCCTGTTTAATTTTTGTATGTCTCCAAAGTTGTACTTGAAAAAATGAGTTTACAATGAGATACTTTTACAGTATAATGTATGTGTACACTGAATGCATAATAGTAATGAGATTAGACCCTTGCAAATAAATTACTAGATTAACATGAATTATAAAAAAAAGTGACCGTAAATTATTGCCCGAATGCTGCTGATTGTCCGATGAGAATCAAGTATGGCAGAATGCAAAGCAAGCTTTGAAGGCATAAAACATACAGATGGCATCCTGACACACATGCACTACCAGGGGAAAACAAACTGTCTGCCGGTACAAAGTCTTTTGATTTACAATGAGGTAGTGATCTTCTGATGTGAGGATCTGATGCTAGTTGTTCACAACAAATAAGACTGTTTGTTGTGCATTTTGAAAGAAAATGTCTCGGGTTACATCTGTAACCCTTGTTCACTGAGAAGGGAACGAGACACTGCGTCGCCACAGCAACGCTTTGGGAAACGCCTCAGCGTGACCAGCTCTGAGCACGTGTGTCAACATCGTCCAGTAGTGAAACGGTACGTCATGAATGATGTATGGACCAGGAGGTATAAAACGACATCCGAAACAGTCAACTTCAGCTCGAAAACAAACTTCGAAGCAAGAGGCTAACAGGGATTTAAAGAGTATGGCAAGGTGATGCAGTGTCTCGTTCCCTTCTCAGGGAACAAGGGTTACAGACGTAACCCGAGACGTTCCCTTTCAAGGGAACTCGCTCTGCGTCGCCACAGCAACGCTTTGGGGAACGAAATACCCAAACCGCCATACACCCAAATGCCTGTCTGTGTGTACAAAAAGTCACGTGGAAGACTCAAGCACCTGGGCTCCGGGGGTGAGATTTGTGTCCAAGCTATAAAATCTCACGAATGTGAGCGGAGAGGACCAGCCTGCCGCATCACACACATCCCGCATAGACGCCCCCGACCTTAACGCTACGCAGGCCGCCATACCCCTAGTAGAATGGGCTCTGACGTCCAAGGGTCCATAAGCTAGAGAGATAGTCTCAACTATCCAGCTGCTAATGGAGTGCTTGGTTGCCGAAAGACCTTTCTTCGGTGAACCAAAACATATAAAGAGCTGCTGCCCTTTCCTCCAAGCAGAAGTTCTGTGTACATACGAGTCCAGCGCTCTCACTGGACACGACAAATTAATTCTTTCCTGGTCCTGGCTCCTGAAAGGTGGAGGGCAGAATGCTTGCAGGGTAATGGGTCTCGGTACATTATCCATAACCTTAGTCAGGTATCCCGCTCGGGGGAAAAGGAATGCCTTAACCAAACCAAGAGCAAATTCAAGGCACGTAGGGGAAACCGACAAGGCCTGAAGATCTCCCACTCTCTTGAGAGAAGAAATAGCCATCAGGAAGACTGTCTTAAGAGTGAGAAACTTAAGAGCGACTGAATCAATTGGTGCAAAGGGAGGAGCCGACAGCCCCTCAAGAACTGTAGCCAAATCCCAGGTAGGTACCCTAGTGTGGCTCACAGGCCTCAATCTGCGAGGACCACGAAGAAACTGTAGGACTAAGGGGTCTCTACCAACAGGTATGCCCCCTATCGGAATGTGAAAAGCAGAAATGGCTGCCATATACACCTTTAAAGTGGATGGGGATAAGTTCGCAGCAAAGCGATCTTGATGGAACTCGAGCACTGTTGAAACTGGGCAGTTGACAGGGTCCCTACGGTGAGATGAACAACAAGTATTGAAGACTCCCCACTTGAAGGCATAAAGATTCCTTGTAGAGGGAGCTCTGGAATTAAGTATGGTCTCCACAGCCTCAGCTGAGAGACCAGTGTTTAAAAGGCTAGCCCTCTCAGGGGCAAAACCTAAAACCCATAGTTTCCATAGCTCCAGGGGTGGGTAATATATAACCCTCAGCTTGAGAAAGGAGGTCCCTTCTCAAAGGAATCTCCCATGGAGGGTTCTCCAGCAGGTCTTCAATGTCCGAGAACCACACTCGGGCCGGCCAGAACGGGGCTACAAACAGTAGGCGAACTCCATCCGTGCACACGCTTTCCAGAACTCCCGGGAGTAGAGTGATCAGGGGGAAAAAGTACAGGTGAAGCCCGACCCTAGAGGGGCTGGATGTATCAGGGACAACCAGAGCCGACAGTGCGTGTGTTCCTGAGTTGCAAAGAGGTGTAACTCTGCCTGGCCGAACCTCATCCAGATCTGCTCCACCACCTCTGGATGGAGTCTCCATTCCCCCGGCCTCAGCCCCTGTCTCGACAGGATGTCTGCTCCTTGGTTCAGGTGATAGGGTATCTCTCAACGAGAGCAGCTCCCCCTAAGATCACAGGAGGATCTGACGTGCCAACTTGTATAGTTGCCGTGACCGTAGACCCCCTTGGCGATTTATATATGAGCCCACAGCTGTGTTGTCTGCCCTGACAGGCATATGCTGGCCTCTGAGCTGTGGGAGAAAGTATTCCAATGCCAGGAACACTGACATCATCTCTAGGCAATTTATGTGCCAAGATCGAAAGTGGCTCCCCCATTGGTTTTGAGCCGCGCCTGCATCCTGATGGAATCTCATATTACTCCTAAAAAAGTGGTTCTCTGTACTGGAGAAAGCACACTTTTCTTGGTATTCAGCCTCAGCCCTTCCATATGTGCGAGAACAACATCTCGATGTTGAATCGACAGATGTTCTGATTTTGCTAGAACTTCTTGTTCCATCACCAGAGTCTGCTCGGGGTACACCTCGGTGTACAAAACCCTGTTAAAGGGGGGGGGGGGGGGCGGACTTGAAATTGGATCCAGTAACCCCACTCTACCTCTTCTGGTGACATCATAACGGGAACCGCTACGGCTCGGCAAACCTAGATTAAGAAGAGCCGGCTGAACCCTCTTGGGGCACCGAGGAGGAACAGGCACTGTATAATGAGGTGCGAGCGCACGCTCCCCGGGGGGAAATGCTGACCTGCTGTCAGAACTTTTTCTAGTTTTCCCCTTTCCTTGCCTGAATGACTGCCCTCAGGTCAGTCCTAGGTTTGTAAGGCTGTGGATGATAATGTCTTCCCGAACCCCCATCCTTTTGGGGTGGGGCTCGAGAAGCAACACTCTGCCTCTGACGCTCACGATAACTAGTGGACGCCTTTGGTTGTTCCCGCCCAGCCGCCCGGGGAGTTTCTCCGCGGCGGGGGAGATAAAGTTTAAATGCCGCAGCCTGTTTCTTAGCCTCCTCGAACCTCTCAACAACGGTGTCTACAGCATTGCCGAAAAAACCCGTAGGGGATAATTGGGCGTCCAGAAGAAATGACTTGTCAGATGGTTTCATGTCTGACAGGTTCAACCATAAATGCCTCTCAGTGGCTAAGAGAACGGAGGGCAAAGAGAAGCCGGAGCATGTCTCTTCAGCCTCCGTGACGTCCATCTGCGAGCCCCACGAGTGAAGTTTCCGCTCTGCCTCGGAAGAAGCAGGACCATCACCGCGCGGAGCTCGCACCTGGCCGTGCTGACAAAAAAATTGCCATACAGGAACGGAGCGTACTCTGTGGTAAAAGTCCAAAGGGCACACAGTCAGCTCCCTCGAGAGCTGACTGTGCATGCACCGCATCCAGAAAGACAACACAGAGATCATGCGTGTCCTTGCTCGTGATAAAACGCGAACAAGGAGGAGCACAAGGTCTGTAATTCTTATCTGACATGTTAGCAAACTGGCTAACCAAACACGCTTCTTTCACACAACACACTTCTTTTAGCTAGACACCACACAAACAGAGCCACTTTGCTGAGAAGAAAAGAGCTGAAGTTGACTGTTTCGGATGTCGTTTTATACCTCCTGGTCCATACGTCATTCATGACGTATCGTTTCACTACTGGACGATGTTGACACACGTGCTCAGAGCTGGTCACGCTGAGGCGTTCCCCAAAGAGTTGCTGTGGCGACGCAGTGCGAGTTCCCTCGAAAGGGAACACAACACTTCTATTTACTGTTATGCAAAAAATCATTGGGATTTTAAGTAAAGATCATGTTCTATGAAGATATTTAGTACATTTCTGACGGTAAATGTATAAAAACTTTATTTTTGTGAGTGGACGCAGCAAAATCGTGAACAAAAATGACCGGAAACACAGTTGCTTCGCTAACTGCTGGCCGCTCTTTGGGATTTACCCACTCAAAATTGTTATCTATGTAAAGCTTAGAATGTCTGATTTCGGGTTCATTTTTTCTCCACAATGTCAGTAAAGCGGTGAGCCAATAGAGAGTGTTAAAACAAAACTGTTTCTTCACAGCAACAACCTGCTAGAGCGCCTACCATGGACAACTTTAAATGTAATTTTCTCAATCTTTTTTTTGCACCCTCAGATTCTAGATTTTCAAATAGTTGTATCTCGGGCCAAATCCTGTCCTATTATAACCCTTACCAATGGAAATCTTATTTCTTTAGTTTACAGATTACGTACGAATTAGGGCTGTGCAGCTATTACAATTTTTTATCCAATTAATGACATGATATTGCGATTAATAATCGCAACTTAATCACACATCACATCATTTAAAGCCATGATAAGACAATACAGAAAATAGCTTAAAATGTTCACAAGCTAAAACGGATATAATTTAGTTTTTTTTTTCAGAAGCTGAATTATAATAATTAAAGACCAAAACAGTTTGGTTACTACCATTCTCAAGAAATATCAAAAGTTTGAAATGACATAAGGGTAAGAATAGAATGTAAATAAGAAAATTTATTTTGGGGCAAACTATCACCAATTTATTAGTATTGTTTTTATTTAACTTTTTTATTGAAATACTTTTATTGTAATCATCAGAGACGTGCAACACTTTTCCTGAGGCTTGATATAAATTATATATTTTGTTAAAAAATAAGGACAGAAGACAATGTTGTCTATAAAATATATCTTAAAATGTATTCTTATGTAATTAACTTTGTATAAAATCAACATGACATGTGCGCTTGTAGTTTTCTGGACAAAAATAGCACTGCTATGATATTGTTGTTGTTTTATGGTTGTTTTATGCATAATTAAATAAATATGTGACAAAAGCTCATTCAGGGTCATTTTTGCACAGATATCTTTGATTTGATTCTTTCTGACAATATTCTGTATGTTATATATCACGCAGAAAGTTGCTGCGAGCATCATATTTGTCACCAGTCAACTGTATGAAATGTAAGATGACCTACTTATGTCTGTGGCTGGGCAGGTGCGTTAAATGTGTTTAAAAAAATGTATTGCGTTCATTTTCCATATCACATTAATTATAATTAACGCATTAAATGCACTGCCCTACAGTATAAGTCTCAAGCTACATAAAATGTACCCTTGTGACTGGTTTTGTGGTCCAGGCTTACAAATAACACAAATACTTTGAAGTTTATGAATCACGTCATAAAATAATTTTGTGGTACTGGTAGGAAAATTTCAAGCCTTTAATTCTAAACTTTTTTATAGATGCAGCTTTAATTCTGTGTCAATTAGATCGACCTTAAACTTTGCCGTTGCCATGACAACCTGCAGACACTGTATAAGAATCAACACGCAACAGATAGAGAGAGCTGATACTGTACATCATGCATTCCTACGCAAAAACATATCCAGCTACTTTCAGGAAAGGTCCTGCTTATTTTAGATATGAATCTAAATCTATATGCCATGAAGCAATAAAACTGTTCATGTCGAAACCCCTGCTGCCATGTCTGTTAAAATAACCTATAGTGTAAAGTAAATTTGGAGATGCAGACCTATAATAACCTTGTTCTGTAGGCGTTTTAATTCCTGTTTTTCTTAGTTGGACTGACGGCTTCTTTTAATTCCTGGCCATCAGCTGCTTGATGACTGACAGGATCAGGAGAAATACTGGAAGTTCAACCTTCTGCATCACTGGCTCTTGACTGAATGGACTTGATCGATTTAACGATTTAAGGTTTATGTCCTCTCGAATCCCATGACCAATCATCTAGAAACTGCAATTACCTGATTGGACCCATAAATCTAAATTCCACAAAGGAAAAGGTCTTTAAGAAATACTTTGATGTGGCTCATTGAATCATGTGAATAGCTCTATTCCTGGCAATTACACAAGTCTATATAGATGCTCTCCGAACAGCAATCAAGTGCCCAGGCATTGTTACGAGCCTGCTGTCAAGGGTTATGTGAATGTTCAATTGCCTGCAAGCAACTTTAAGCATTTCAAATCACAAAAGTAATTTGCATTCGTGTTTAAGTGACACATTTTTTCCTTGTGCTTCCTTAACATTTCCTTTCGATCTCTATTACTAATCTTTTACCTACCTCCCGAAGCTTCAAAGCTTGTTCCTTCTTTGGAGGACAACGAAGGCCGTCTCTTTAACTCTATAGAAGTCCTGCGTTGATGCCTTTGCGTGGGAGAAACCACCTCCTCTGAGGTCATTTCCGATATCTGCACAGTCATATCGGGCTCCTTTAAACTGGCAGCTGCCCCAGCCGAACCCACTCCCGCGGCGTCCTGGCCCTCCACGATTTTTGAACTGGAGCGTGGGACCTGCCCCGACGCTTGCCCCCCGTTGGTCTGCGATCGCACATTGGTCATATCGGTTCCCTTCCCGGGGTCACCTCCTTGATGGCTGTAGACTTTATATCGGATCATGAGTATGATGATGAACACAAGGACGGAGGCCACGATAATTCCTCCGATGATGATGATCATGGTTCCGCCCAGAAAGTGACTTCGGAGTGACTGGCACTGGCTGTATTCCGTCTCTGTGACAAACGTGACGCAGCCCACCTGCCGAGTGGTTGTAAGCGAGGTCATGCCGTCATCGTAGACCGCTAAGACGCACAGGTCGTACTCCCGCCCTGAAACCAGATCTCGCACCATGAAGTCGTAACTCGTGGAGGGAATCATTCTGCAAGGCAAGCAGAACTTAACATTATCTTGTATTCCTCAGATACATGAATATAACAAGAATATAATTAAGATAATACCTGTCCACTTTGTTCATGCATTATCTACGACCAGAGGAAACTGTACTTATATATTTATAACATAATTAGTTTATGCTAATTCTGAAAGATTATTTGAATATATAAACTTTAAACTCAGCCTATGAAATGTGTGCATTATGCTGCGGTGTGATCCTTCTTGTAAGGGTGACGGAGAAGTATTTCCCATCATGAGATATGCACAACAGGCAAATCTGTGCGGTTTATTAAAAGGTTCCATCAACATAATCGATGTCAAAATCGAAACCCAAGACATTAAATTGATTTATGAGGAAATTTACAACATGGAATATGTGCAGTGGAATGAGAGTCGGTAGGTGGAATACTAATAGAAAAAAGTATAAAATGTAAATATGTCAGAAAAACACTATTTTGTCCAGCTGACATCACCCTATCAGTCACTTCACTTTAACACAAGCATTCTGGGTATGAACGGCGAGGCTGTATTTGTCACAAGTGTTTCTTCTTTTACATACATACATGCGTCCGTATCTCAAACATTACTTACTTGACCACGTGTCTGGACAACCAGTTGTAAAATACTGGTTTGCTATTTCAGATACAGCTGTTACTAACAGACCGGGCTGTAGTTAGGGAGGTGGAAGGTGAGAATGACTCAAGGGGGATGCATGGAAATTTCATTTTATTTGAACAGCTTATGGGCCCACAGTAATATACAGTCACATGGTCCAGAATTCCCATCTATGGCCCTCCTAACAGGTACATGAAATCAAGCATACACCCATGCAATCTCCCCAGACAAATGTTTTAATAGAACGGGAAACATGACAATGGCCCTTTGCAAACACATCAAGGTCTACAAAGCAAGGCTTCAGAGTCCAGGCCCTGTTGAGCAACATCACCTCACTAATGGGAGCAAATTTTATCAGAAAGCTTTCGTAGCAGTCACTGTAGGATGAACCATCTACAGTGCGCATTTCTGTTTTAGAATGCCTTCAAATTCACATAGAAGTTGGCCAACTACACATTATATAATGAAAATACACACACTTTACAAAATGCTGGGGGGTTTTCAAACCGAGGTTGGGAAAATGTGGACAGAACCAATGGATATTAATTACCCTATGCAGGGCTGTTGTTACCAAACCATGGTTTGAAACAGTACAGTAATGTGGGCTGAAACAACTCAGCATTGGTTTATTGATAACCCAATGGATGGTTTTGTCCATATTTTACCCAACCAGTACATCATTTTAGACATTTGGTCGTTCTTCATTGGTCTGTTGCCGGTGCATCCACAAAGGTCCCCCTTGCGACACCCATGACCATTAGTATATTAAGCCATTAGTATATCTAAAATGTTTGCTTTCTTTTATAACCTCACTATATGCTGTAAATATAGCTACAGCGTTCTTTCTTTATATATAAATATAAGACTTTCACAGTAAAGAACAATCAAAAGATTACAATTGGTATGAGCTGGGGCTCTATCCTGGGGGAAAAATGGTGTCAATGAGAAGTAAATGCTTTTCCTTTAGATGTGTAGTTTGTATTGTGTATTTGAAAACAGTCCATTTGTCAAAACAAGTACTTTTGTGACAATTTACTGTAGTGACAAAACAAGTATTCTCCCAAATACAACATTCCGAGAGATTTTCAAAAAAATTACATCCATTATAGAGACCTTAACAGTCAAATTAGCTTCAGTTCAGAAAGACTAAATTCATTCAATCTATGCCTTTTCCAAGCATTTGCAGATTACTGTATAATACGATACACATCATATAGTGCAGAGTATTATCACTTAAAGAGGTTAACAGTTTGAATGAAAAAAATGAAAATGATTTCATCATTTACTCACCCTCCAGTTGTTTTGATGAACACAGAGAAAGATAGAATGAAGACTGCTTGTAATCAAATAGTTCTTGGCCACCATTGACTACCACAGTAGGAAGAAAATAATGGCAGTCAAAAGTGCAATAGAACTGTTTGCTGTCCAACATTCTTCAAAATATCTCCTTTTGTGTTCAACAGAACAAAGACATTTTTAAAGGATTTGTTCAAGTATGGTAGTCAATGGTGGCCATGAACTGTCTGATATTTTGGTTGCACTTTATTTTGCAGTACGTGTACGTAAAGTGTACTTAACTTAGAAAGTACTGGGTAGTATATGGAAACAACATGGTATAAGTTTAGGTTTAGGGATAGGTTCAGGGTTAGTACCTAGTTATTACCCACATAATTATATTAACTGTAATAAGAACAAAGTATGTACATGGGAAACAGGACTGTGCTACAGATATTTTACTAAAAATAACTAAGAGGATCTTTCAAATTCAAAAAAATATATAGAATATGAGTCTTGTACACAACATGTGGGTGTTGATTATATAATGTTACCAGTGGGAATCATAAACTTTATTAGTGATGTCCCACACATTGCGCCTGTTGTGTTGTGATGAACCAATCCCACTGTTCTGAACTCGCCTGACATAGAGCACAGATCTGACACACATGTGGTTGGGAAAGAAACACAACAGACCTTTTCTGTTAAACCTGGTCCAATCTTAATTCAATACTTACAAATTGTTTTACAAGAAAGCGAATATAAGTAATTATAAAGTGCAACTCATATAAATCAATATAACAGCTAATAACAAAAAACACACACAATACAATTGTAGAAGTGAAGGTCACCTGCTATCTTTTAAAGTGATTTGAAATCGGTTTGGTGAGGAACAGAAGGAAAGTAATTATTCAGGGACTGGCCTGATGCATCTCTGCAGCAGAGGGCAATACTGAAAAATGTGCAGGTAAAAAGAAATCTTGCACTCAGGGATGTGCTGATTGAGTAAGCCTACAAAATCACAACACTATGAACTGTTGAACCAGACAGCAGAAAAAATCCCTCTCTTAATTCCACAGAGGTCACTGGAAAGACAGATCGGAAGATGTTGTTTCCTTTTCTTTTTTCAAGTCAAGTCAAGGATTGGAGTTTTTAAAGCCACATCTCACAGCGTCTACTCTCAGAAGATAGAAGGAAATTGAGAAATCTCTGAAACATGTTACAATATGTTAGGAAAAGGTTTGCAACGTCTAGCTATTGATTTTAAAGCCATCTTTGAAGAGTTTCTTTGAAGAGGTCTTTGATTCTGTTCCATTGACAATGAATCTACGCATCTTTGTTTTGGCCATTGAAGCTGGCACGCGTCAGATCCCTCTACACCTTAATTCATTACTTCTAGGCATGCACTTCACACACGCTAACTTCATTTGCATGCGGTCAAGGGCTTGTCTTTCAGTCATTCCTTTCTGTATGACATTAGACCGATTGCTGCAGTTTCCACTGCTAAGAATATTATTGGTACTCCACCAAAGACGCTGAAGAAATGATTTCAAAGGCATAAAACAGCTACTAAAGAAATACAAGGATAATACAATGGAGGACTTTGTGCAGCTGGGCCACAATACAATCTCACAATAAAGGAAGTTAAGGCAGGTGATTCTTATCACAACATTTTTGCATCTCCCCTGACGGAAGTAAATATACCACACTGTTAAAAATAAAGGTGCTTCACGATGACAAGAAAAGGATGGTTCCATAAAGAACCATGAACATCCGAAGAACCTTTTTGTTACACAAAAGGTTATTTGTGGTGAAAAAGGTTCTTCAGATAATAAAAAGATAAGAAAGAGATGGTTCTTTAAAGGACCTTTGACTGGATGGAACACTGTGAGGAAATTTTAAGCACCTTTACTTTTAAAAGTCCCTCAGACAGTTTTTCTATCCTTTAAAGACACAAATAAATAAATAAACACTTGTACACCAAACCCTTTTGCTTCCTTATGTCGTAGTCTATAATCCCATCTGTTCTTTTGGACTGTGTACTACAACATAAGCACCCGTTCTAGGGTTGAGGGAGTGACCTAAAAACTGTGTAACACTGCACACAATGCAGATTTTCTGTACACGGGGAGCGATTTTACCATACGTTAGCATCTAAGCAAAGCTTATTTATTGGTAAAATTGTCAAGCTTGTACTCTCCTGCGAACCTGACCCGTTTGTTAACTAGACAGAAAACATTGGTGAGCTGAATCTTTCTGCAGAGAGATGTGAGCTCCAGCAGCTTACAACAGTCAGCTCTGCTTGGTTTCCTTGACCAATTAATTACCAATTTATCTCTCATCAGACTTGCGCTGAAAGTACACCTGCTAACTAACCATGAAAAAGCTATTTATTAAAGTATATTGCATCTGTAATAGTCTGAATGATCCATACAAGCCAGCTACTTGGTTAGAATGTGAAATAAGGAATTGTTGGAGAAGTTACTTAGAAACTGTAGTTACTGTAAATCCTGCTAATCCTTCGAGCAGGCACTATCAACGCCTTTACTGTTAGTTAAAATTGTGATGTGTTTTTGTGGGCGGAGCTTAGTTGGAGGCAGGCAGATCCCACTGACCGCATTACTAATGCTAGGTAGCATGTTTTGTTTGCTTGCTTTTTGACCATGACTAGAAAAAAATCAGATTAAATTTTAACATGTCAAGGTCAACAGGTTTGCTAAAGCTCCATGGAGATGGTCAAAAATCATTGGTGTCTAAACTCTTTGTAATTACATTTATTTTTCACTTTTTCAAGTAAAACAAGAACATAATAGCAGAGTATTTTTCACTGTAACATGCATTGATTTAAAATATATGAGAAAAATATAGAGGCAGGCCAAAGCATAAAGCCATGCATGCATCTGGGTGAATGGTGCATTGATTAAAGTGTCTGGTTGTCTTTTAAGCCAGACTTCTTTTTCATTCTGACTTGAATGTCACAGGTCTTATTGAATAGAATCTGTCTGCCAGACGGTATCTGATTTGAAGAAATCCAGACGCACAGAACTATTCGTCTGCCGAGCCTAAATACTGTACATTCAATCTAATTTCTGAAAGGACTGAAATATATTTCACTTAAAGTTAGCATTAAACTGATTCTGTAAACCATGTTAATTATTTTATTTTTGGTTAAAAAACTTTTATTTTTTTGATTTTATTCATTTGTTGTAATGGAATCAAAAACACTTTATGATTGAGTAACCAATAACAGGAGGGTATAACATTTACTTATACTTTACATTTAATATTCACACAACGATGAACAAATATATATAGTTGACAAATAAATCATACATGTGTCCTATGGTGTGAAATTGCAAAATTTTGATAACAAACTGTTTGTATTACATAGTATTATATTATTATTTTATATTTATCATATAAAATACCTTAAGAGAGATTTATCTTTATTGTTAGTTTTTCCTCAATTTTTGCTGTCCAACTATAGGACAAATTTGCATATTAGTCTGTCAACTACCCACTAATATGTAATTTCCTAATATTGCCATATTATCCTAACTGTTGATTATGATTAGATTACTGTCTAGTCTATAATGTTAAAAAAGTGTTAAAAAACGAAAAACTACCAAAACTTAAATATCTTTGATAATTTATCAACTTTAATCGAAAAATCTAATTTAATTTCAGAAGCGTCATTTGAACGGTTTATTAAGACAATTATTTGGGGGGCTTACAAGCACCAAAGAATCAGACAAGAAACACAAACTAGTCAATTAAATATCACTGAAAATCAATAAATCAGAACAAATAGCAAAAGTTTCCAAAACCATAATTTGAAACTTTGTCATATGGAGCTGCACTTCATCAGAGAAATTTATAAAGAGATGGTGTTGGGTTGTCAAACAGCTGGCAGGCCTGGAGAGTTTGGGGACAAAGGGAAGTTGGTCTGGCTCATTCCTGACTCCCAGAAGAGACTGATGGAGAGCAAGAGCCTCAGGCAACTGGAGGTGTTCTGGTGTTCTCAATTTCTATCTCTGCTTCTCCTTCCATACAACACAGCTCAGTTTCCAGTCTGCATGCTAAAGTCACAATGCATTTCAGGTCTTGCATGTTTTCAGAAAATCCCTTCAAATGAGTTGAATTTGAAGATGAAGACATTAGACACAGCCACTGGGTAATGAAATCTCCAGGCTTTACTGTGTTTCATAACACTTCATTACCATTGGTTCCTTCCCTATTTAAATTCTGTGCTATTAATTTGATGTTTCTGCATAACAATTGCCTCATTACAAACCCGTTAGGGTACATCCAGAGCCCTTCATCCCAAATGTGTAGTTCACAGCGGCAGGCCTCTACGTGTCAGCATCTACCTTGTGCATTACGCCAGGGTTTTCATTATTGATGTGTGGTGAGTTTCTAAACATCTCTGCCAAGGTTACCTGGTGGGCGGTAAACTCATCCTTTTTCCTCAAGTCTCCAGTGACGATCTTCATGTAACTAAAAGAACAACCGGCATGACCGAATGCTGAAATGTGGACTACAATATTCATTTATCATTTATTATAATCTCACCTGAGTGATCTTCACCACACAAATATTCTCGATAATGGAGGTCTTGGCTTTGGGTTGAAAGTCTGGGTGATCTTAGTCCTAGAACCATCAGCCGTAAGGATCTCTTATAATACAGGACAGTCTTTCATATGGTTTTATGTTAACTTCAAACGCATAGAATGTTGGCCTACAATATTTTGGCTGCAAACATTTACTTTAGGAGAAAATGGAGGCTGTTGGTAGAAATGTAAATCCTATTAATAATTGATGCAATGCATTTCCACTTGGCTCGGACACGCCCCTGCTTGTAAATGGCCACCACGGCTAATTCACAGTCTTGTTCCTGTGCACAGCTGAATGTACCACATTGGTTTCAGCAGGAAATTTAAATGACCGCAAGTTGAACCATGCTGTGACTGCAGCATGTATGCGTGGGTCCACATATAAATACAACGTTACCTATAAATGTGAAGAGTATGGATTTACTGTTCAGTTATGTATGAGCTCATTACAGAATCTCTATAACCTCTCAACTCAACCTTTCAATTTGCCATACATTTCCTTTACCCTGTATATAACGTTGAGCGTTCTTCAATTAGAGTGTTGATGGTTTGCATTTATTGCTTATAAAACATGCATTTATACATGCATATCATCCCACACAGCATTCCCACACTTTCACTGTCTGCTTTCTACAGTGGTCCACTGTACTTGCTGCATATCAATAAGCCTAATGTTAGCCATGTATTAAAATGCATATGCATGACATTCTTAGGTTTATTTTAGCTTTTGTCTTGTTCAGTAGATAGACAGATCTGGAATAAAATGTAGGGGCCACTTGAGTATTGCCTTCAATCAGCATTTATTATGCATGTATTCTGGCATTTTCATTACCGTTTTTATTCCAACCTTAGGAGTGATATAAGTTAATTTAGGCAACAACGTGAAAGACTAAATGTGTGCCAAGCTGGGAGTAAACTGTTGAAAAACGTTGTAATTTTAAGGAATTTGATGGTTTTCTTAAAAAATGTCAAATTACAGAAATCGACTGCAAAAGGTTGGGGGGAAACATGCAATTTTAGGCAAAATCCACACCAATCTTTTTTTACTTTAATTTCGTAAACACTGTGTCGTATCAAAAAAAATCTGTGTACACATGAAACCCCTGATACCAAATCTATGTATGTTGCGCTGTAATTCTGCTACACGAGACACTAAATATGGAGAAGAAGACTTGGAGAATTTGCATAAAACCTTGCGCGCTGGGGTGATGACATCATCGTTATAGAAAATTTAAAGATTGGTCGTAATATTGTTGCACTATTTAAGATCCAAAGACATATGCAATACAAAAAACAATATTTACACTCTGAAAAGGGTTGTGTTAAAAACAACACAATTACAAAAAACCCGAAGGTATTTCTGGGATAACACAAAATGTGTTAAATACAACCTGTGTTGTCCCATTTATTTATTTAACACAAAATCAACACAAAATGACACATAATGTGTTAAATAGCATTACACAAACAATGTGTTAATTATTAACAAATCCTATTTGAGAGTATATATTTGGAATGTAAAAAAATATACATTAAGAAAACTGAACAAACATTTTGCAGTGTCTCCTTTTTTTTCTGCAGCTGTGTAATTGCACATTTGAGAACTGAAAGGTAGACCTGACTTGCAGACAATTCACAAGCTCATATTATGATCAACTGTTACATTTTTCTTCATCAAAACATTTTCAGAGCCACGATTACACATAAGTCTTTCAGAATTACAGTGGATGCCAACATTATCCTCAACGGCTAAGACTTCAAAGCACTTTGTGTCACTATAAATTGCATTTCTGGCAAGCGGTGCCACCACAGAACCACTCATTACAGTAACTTCCTGTAGAGTTAATTGGAAAAAACAGTCAGATCCATCCATCCCTCCCTTTAGACATTCTATTTTATTTGTTGCTACCTTTGAAAGTCAAAAGTAAAACAGGCACTTTATTTGCATAGCAACCAAAGTGATGCACATTGCGCCACATTAGCTCACCTCACACGCTCCTTTGTTTAGCAGTGAGAGCAATAAAAATCCCTATGAGCGCTTGTATCCTGCAGGCAAACACTGGCTTATGCGACATCAATCTGAAAGTTGCTCAGAGCATTCGAATAATCACAGTAAATTAAGGTGTGATACCAGCTGATACGTGAATAGATGCCTGGTTTGGGTGTGATTGCGTTCAGTCAGAGAGAATATCTTTGACATTGAAATGGAGGCGGAGACGGGATGATACTGCCCTCTGAAGAATGTTGATTCTGTCCTCACATGGCCGGTGGACCTCAAGGCACCGCCTGTGCTGGTGTGAGCTAGTGCCGTCTCCGAGCTAATGCGGTGTAAAGTGATCTGGACCAAATGAAGCGTGGCTGAACGGGAGCCGACAGACTCAGAATGGCATCAAGGAGTGGGCAGAGAAAATGAGATACAGCTGAATTGTGTTATATTAATCTAGAAGGGCAACATCTCTGACCTGAACCATCTCATTTGTGTATAAAGGAACAGGTCATCCAAAAATGAAAATTCAGTAGGCGGTAAAACACAAAAGGAGATGTTAGCCAGTATGCTTGGAGACTGATAGTTGCAATTTACTTTGAGTGTACCGTTAAAATACAAAAAGATATATATTTAATAGTTCAACATTATCCTTTGGTGTCCCTATAAAATGCGTTTTTGTCTACAAAAAGCTGAATAAAGGAGGATTAGCTCATGGTGACATAATTGAAATTTTGGGTCTTCGCTTATATAATAGTCTCTATTAGGGTCGTCACAATTTACCGCTAATGTCAATAACCGTGATATCAAAAACCAGGATCATCAATACAGTGTAAATTCTACTGGTATGACAATGTTGTAAATAATTGACTCAAATTTAAATACCATTGTTTGTTCATTCATCAGACGTGTGTGCCTGGACTGCAGGTAACTTCTGTACTGTGTTTGTTTGTCGGTCTAATAATATAACTTTTGATATTTTATATAATTTATGTTATTATGAATTTATTGTATAATATTTGTATTAAATAAACAATTTGTTGAATTTTGCTGTATGTTAATTTTATTAAATAAAAAATTTGATAAATGCATTATGTAACTTTATCGCATTTAAAGAAACCGTATGGTATATTGACATCTAGCGGTTGATCTTGGTATCTCATTCTTAATGGAAAATATTGGAGAGACAAGTTTAGCCATGTTCAGTACTAACAGAAGTTATTACACCCTGGACATTTTTGTAAATATTTAATTATATCTTTTCAGGTGACAACACTGAAGAAATTAAACTTTGGTACAATATAAAGTAGTGAGTGTCCAGCTTTTATAACAGTGTATTTTTGCTGTCCCCTCAAAATAACTCAACACACAGCTATTACTGTCTAAAACGCTGCCATTGCCAACTGCCATTGAGATGAATGGAAACCAAACTGTAAGCATTTCACAAAGTATATTTTTTAATAAGAGAGCCTTCACACCAAGAGTAAAAACGTACTGTTATTTATGTAACCTTGGTTCCCTGAGATAGGGGAATAAGTACTGCGTAGCAGGGCGCTACGGAGGAAAACTCCACTTTCCCTGATGACTGAAGCTTTTTTCCAATAACACAGTGAAAGTGTACGGCAATTGGTTTGTTAAAAGTAAAATTTTAAACCAATGGCAGCAGAGCTGCACGGACCTATGGCGATGAGCCCGCCACGGCAAGGAACGCAGTACTCATTCTTGTTCTCAGGGAACCAAGGCAATGTAAGTAGCCGAGTACGTTCCCTATCGATACTTCACTCGTACTGCATTGCAGGATGCTATGGGGCACCAAGACAATCCCGCTTTGCTACAAGATGAACGATAACTCAGGACTGCCCTGGAATTAGGTTCGGGGGCCGAGCATGAGCAGGGGGGCTCTGCCGAGCGGACAGGGCCAAGCTAATAGGTGGCCCAGTCCAGGAATCATCCCAAATACAGTGTGCCTAGTGCCAGCACGGTTGGATCAATCATAGGCCAGCAACTTAGTGTAAGTCCATTAAGCAGTAAGGCTGGGACATCCAGGCGATAGAATCTGGTTAATGTGGACGACGAAGCCCAACAGGCCGCCTCACAAATCTCTGCTATTTACGCATCGCTAGACCAAGCCCAGGACGAGGCAAAACCTTGTGTAGAGTGGGCACTAACTCCCTTGGGGCATTGAAGGCCCAAGGAAGAATATGCTATCATGATAGCCTCAACTAGGCGTTAAGAAAGTTTCTGCTTCGTGACCTGGGACCCTCTGGTGCAGTCATCGAAGCAAACAAAAAGCTGTTCCGAGCGCCTGAAGGGGGCAGAACGCTCGTTCAAACCTTCAGTGCTCTGACGGGGCAGAGCTGCTCGGAGGAGGGCAGTGCAGAAAGCATCTCTACCTGTGCCGTAAACTGGGTAGAGAGCACCTTCCGTACTTAGCCATGTCTAGGTTTGAGGACCACTCTAGAGTCATCAGGACCAAATTCAAGACAGGCAGGGCTCACCAAGAGTGCCTGTACATCGCCCATATGTTTAACTGATGCCAGGGCTAGCAGCAGAGCGTTTTTAGCGTCAGGGAACGAAGGTCCATAAACTGCAGAGGCTCAAAGGGAGAGCTCTTCAGAGCTCTCAACACCGTAGGAAGATCCCATTGTAGAGTGGCGAGGAGGGCAGAGCCGCCTGGACTCCTTTAAGAAATGAACGACGAGGTTGTTCTTTCCCACCGATTGGCATGCTATAGGGGCATGGGAAGCTGAAATGGCTGAAACACAGACCTTGAGCGTAGACGGCACACTAGCCTGAGAGATAGTCATGACACTCTCCGGGAGGACCGTAGTCTTTCATAGAGACGACAGAGGTGCAGAGCCCACAGCTCGGACAGCTCGGCAGTTCCTGTTGCCTGCCTGAGAGAGGAGGTCTCGTCTCAGGGGAATAGGCCACGGGGCTGCCAGGAGCAGCCGAGACAGGTCCACGATCCGAGGGTTGTTCGTCTAGAGTGGGGCTACAAACAGATCCTTCTGAACAGCTGTTATATGAGAGCGATCGGGAGGAAAGCATAGAGAAGTCAATTGGGCCAAGGCATCCCTATTCTTCGAAAGTAGGTTGGGCAATGAAAGTTGTCTTCTGAGGTAAAGAGGTCTTGCCGAAGATCTCCCAGATGTTCTGAACCGTCAGAGGATGGAGTTTCCATTCGTCTGAATGGACATTGCTCCAAGATAACATATCTGCTCCCTGGTTCAATTTCCCCTACACATGTGTTACCCTCAGTGAGCGCAATTCCAAAAGGCGGAGTACCAGGACGAAAGGCACCTCGAAAAAAGGACTCCCTTGTGATTTATGTAAGACAACACTGTCATACTGTCCGGGCTGGGGGAACCATCTCAATGGCTCGCCGTCCATCCAATGGCAGTGTGCAGACACAGGTGTGCGGCCACAGACTCATCGAGTGGAGACAACCTCTCATAACCTTTTTCCTCTGCGCCGTCAATTGAGTTGAGAGTGGGGGAAGAAGAGGGTCATCAAGAATATGTACTATTCTAGAGTCGGCAGGGAAAGACTGGCGCTGCTGAACAGAGAAGCCGCTGAGCAGGAGGTCGAATCCACTGCAGATTCCTTTCGAGGGTGAAGCAGTCAGTGTCGAGTAGCGAAGTTAGAATCGTCGCTGAAGGAGAAGAGATCTGAGGACACTGCGGCGATGTGTCTGCTTAAATAGCCATAAGCCTCCATCGCCATAGGTCCCACCAGCTTTGCTGGCATTGGTTTAAAGTACGTGTGAAGTATTGACAGGGAACAGCACTTTATCATCATAGATGCCTTCCTTATATCGTATGTGTCCTTGCAAACATTTGTCTGTTGGCTGTATCTTCAAATATGTGTTCAGTGTAAAATTTATCGTTATTCATGCACAAATGCCAACATGCACACCGGTGGCCCAAACAGGAGTTCTTTTCCTTATTGCGACATTAAACATATTTATATTTCACCTTACTCCTTTAATTGAACTTTAAAGATTCGTATAAACAAGATTCTCCCTCTCGAAAGTAAGAATCAAAGTTTTTTTTTTTCCTATCAGCCATGGATATTTGAGCTAGTTATAATGGGAAGAAATATACAATTGGAAAAGACAGGGGGGTAGAGAACAAAGGCAGTCATACCGCTGTGTCTCATCTTTCTGTGTAAACGCCGTGGGTGATCAGGCAGCTCTGGGAAGTATCCCCACAATTAAATCGGTACATGCTTAAACAGTCCTGCTGAGTGCTTGCTGCATTTCTGAATGCTATCTCCTTCTCAGTGAGCTCAGGGGTAGAGACAGTTTTGCTGTAACTGCCTGACAGACCAGAGCAGAGGAGTGTTGAACGGTGCTTCGCAATAGCATCTAAAATTGCTTTTTGTTATGGATAGATGGAGGTTTTGTAGCAAAGCCGGATTCCAACAATCGGCATGTTAAGTCTTACAATATGGGTTCTTGACTCGCAGAACTTTAGAGGCGACGCTATACCATTTTTTTACATCTGTTGTGGCGAGAGCTATAATTTCATGGAGTTAGTGAAAATGGCCTATCGGATCTGGGTCAAGATCAAACGTTTGACAAACCGGCCTCTTTCACAAGACACTCTGATAATCCATCAGTTCAGTCACCTTGTAAGTGTCTCCAAATTATCAAAAAATGCTTTGTCCACATCCACTGGCTATAATTTTAGTGAAGCTTCAGAAATGCAGTGTAAATGAGAGAGAGAGAGAGAGAGAGAAAGAGAGAGAGAGAGAGAGAGAGAGAGAGAAAGAGAGAGCAAAAGGCTTAGAACAGATAGCATAGCACAGTCTCATAAATCTCCCCTTCGAAGGATCGATTGATTTGATAAATGGGAAAAAATATGGTAGCGTTAATCACTTCTTCAAATCTGCCCGGTTTCACTGTAAGCGCAGGGTCTTTAAGTAGCTCTAGATAGAGATGGTATGGCTTAGAAAATGCTTTTTATTGCATTAAAGTGAAACCTCAGTCACACATGCTAGCTAAAGGGTTTGCTGGGTGGCTTAAGGGAAAGTGTGTACTTACATTACAACGGATACATTTTTGGCCTGCATGGTCTGTTCTTTTGATCACTGAACTGTGGTATGGATTTACGCATTCGTATCAAAAACCTCTGCGAGGCAGAGAAGAGTGACTCTAAAATGGACCACACTGTTGAAAATCCATTAAAGTTGTAGGTGTGTTTTGGAACATGATAACCAAGTTGGTCTAACTGATCATTAATGCATGATGGTCAGTAGAAGTTGACCGTGTTCTGAAAACCAAAATTTTCTTATCTAATCTATACAAGTTTGAACCAGCTAAGAACAGTTGGATACCAGCTACACTATGTTATAAAGCAGAACCATCTTAAAGGTTAAGTTCATCCAAAAATGATAATTCTGTCATTGTTAGTTACCCGCTTTTCATTTCAAACCTGTAGGACTTTGTTTCTTCTGCAAAACACAAAAGAAGATATTTTGAAGGATATTTTAAAGGATTACTGATAACAGAACAATGGCTGTACCTATTCACTTCTACTGTATGGAGTGAACACAAAATCAATGGGTACTGCTGTTGTTCGGTTATCAACAATCTTCAAAATATCTTCTTTTGTACTCTCCAAAAGAAAGAAAGCCATACAGGTTTGAAATGACATGAGGATGAGGAGTTAGTAAACAATGACAAAAATGTAATTTTTGAATGAACTAGCCCTTCAAGGTGGATTTTCATGAATGATGTGAATTAGTTCAAAATTCATTTTCTCGGTAGACCGAAAAAACCAGATAGAAATCCCCAGTGTCGCACCTAACTAATCCATGCTAATTACACCCCCACAAGGAAATTAATTTTATGCTTCATTTAGAACAACTGTGCTAAGAAAGATGAGAAAAAAAAGAACAGATCTAAGAAAACTTTCTCCAACAGAAACCAATCTCCAATAGAAGCATGATGCAGCGAAAATGGCAAATAAAAAGCTATTTACTATTAGAACATTTTACATGCAAAGATTAACAGACGACTGAGTCTTTGAGAAAACAACTTGGTTTCAAGCAAGGAGTCTTGTTTTCTGATTTCCCTGATTCTGTTTTTATTTTTTTGCTAGATTGGCATGTCAGCTGTCATTAAAATCTCTATCAATGCCGTTCTTTTATCTGTTGGGCTGTGGCATGTCATTTTAATTAAAGCATGCAGTCTCGCTCTGGTACAGGGAGGGGGACACGGTGACATCCATAATTAAAAATTGATCCGGGCCGCTGCAGGAATGATGAAATTCCTGGGAGGCAAAAAGTGGAACGGTTCGAAATGCAAACTCAACGTTTTGACGGCCTGCATTATTAGTTGACACGTAAGGGCGTATGCATTACCCCATTGTGCTAATTCACAGTTACTGAATATTCACATTTTCCAACAACACTGAAAATATGAGTAGTTGCCCATGAAACTGCCACCACTATGCTTGGCGAGGGTACTTACTGGCTAAAGTCAAAAGAGGCCATCCCCTTTATCTCTATTATATTCTAAGCCATTGATTCTCAACTCTGGCCCGCAAGATACATTTTGCTGCCGAGTTTAGCCCCAACTCTGATATAAAACACCTGAACAAGCTAATCAGCGTCTTTAAGAATAGATGTGTTCAATTTAACGCTGCGCAAATCTATCAGAGTATGACATTTTAGTACCGCGATAGTGATTTAAGTGCAGATTGCTCGGTATGCATTTGAATTGCTCTCGCGATACTTTAATGGGAAATGCCAAACAATCTGAGCAGCCCAACATTAAGTTGAACATGTCTGTTCCTGAAGTCACTGATTAGCCTTTTATCAGAGTTGGGGCTAAACTCGGCAGGAAAATGGATCTCGCGGGCCAGAGTTGAGAACCACTGGTCTAAGCCTAAAATATTTCCTGCATTGTATTGTCCACCAAGCATAGATTTGAAAGTTTATTACTGAAAAGCAAAAGAACAAATTTAATTAACAATGCACATAATTTAAATCATTATAGTGATCTTTTGTGTTTGTAAATTAGATAACACTTTGGATTTCGGTTTCTTCAGATCCAATTGTTTGCGATTTTGACTAACATTAATGTCTGATATGCCACAAACTAGATTAAAGATAACGTCTCATAAAGTGTGCTTTGACAGTAAAGTAGAAACACAACCTGTCAATGCCATTATCACCTCACAAAATCACTGCCAAATTGCCAATACACCAACCCAAAATTTGGATTGTGATTTATAAAGCGGACCGTGATCTAAACAGCCTTTAATCTACACGGATAATGAATAGCCTTTCTTACCAAGCCTCAAATCATTAAATGTGAAATGGTACCACACCTCCATAGTAACGCCATAATCTGAACCTGAAGAAACGTCACTTATTACGTCCATCGCGTGGGCTGAATGCTCTCCTCCACTGTAATCTGGAGTTGCCCTTGCTGCGAGACATTTTAATCAGCTCATCAGTCATTCATGATGGAGGATGCATTAGACCTTCACTGCCTCCCAGTTCACACATTAACCATCTGCTAATCAGGACTGATTGAGCAGAGCTACTTTTACACCTACCCGGGGAAACGTGCATGTGTCACATACGTACCCCCTTCAATCTCAGCAATCAGGGATCATTATTGCTACGTGGGCTGTGTGTTTACATGTGCGACAAGCAAGTTACAACAACTATTGACCACGGCAAAATGCATCATGGGAAGATTACGTGGTCACTGGTCTTCTGCTAGCAGGTTTACATGACTCGACATTCTTCTTTTGCTCTTTTCCGTCACATCCAGCTTTCAAAACTGCTTAGAAATGGAAAGAAGGTATTTGTATCTCATGTTTTTGTATCTCTGTTTCCCAAAACTGTGGAACCCCTGCCTTAGGCTTTATTATGGCTTACTGTAAAAGCACAATATATAGTCTGCTAGTGTGTTATAATGCCTGGCTGATTTAACAGACATAAGTGCCAGACATGTAATCCTTGTGCATAAATTAAAGGAGCAATGTTAATCTATTTTGGTATTCCCTGTTCGTAGCCAAAAGTCTGCTACAAATCTGATCTGGACACACTGAAATACATCAGCCAAATAAGAACAGTATCGGAATTGGTCTGCTCTTTTTCAGTTGAGTTAACATTCATGTGTTTAAGTACCAGAATCATTCACTTATTCTAGAAAACAAAGCTAAGCAATGATTTCTTTATATTTAACATGATTGTTTGTGTTGCAAGTTACCTGTATAAGCTTAAATGTATCTAATTCCATCAACCATTTTCTGAAAGGTATAATAAAAAAAGAATTCTGTCATTATTTATTCACCCTCATTTCATTCCAAACATGTATGTCGACCCCTATTGACTTCTATTGTATGGTTTCGAAACCCCTGACACATTTCTTAAAATATCTTATTTTTTGATCCACAGAAAACAACATTTACATAAAGCATTTACTATAAGTAAACTATTCAAAACTTTCATAATGTCTTTCAAAACCTTTTCATAAATGTTGCACACTAATAGAACTGAGCCTATACGCATGTGATCGCTGCAGGTGTGCTTAATTAATATCGGTGTAGCAAATAGGACATCTGGGTTCGCCAAATACATTTAAATTGATAGGCTGTTAAAATGTCACCGTTAACTTGCTAAGCAGGATATACAGAGAAGCTCTGGACTTTGTTTTTGTCTGCCTGTGAAGTAAATAATTGCTGGATTTCTTTAAAAGCATCTGCTGGGGGCCTGGAGAAAACATAAACTTGAAATTTTGCTGCGCTGTTTTAATATTCATTAAGAAAGCTATTAGCGGAATGCTAAGAGTAAAACCTTTCTGACATTTACAGTACTAATTGAAAGTAGCATCGCCGCTAACTTTGTTATGTATCTCTGTAGCTGTGTAGCATGACAGTGAAGTAAAAGGTTATTTTTGGAAGGTGCAGTTAAATATTTTCAGGCTACCCATTGTTCGGAAAACAACGTTGTTGATAGTTTACAAACTACTACTTAACTAAAGCGGGATGAAGTAACAGGAGTTTGGAGCATCATGAGGGTAGATTGGCCAAAGGGATGTTGGAGTGAAGATGTATTTACTTTTGGCTATAAATATGAGTACACTAAGAACAATTCAAAAGATTATCAACATCACAAATTGAAAATTACACATTATAAATTCATTCTGCAGTTTTGGCGTTAAACGCCAAAGTGCACAGTCGCATATTAATGAAGGGCTGCTTTTTAGCACCAAGATGAGCTTATTTTTAGCAGTGTATAACACAAGGCTTTATTTAAAGGTCTTTATTAAAGGAACACAGCTGTGCTCTCTTCCTCTTCAAACTAAAACACTCGGCAAATAAAGTATTACCCTCACAAGATTCCCTTTGAAGAGAAAGGCGGACACATGCTTCTGCTGCTTTGAGCATTCTTATGCCACAATGAAAAATTAAACCTGATCCTAGTTTGTACTTGCTGATAGATGTGCACGGTATCTCTCTAGCAGACATTTTTATGAGGCAAGCCACTTAATCAATGCTGTGCTAGCAGACGGTTTTCAATGACAATTAAGGCATGTTTTCATTATTCTTCTATCAAGTTGAATTAGTCACAGCTCACAATGACTATATCATCGTACAAAATACGTCAAAGCTACGATGAATGACGCAAACAATGAGCAGCCTGGGACTTGAATTTGTTTTTAGAAACAGGAATATTTAAAGTATAGTAGACCCCAAATGTGATTTTTGTCAGTGTGAGTAGAGTTGAAAAGTTTTAAAAGCTGTAATCCGTAACTTCTGCCTCACTAGCGCCATCTCTGTTCAAAACATAAAATTTGTGGTTACTTTAAGTATCTTAAATGACCCTGACACTTTCTTACGATTCCAACCAAACAGCTTAAATTATAAGTATTATTAGTTTACTGTTGTGAATAGAGGTGATTTTTATGTACTTGCGCAATACGTGATTTTTGCTTATTTATAACAGAAAAATTGATTGAAATTTTTAAGGTCCAGAGTGTAATGTTTTGGAGGATCTATTGAAATATAACGTACATGTTTATATTCGTGTATAAAGACCTTACACAATGAAGCGTTATGTATTTATGACCTTAGAATTAGCTATTTCTACTGTATCTGCATACAACGCGGGTCCCCTTACAGTTTCTACAGTAGCCCTAAATGGACAACCTGCACCACAGATCTTTTTTCGTAAATCTGTTATCTTCTTCGGTAAAGAAGTGACAATGACGTTGTTCATACACTTTCTCTATTCCATTTAGGAGTTGCACGACTATAGATTTTTGCTAGTCGATTTCCTATCAAAATAATACTCGAATTACTCGACTACTCGTGGTTTATACCATCGTAAATGAAAAGACATATATACATTTCGTGTCAACAAGAATGTAGTAGAGTAGGCGGGGCGAGGCCGTGGTTGAAGTCTGGTGAGTAATTGTGGATTAGCGCCAGTTGATCGCACACCGGGCTCGAATCACATAGGAGATTGGGAGCATATAAAAGGAATGAGCGACCGGACCGTCGAAGAGAGAGGACCGGGCCCGAACTTGTGTTACAGTTGTATTTATGTTTATGTTTTGTTCGCCGGCGGTCGTCCGTGAGGAGCCGCCGGCTGTTATATTAATTTATTAAATGTTTAAAAATGTCTTCCGGTTCCCATCTCCTTCCTTCCCTACTTGAATGTATTACATGTATTACCAAGAGTTTAATAAAGACCATAGCCTAATGCAACAATTTCGAAATATAGGTGAATTGTAAAAACACTAATTGTAACATGACATATATTAATTATATTTGTAACATACAGAAACTAACAGCTACGCAATATTGTAATCTTAACATTCAAGTCGTATTTTTTGCTAATATATGCGCATGCATACTGTATTTATAAAACTAATTAAAACATTAGTAAAACAGTTAAAACATGAGTTAATTTAGTTTCATATTTAACAAGATTCTAAAGGTACTAACAATATATAAACAAAAATAATCTAACAAAATAACGTAGCCTGTCAACAAGCGTTAACGAATTAATAGCATAATGCAACAATTATGTAAGATGCGTGAATTGTTAAAACATTATAATTATAATAACATATAAAATATATGTACCATACATAAAGCCGAAGAAAGAGCGATTAGAAGCATTGCAATGATAAAATATATGTAACATTCATGCTGTATTTCCCAACTATGTATATCTACATGCATACTCACTGAATTCATAAAACTAATTGAAACATAAGTAAAACAGTTAAAACATGAGAACATTTCATTCAGGTTTCCAAAAGAAATAACAAAACAAACTGAATCTTACTTCTACCAGTTCGATCAACTCATCGCCGTTATTGTTTTCGTCCTCTTGCCACACACAGTCTGTGGTCGAGCTCTTTTATCGCTGGTTTGCTTTATATCCTTTACTATAAAATCCACAAGCAAATCTATTATTACTTGTCGACTCTCCTCTCTGGAATCAGGCGTTTGCAGAATTCACCTATGCTCCTTTGAACGTGGTGTTCGCCTGACTAGCATTTGGCTTTGTGATTGGTGTTCAATCGCAGATGGTTGTGCATTGGAGTCGTACTGCTGTTATATTTTAAACTAGTCTTACAGAGTTGGCAAATTACATTGTTTGTATTATCCTTGACTAAGTACTTCCACACATCTGTTTTGTGATGCTTGTTGGTGACGTTCCCCATTTTGAGTTAATTTCTTCTTCTTTAGAATTTATTGGCGGTTGGCAAAGCGACTTAAGATGCATTAGCGCCCACGACTGGACTACAAAACAATAAATCAATTTCTGGTCAATGCACGCCGGAGTAGTCGATTGCTTTCTACACCGCCGACTATTGGTTGAAGTAGTCGACCACTTGACTGACTACTTGACTAGTCTATGCAAACCCTAATTCCAATCAGATATTGGTGGGTGGAGCCAGTGGAATAGTCTCTGAAAACAACATTGGCTATTTGTTCACAGTGTAGACGGACAGTCCAAATAAATAATGACAGATTACCAATGTTTGGGTGTACTGTCACTTTGAATGTATGAGCAGACATGTATCGTAATACTGATCAGCCAAACATGTGGTCTACATAACAATGCGTAATGGAAAAATTAGATCCCTGGCTCCATGTCAGATGTAAAAATCAGATCATGTTGTTCTCGGATACAATCTCATAAGCAGTCTATCATTTTGGGAGGAAATGCATACGAAAGTGTACTGGTTCAGTGTGTGCTTTTCTTTCCCGACTCTCTATTCTCAGGAACATCCCCTGGTGAAAGGAAAGTAAAAACCTATTTTGATATGTCTGTCTCCATTGGTCTGTTCTCCTGGATAGGCCATCTGAGGTGTTAGAATGAGCTGACAGTGGTACATTGAATTCCCGTGACATCCAGTCAGAGGGAAGTGTGGCCAATATCACTGAAAATACACCACAAGTGCCTGTCCAGATCCTGCAAAGACCTGGAGCTCACCAAGTGTGCAAAGAACCCTTTATACAGTTCCATGAGTACATAGGCTTTTGTGTTACAACATGGTACAATCTACATAGTCCTAGGCTGGAAAAGCCTATTGATAGATATTTGGAAGAAGATGAGAAGAAAAATCTTTTTTAGAATAAATCGTAATGCTTTAATGCGCATTAGGTTTAGCAAGTTGGATGGCTTCTTGCGTTGACCCAGTTTCACAGAGTTTTAGGCTAATTCACTCTTAATCATTCTGAAGCCGTGTGCAGTGTGTGTTTGTGCAATGTCATTTGAACCAAGGGCTCAGGGTCTGGTTCATTAACATGTGCTAGTAACCCTGCTGATAGATTCGCAACTGCACCATTCTGCGGCCAAAAACCATGTCTCTTCATCACCGGCCATTCACAAGTGTATTCTGAAGAAACAACATTTTTTGTGAGCATATCAATCACAGAAATGTTTTGCCATTGACCTAATTTGTTTTTAGAGGACTCTAAACTTTGTTCTTGTATGGTGATGCGGTAGTGAAGGATTTTAGACTGTGTGTTCTTCAGCCAGTCAGGATGTCATTGTTGACACGGCCAGTAGCAGCGGAAATAAATACAGGTGGGGCAGATTCTGGATCATGTCGTAGGATGTATAAAATTAACTGTTTAACATTCAAATGACTGAAAACATACAGACCGCTTTTCTTAGAGGTCTATTGTCTTAATGATTTCTGAAAATCACATGTTGAAGGAAATCTTACTGTTAAAGTTTATTTTTTGTGTTTGATAAAAGCACGTTTTTAAAAATTCTGAAAACAAAGTTCTCAATTAACTGTAACTGGCTGCATTGGGGACTGGGTTTATAAAACAAACAAGCCATTTACAAGTATTTACAAAAACATTTAATATACAATCTTGGGTTTTGTAATATTGTGTTCATTCTTTTGGAATGTATTCGCTTTCTAGAATGTAGAATTTAGGATTTATAATGTGATGGCGATTAATTTATTTAAGCGTTTGGTCGCTGCTTCATGTTAGCAAGTTTAAGATTACTAGATTGTGCTACAGAAAGCATAGATTAAACATGGTACGTGTACTTAAACTGTTTATGAATGGCAATCAGTCTACCAAAAACAGGGTAAATGCTCTTTTACGATAATAAAACCATGGTTCAATTCTTTAAGGGAGAAACTTGATTTATTATTACCTTCAATAAGACTTGCATCACTCGCTGTGTTGATCTGATTAATTTGCTGAACTCCTGCACTCGTGCGGACTGTCAAACACTTTGCATACACAGATTGATGTAGCTTTGGCTGGTTCTGCCCATATGGCTGTCTATCAAACCAAGCTGAACTTCCATTTCTCGCCACAGATTTACATTTGAATAACGTGGCGCTGTTGAGCTCGGGAGGACAGTTCATTACATTGCTGAACCATCTGCGGAGGCCAAGCGATACATTTCTGGGTGTATTTGTCTCATTTTACCACTTAAAATAACAAAGAAGGCCTGAAAATATTTGTTGAATAATTCAGTACACATTTATGAGTTAACAGTCTTACTAGATTTTTTAGAGTTTATATACAATTCTATATTTCTGTGGATGAATATTTTGGAGAGACGCTACCCCACCTGCCCATACAGAAGAGGTGAACGACGGTGATAGCAAGCAGACTGCATGCTACCAGGGGGGGGCTGAGCTTGCTGTTAAGCTGTCATTGGGATTAATGGGAATGCATGAGTAGATTTTAAAGCGGGTGTAACACACATGATTTCTCATATTAGTCTTGAGTACCTATAGAGTGGTATTGCATACTTTGTATCTTCGAAGAGTTTTTAGTTTGATCAGATTTATAAAAGATAGATACAGCTTTACGATTGTTTCCCAAAACATACGGCACGTGGCGGAGAGGAGGAGTAGGCTGAACTAAAGCACGTGCGCACCCATTGTCAACAAAACACAGACATTTGTTTCACTCACCGCATGCAGTTCATGTCCGGCATCTTTTAGTGCTGGTACGTCTCCATATATCAGTTTCAAACGATGTCAAAATCCAGCGTTATATCCACAGTTTATATAAAATTCATCACCCAAATGCAATGAACAAACAAACACCTGAACTTCGCGAACGTATGCTCTCTCTCTCTCTCATGCTTACAAGTGAAGTCTGCGCATGCTCCTTCTCATGCTCTGCGGTGCCACGTGCTTTTCCGGGAGAATTGTCCAATAAGGGACTAAGAAAAGTTGTTACAAAACAGTTTTATATGTTTGAAAAAAAAAACCTCTGAAACCAGTACACTGTAGAAAATGTTTTTGTCAGGTGGACAAGTAAAATCATGTCCTGTCGAATTGCAGTGCGTCACAACACAATATGATGAGATGTAACAACCTCAACTTGCAGGGAAATTTAAAACTTTAAATTACTTGTTCAAATAACCACAATACATAGGTTCTATCAACTTTCTGTGCAATGTGCATGTGCCAAATACTCTACGTCATGATGACGTACTTTTGTAACAACGCCCTTTTCTGCACACGAGTCGAGAAGTTTCTAATCATGCAAGAAAAGATGAAGAGCCCGCGTTAGAACGGTTACAGGTCGACTTTGAGGACTGCAAATAACGAAATAAGTAAGTATTTTTGTGTTATTTAATGTTAATTTACACTCCTTCTCAGTATAAGCTGATCTTATTAATCGGTTCTCTATTCACAGCATGTCTCAATTAACTGAACTTTTGATGTTACTTGGGTACCAATACTCCTAATTGTCGGTTTATTTCGAATCTCAGGGACTGAATTTCTGAAGGTGAATTATCACCTAAAATTGTGGATCACTAAATATTGCTTGCTAGTCACCGAGCGTCAGTCATCTTTGTAAGTTCGTACGTTAAGTTAATGTTGATATATGTATAATATAAGAAATATGTATTTTATTTACACCTTATGGCAAAAACATTTAGTTATTATTTGTTGATATATTATAAAAAAAAGATTGATTGACTTACGCTGAACACGCTCAGTTGTTAATGTTAGTCTTTCAAATTACATTATGCTAACGTTACCAGATTAAAGTTTTTGAGCATGTGCAAATGGTGTGTCTTATGTATTGCAAACTTGCGCACTGACCTTGTAATGTCATGTAATGTCAGAACGTTTTGTAGTTTAATAATCACTACAGTAATTTGTGTTAACTGTGAAGCTGTGGTGATGACAAAGAGGACTCCAGACATCACCTTTGTTGATGCTTCTATGAGTAGCACGTATTCTTTGAGAACACAAGAAGTCATTGAGGAGGAGACCCCAGTGTCGCAAATTAAAGTCCGATGGCAAGCACTTTTCACAGAGAGACAGGTAAATTGTGTTGATATGTTTCTTTGTGCTTTGAATTTATCTGAAAATCTTGGAGCAAACTTACTATCCTAAGATTATGTCACCACTTCTGTCATTTTGATTAAAATGAAAATGTATTAACTTCCTGCACAATGTGTTAATTTAGTACTGTTGAAGACTGTCACTGAGACCCTTGCATCTTTGTTAAATTTGTAAATGTATTTCTGTTTCTATAGATCAGCGAAGAATTCACCAGGCATGTTTCAAAGGACCTGAGAAAGTCATTTTTTGAAGGCCTAGATGGTCATCTCGCCAAGCTGATACAGTTATTCAGGTCAAAGCGTTATGAAGACATCCCTGAAATGACGTCAATAAAGGAGAGCCTCGATAAGGATGTGAGTCAATTTCATTTAAAGCAATTTTTTTCCCTTAAAATGACAGGTCTGTGATCATGTTCTCACTTTCATGTTGGTCCAAACCCTTTTATTCTATGGATCATAAAACTAGTGATAGTCACATGTTTTGTGCCTTCAAGAGACTTGCGAATGTTCATTGTCATTGTATTGAATGAAAATTCAAGTGGCATGTCGTTAAACACACCTTATAACACACCAGCTAATCGAGGTGTTCAGGATCGCTACAAAGTTCCAGTGTACAACTTCATGTGTTAAATCAGGTTTGAGTTAAACTCTGCAATACATTATTTGCCCCTTTAAGAGCAGGATACAACACGCCTGATTTAAGTGGCGTGAGCATGTTACATACACTATGAAATATTATTAGTGCTGAACAAAAAGGTAACAAAAACTGTTGCTGCGTCACAACACTGGTTATTTTCAATTTATTTAAAAAAGTACACATGTGTACATGGGCAAATGTGAAATTATTTTTGTGTTTTAAAAGCATCAAAGACAGAGGGAAGAAAGGATAAAGAAAACAAAGGATTGAAGGAATAAAGCTGGTACTTTACCCATACTACATTTTACAGACAAGAAAACAAAGGATAAGGACTGCAGCGTTGCTGGGCCTGCCGTGCTACATGCGAGAGATTTGCGAGGTAAACTGAAACATACAGGAATATTGGAGAAATGGGAACTATATTTGTGTAATTTCCTTTAAGTAATAATCCTTTTTTACCTTTTTTTGTTTACATTCTATAAAGCCCAGTGACCTTGAAGAGGATGTGATCAAGGGTGTGGTGATTGTACTGGTGGTTGTGGAAAATGTGATGGAACCTCTCCCAGCATTCTACAATGACGTGGCCCTGGTGATTGAGGAAGAATTGGTAATGCATCACCTGAGTGATATACCCAATGCTTTCCTGAACCTGATGGGCCTGTTGTATGCATTAAACCTTGACTATCCAAAGGAATTAAAAATTAAAATTCACTTGTGAAATGATACAGCGGCTGTTTATTGGACTTGGGTCAGAGTCTTGCACTGCAAGAGTTTACTCTTTGAAGAGCAAGTTGCTTCGATAAGGTAGAAAACTTCTGTTTCGTTGTTGTAACGAATGTTTAAGAGCATTGCTGTTTTAGATCTCATTGTTTTAAAGATCTCATTGTTTTAAAGGAGTAGTTCACCTTCAAAAGTAAAATTCATTGATTTACACGCCCTACTTTCTTTCTTCTGCAGAACAAAAACGGAGATATTTTGAAGAATGTTTTTAACAGACTCCCATTCACTTGCAAGTGAATGGGTGCCAGTGCTGTTCTGTTACCACCATTTTTTTCAAAATATCTTCTGTGTTCTGCAAAAGAAGCAAAGTCATACAGGTCTGAAATGACAGGAGGCCATTTAAATGACTGAATTTTCATTTTGAAGGTGAACTATTTTAAGTAGAATGTTTTTATTGAAATTTTCTAACTTACTGTTAACTTACCTTGCCCTTCTATCTCTTTCATTGTCATGTTTCTATGACTTGGAATGATGCAATTTTTGAACAGTTTAATTTGAAGATTTCTTAACACAACATATTGCGAATCCTCGTGTACTCTTGTTCCAGAAATGAAATTGTCTGCTAACGACAAGGTGAGTTATTTGGACTATTTAAGATGGATCTGTTTATAGAAAAAATGTGCACGTGTTTGTGTGAGCTGTTTGAATACGCTTTTTTTTCTTATTTTATATATTTGCAAGAGAATTCTGTGTTTTAATATGTAATGTATTTATTTAAAAGATAAATGCTGAGATTTTTTTAAACTTGTTTCATGGTTGTGAGAACATGAAAAGTTAAGTTTAATCGATGCAGGAAATGGGCTCAATTTACTACAAGTTATTTCAACAATACAAATAAGTTGAGTGAACTTAAGACCTAATGTTTTCCGAACTTAACTGAGTCAATGCAACAAGATGACTTGACTAAGTCAAGATGGGTCAACAAATTATTTTTTACAGTGTATGATTGCTGGGGGAGTGTTAAGAGTACAGAAATACTACGTAATACGCCCAACTCGTTTTTTGACAAGTTGACCATGTTAAGCATGAGAAGACAGGTTTAATATTGTAATGAAGTCAAAATGCATGACACATCGTTGCAGGGACGCTTTGAAGAAAACAGACTGTTGAATTATGTCTACCCTTCTTCCCAACTGATACTTTAACTACTTTTCCAAAAGTATAAATAGAAAGCATAGTTTTTTTTAACCACAGCATAATTCATTTTATTTCATTTTGTTCCTTTTATACTGTTTATGTTGCTGTTACTTATAGGTCATATATCAAAACATGCACACAAATATTCCATCCAGTATTTATGCCTTTTCATGATATTTAATTAAAAGGGATATTGTCTTTTTAATTGTATTTTATATTCCTTAGTTTTCCAAGAAAAATAATTGCTGTTAATTTACTCATCCACAGTCCCCCATTACCTCCAAGATGTGAATGGCAAAGAAGATATTTATGAAGATGTTTGGTCGAATTAATGAAAGTCAAATGAATAAAAGTAAAAAACTAATGCATCCCGCACAAAGTACTCCTTGCCCCTTGACGTTAAACTACAGTCTTATAAAGCGAATCGATTGATCTGTGCAAGAAACTGAACGCTATTATCATATGTGCTATTATCGCATCTTCGGGTAAAATTCCAATTGGATGCATGTGGCTGTGGATTGCCGATTATGTTGTATATAACATTACGTTTCTTGGACAGACCGATAAAATCGCTTCATAAGGCGTCAATTATTAAGAGCCGCCGGAATTACCGTTTGGGACTTTCAAAGAGGAGTCTCAGGACGAGCATTTGCACACCATTCTTAAAGTCTCTCCACTTATTTGAAATGTTAAGGCGGGCAAGTTAAATATGATTGGTTGACCACTTTTGGCTTAAAGATTAAAAAGATGAAAAGCCATTGCTTGTGTGAATAGGACATTTGTGTTATAAAAAATGTTGCTCTGGTAATTTTATGTTAATACACAAAAAACCTTTAGTTCAACTTTAATCGCTGTCTTAAATTGTAAGTTAAATCAAATTGCCTTCATTAGCCATTTGAATTTAAATTAAATACTAAGTCTTAAAATAATCTAGATACGTTTAGTTTATCATCTATCTATAAGTTATAATACATATGGGAAATACAACTAGATGAAATACAATAATTCAGTTTAATATCATTAAAGTTCAGATGACTTGTGAAGCCAATCTAATTTAATGTCAAAAGGGCCCCAACTTTTGAACTACATGTTTTAAGTTGATTTTTACAGTGTTCTGTTTGAAAATGGCTAATGTAACTGTCAGTCATCTAATTATTTTTTTTCACACAAATTTGTTCGATTTAATTGCCACTGATGTTAATATTCCTGTGCAAGGTTGTGAGGATGACGCAAATTCTCCACTGTCCCCAACGTCCAGACTAATTAAACACACCTGACGGCTGTGAATGACAAGATATCACAACGGCTCTGGATTCTAAATATTAGCAAAGACAAATTAGCCTGGTTTGTGTCCACCTCTCCCAGCACAGATTTTGCCTCAGTCTTTCATGTCAAGAAAATCATCTGTTAGTATGACTATAGAGTCATCTTTGATATGTATGTCGTCTATCATGAATTGGATTTCAAAACTCCAAAGAAAATCGTGCACAATCATTTTGAAATTTGGATATCCCGTAGCTTTAGAAAAGTGCTCAGGGAAAATCTGGCCCATAAACAGTGCAACCTCAGACAGATGAAGCAAAGATTTCCTCTTTTATCATGACAGAGGCATCCAGCAGTGCCAAACAGCTAAAGTTTCGCCTGTCAGAGTTTTATTTTTGAAAGATGAGCTTAAGCATAAGGGAATATGATAAAATGTATTGTTACATAACAGCAAATTGAATATCATAAATAGAGCAATGCTCAGATCTGGTCCAAACGGGATGTGTGTTGGCAGAACCAATTACTACATCTGTTAGATTTTCAAATCACAAAATATTTTCCAATCTTACCTGTATACCAAGGTGTCATCTGATGAACTGTTGTACTGAATCTGATACATCCTGATTCCAGGAACATGTTGTTGTGGAGGCCACCTGATGAGTACCGAATTTGCTGTGAGCTCAGCAAGTACCACCCTCCTCTCTTGAGTCCTGGTCTCATTGTAAGCGGATGAAGTCGACTTAGCAGAGGTTAGAATATCAGATGGCCCTGGATCAGGTTCTCGAATACGGTTAGTGCTGTTAGCTAACTGAGGAAGTGGATTGACCACAAGTTCCACCGTTCCCGTGGACTCCCCTGCGGCATTAGATGCAATGCAGGTGAAGACTCCCGTGTCCTTGAGGGAGGTGATATTGATCTCTAAACTCCCATTGCTAAAGCTCAAAGTACGAGAGGTGTTCGAGATTAGACGACCCTCCGGAGAGATCCAGTGTACGTCGGGGTCTGGGTCCCCATTGGCTTTGCATTTTAGGCTGGTGGGCTGGCCCTCCATGGCATAGGTTTTGGGAGATTTCCTTGTAATCACAGGAGGGTCGCAGATAAACTCTTCCTCTGGGATGGTCCAGAAATACTTGGCTGTGAGATCGGCAGGAGATGCGCATGTCTCTAGGTCATCCTCTCGTGTTAGCCTCCTCAACCAAAGCAGTTCGCAGTTACAATGAAGGGGGTTCCCTCCGAAACTCATGACAAGGGAAGAATGGGGTGATCCTTTTGACTTGGCATAAACTGGTATCCTTAGAAATAAAGGGTCAGGGGGTATTTTCTTTAGCTTATTGGATGTCATATCCAGACGGGCTAGTTTGTGCAAGTTGGAGAAGACTCCTAGTGGGACATGCTCTATAAGATTATGGTCCATGTTGAGAGTGTTCACGTTGGTTAGTCGTCCTATAGTTTCCCAAGGTATGTCCACCAGGTTATTGTACGAAAGATCCAAGTCTTCTAGAGTCCCCAAAAAGTCGTTGAAAGCATGCAGCGAGATGTTGTGCAGTTGATTGTTGGCTAGAATGAGGTGCCTCAGATTGGTGAGACCCCGAAAGTGGTCGTCACTGACCACGCTCAAGCGGTTGCTGTCCAGGTGCAGAGCCCGCAGCTTCTTCAGGTCAGCAAAAGTGTAAGGCATGATCTGGCTGATGGTATTGCGGGAGAGCGTCAGGTGCAGGAGGCTGGTCATGTTCGCGAAGTCCCGCCTCCTCACCGCCGTGATGAAGTTCTCCGTGAGGCGCAGCTCCACCGTACGCCTATCGATGACCATTGGCACAAAAAGCAGCCCTGTCTTGGCACAGAGGATGGCTAAAGATGGCGACAGGTTCTGGCACATGCAACGTTTGGGGCACAGCTGCCCTGACGCAGACGCAGCCAGCACTAGCAGGGAGAAGATCAGCCGCTCCATCACTCTCTGTAACTGCAAAACAAGCAAAAAAAGAGTCACTCTTAACTTGTATGACCTTGACCTTTAAGTAAAAAAATTGCGCTAAGCATTATTAATATGAATGATTTGCAGACACATGTATGAAGAAACTTAGAGTGCATTTAAGATATACATTTGTTCAGTATGATATTTGTGGTGCTAATGCAATGCTTTATCTAGGGTGCTGTAGAAACAGTTGAGGATATTTATCTTAGCTGTGTAAATACAGGTACACTGATGTCAAAATGGGAATTATTGTACCATGGTAAAAGACAATAATGCATATACTAATCCACCAAGTACTATATGTTTGGGGATGATGTAAAGTGACAGAAATATCCAAGCGCCTCAATCTTTGCTTGAAGCAATAGTTCACTCAAAGACATTAAAAGTTTGGCATTACTTTCAAACCTGTATACTTTCCTTATGTTGTTATATTCGATGAAGTATAACTGTCTTTTTATCTTTTATACAGATAATGTTCATTCTGTCAAGTAACACCATAAAACTAGTCCTTATGATTCATGTTCCACGTCTTCTGAAGTCAGTCTATAGTTGTGGGCGTGGAACAGAACAGATCTCGTCTATGGTGTCATTTAAAAGTATGACGCAAACCAGGATCAGTAAAAATGAGGTTTTGTATTTTTTGGTGAATATCATTGAATCTCTGTCAACACTGCGAGAACACAGTGTCTTTAAATATACAGCATGTGTTTTTGACACATGCTGTTCTCTGGGGCAAAAATAGAAATATCAGAGACGGTACAAAACAATTCTCACAAATTCAATTACCGTACCATGCCCTCCTCTACATCACAATATAACCAATTTAAAAGTCACAGATAAAGCTCTCAGTGAAATATGTGTCCTTTCATGAAATCAGTGCATCTCAGCAGGTCTTGAAGTAATCTTAAAAGACAAATGAATCTCTGAGCTGCATTGCTACGCGGCTGAAACAGCAATGTTACTGAAGGAAATATGTCCTGCTGAATCACAGCTTTGAAATTCTTCTTGTTTTGATATGAATGTTTATTAAATATATAATTGTTATTGCATGCTGCTGTTATATCATAAAGCTGCCCCTCTGGAAATTCATGAAATGATTTTGTTCAGCCACTGACATTGACTTCACAATATAATAGCCTGAGTGAAATTCGTTACAGGTCATTAAATGTTTGTTCTGTGTGGGTTTGGGAAAAGTAAAAGCGCAGAATTACAGCTGCATTTATTCAAATTTTAAAGGAATGCAATGTTTCTTCAGACACTGGTATTACAAAATGTGTTAAAGCAACATATAGTATAAAGAAATTACTTTGGAAATGCTACTGGGTAGATTTTTTAATAGTAGATTGTAATAGGTCTTTAACCAGTTGATAAAAAGCAAGCTATTCCAATAACAAGCCACATTTTGAATAGCAGTTTTGTGTGACAAAATGCCATTGGACACTCTGCCTGAGCCAAGAAAACACTCAAATGCGTTCAAACATGCCTTTGTTATTTTTTACAGTCATATCTGACCCTGCCTGTATATCCTTTTCTTGAAATGTACTGTTCTCTACATAAAATCCAGTGTTTGAAGTGGGCCAGTGCACAATGATATGCAGTACAAACCCATTCTATTTTAATCTTTAGCGTACCTTCACTTTCACTTGGGTACCAGACCTTCTCCTATTGCTGGTACTTTGCCACTCCAAGTCAAAGCATCATTGTATGGGTGATTACTTGTAATAAGATCAAACTACATTTGAGGGAGCACTTACGCTGCATTCCAGACAACTGGGATTTCAGATATACCCACCTCAATTCCAGAAATAAATGTCTGGAACGGCAATCGAAGTGGGACAATGGACCTCTGAACTTGGGTCGGATCTATCAACCCCGACCTCAGGGAGAAGTAAATAATAAATTGAAATAATAAATGTTGTATATGCAAAAAGGTTTGGGCTCTGATGAAAGTGCAGTACATTATTTAATATAATATGTTTATATATACAAATGCATTTGACATAAATATACAGTATATTGATATACAGTAAATGTACTGCCTCTTTAAGTAGACTCAGTGTAGTTAGTTGTTTTTCGAAAGCTGCTTGTGATGTAGCTAAACACACCTTTAAAGTAGATTTACTGTGGTGTAACTACTTTAATTTGCTGTTAACTCATAGTTTGCCAAATTACAGCATAAAAAGTAGCTTCTCTAAGACTGACAGCCATGTTAAACCGCACTTTAATTTCAACTGAATCAGGCTCAAACCAAATCACATACAGAACACAGGAATTTCCATAGGGAATTACTCCAAGATTATTTCACAACAATACCCTCAAACCAAAAACTAGACCTTCTTCAAAAACAGCCTCTCCAAAAGGACATCTGCCCGATCGTTGGAGGAAACTACCCGGGGTAGCACTGGAAAATGACAGGTTTTCTCTCCAAAAACCAGTGAGTGACTTTTCCTCGCCTCTTCTACTAACAGAATCTCTAGCCCAGAGAGCTGCGAGGCAGATGATATGGATTAGCACATCTATGTTGGCTTTTCACATGAGCGCCCATGGGCACTGTAAGGCAAAGGTGTGGTGAATCAATGTTAACTTCTCTTTCCTGCAAGGAACGGAGAGAAAGTGCCCTTTCCATCCCAGGCTGTGAAGACAGTTTCAAATGTTCTATCAGTTGTGACCAGCTGCGGCACACTTCTACGTAGCATGAAGACATTTTTTGCCTTGTTGTGTTCTCTCCCCATTGTGTAAAGTGGTTGCACGGGAGTTGCAACATCTTTGTTGGGGCCCATTGTTGTTTCATGAACAACTTGACTTCACATTCTTTATGCTTCAATCAATGTCATTCAGTAGAGAACTCTAGAATCAAGCAATCACAGTAATCACATGCTGCCTCGGGGTCTGAGACGTGACCCGCAGGGTGGATGTCACACTTTATATGTGGCTCCCAGCGTGTGCTGAATTAAGAACGGCGCTGTAGGCAACTCTATAGCACATTTCAATTAAACATTCACAATAGGTTTAATTTGGCATAAAGGAGACCCGGTTGGGCGTCCCAGCAACATCCAAACTGAAAAAAAATTAAAAAGCCCCCAAAAAGAGAGACGTAGATCTTCCAAGCTTATTACAGAAGATATCAGCTGTCTCCAGTTTTAATTCATCCTGGATACATTTATTCCCATTAGCTCATGTTGCTTGACAGTGCAAAACAGTGAGTGAATCAATCATATCCCATTATCAGGCATTTTATCTAACCAGTGGGCCTGTGGTTTGCTCCTCAGTATCGAAAACGGGCCTGAATTAGATTATCATGATGATCATTTTCGTAAACTGGCATTTTTAAGCATCTCTCTCAAGTTAAAACAGACGCTTTGAGTACAATTACACATATTCAAATAAAAGCAGTTAGACCTTTTCTACTGTTTCAAAGGCCTCTGTACCCATTTCAATCCGCCTAGAAAGGCCTCATTTGCCTGAAGATGGTCTTCGGCCCATTTAACATAAAGTAGCTCGAATTTTCAGACAAAACACTGGCATGGCACATTCATATCTAACCCACTTTGCTCCCTCTCAGTATGAAAGCTGAACGGTATAGAGACGTCTTCTCTGTAATCACCAACATGCAGGATGAGCGCTTATTTGTTTGTGCTGTGTTAATTCTCACAGGGAGATGATGCCCGGAATATCCTTACTGCTTGAGATTTAGAGGCTTACAGGCTTGTTTAGAATGCAGAGACATTTGTTTTACTATTAAATCTCATTCAGTGAAAGTATTGAAGGATCAGTTATCATCAATTCACTGGTTTGATTCCATATCCCATTAAACAGCACATAGTGAAAACTCTACTAAAGTGCAAGTCATTGTTTGCTCGCCACTGTCCCATCGATACGATTCTGGTCCTATTTACTTTTTTTTATTAAAAACCTCATTAATAAACTTCTTTATTATTTAAAAACATTCTTTAAACTCTCACTGTGGTAGTTTTAAAGTCGTTTATTAACCGGCTTGTTGGAATGCTTGATTCCTGGCCAGTCGCGACATTTGCAGGTTCGTTATTCCCAAATAACAACCGCTCAAAACTAATAACACACGGTAACCTAGATGGATGACAAATGAAATATAAATGTGTCATGGTCCTGCCTCTTCTCGTCATGATTTTCGAGTCCTGTGGCAGGATCATGACATGTGTTTATGTGGAGAAAGGGCATGGCATTGTTTTGTTTTTGTAATGCCATACTCTCTCTCCGGTGTCGCATCTTTTAGCCCCGCCCCCTTGTTCTACGTTTGCGCCCCATTAGTGTTCATCCCTCTCACCTGTCCCGTGTCATCTTCCCGCTAGTTCCCTTTAGTGTTTTATCCTGTCACCTGCTCATCACCGTCCCTGTCCAATTTTCCCTGATTATGTTTTCACTATGTATTGTCTCAGTTCCTTTTGTCCCTCGTCGGTGCATTGTTCTTTGTACGTGTGTTTGCCCTTCCTTTGACTGATCCGTGGATTACCTGGTTCCTGTGACTTATTATTTACAGTTATTCTGAAACTTGTTTGCTTTATTCCCCTAGTGGAAGTTTTGTTTTTGATTCTTGTTTTGTTAGGTGTGTTTTCCCCATTGTTGGTTTTTTATTCAAATAAAAGTAGTTGTTAACCCTTCACTGCATCTGGGTTCTGTCTCAAACCATGAAAATATGTATGACATTATATTTACAAATAATTCAACCAAATTTCATTTTTTTTATGTATTTTCTTACCTTTAATACGAAAGTAAACGGATTTTCCTCGCGGAAGGTCCGCATTCGGTAAAATTAGCTAATAAAATATTTCATATTCACATTTCATGTCCAGTTTTTTCTTATGTGACAAGAAGCCACCAACTTTCTGTCGGGTCCTGATCACCCTTTATGGGCTTATTTCTGTGAAAACAAACGGCTGCCTGTTATCCCTATCTTCTTTGTCTATGTGGTGTTTTTAAAATGCTTTAAGATAAACCATGTATATTCATCATTTTAAACCATCTCAGAGTATTTTCCCAATAAAACTGCAGTTTGACATCATACAGTTTTTGACATCATAACCCTGTAATCATCATGTTAACATATTTGAGCCATAAATATGTTTCACCGTTTCCTAAGGAAGCACATTGCGATGCCGCGATACTTGATAAAAGGCATCTTTTCCATGTTGGTCAGAGGTATTTTCCTAACCAAGCATGACAGCACTGTGCGACAAGCAACGGCCGTTTTTTAATTCTGCGACCTCGCGGCTGACAGCTCTGCCAACACAACTATCTCATTTGATGTAAATTCTACACTCTATGAATATTAATTGACAAACATGGATGGGGACAGGCTATATAGGCCTATGGCTCTCCTGTTTTTGCCAAGTGGTTGATATCCTTAGGACAACATCATGTTGACCCTGGGACAAAATTTAAATCAGCCAATCAGATTTCAGTGATAAGTTTACAGTTTATATTTAGTTTAATCTTCCAACAATGATTAGGTGCTTCTAGACCATTGTTTTTCACTTATCATTTCACTCTGATTTTAGAGGTATGATATGGTTAGGGTTGGAGTTTGGTGTGGGTTTAGGTTTTATTTATAAAAATGTTGTCCTTAGCTCAACTAAATATGTTGTACTGAGGACAACAACCACTTGGTTAAATAAGGTTGAGCATAGGCCTACGTTTGTTTACATACATTTAGATTATGAAATTATAGCATTTCGTCCGGTGAAGCATCACTTAAGTCACGAGAACAGGACACATATCTCTATGTGCACTCTTCAGCTTCAGCCTGAAAGGGGGCGTGGATGGAGAAAAGAGGTTCTGATTGGCTGTGTTTTGTGATTGATTGTCGCATCCTATCCCTTTAATGCGTCAAATTGCACAGACACCGTGAAAGGATGGATCATGTTTCAATTCTGCTTCTAGAATAGAAGCATGCGCTCCTCACACATCGAATGAGGCATCTATGTACCTGTAATCAATGAACCGAGCACACATGATTGAAAGGAGGCGGGTACAAATTTGCATATTCATTAATCTACAAATACTGAATGATCAATGGGTGTGGTGTTACATTCAAGTAATTTTAAGGCATGAATAAATAATCCCAGGAAAAAACGTTTACATATTCAATTTTAAAGCTTATATATAAGTTTGAAATGATAAAATTATCAAATGCAGATAAACTTTTGTCGTTTTTGAAAATGATCTGGAATAACATGAAGGTCAGCACGTTGTTTTCCGCTGTGACAAATTAGGTTTTAAAAATACTTCATGTTGTCTCCCAGTTGACATGAGTCATAGCACTGCATGCACATTAATTATAAAAGAAAAACACATAATATGCTGTTTAAAATCGTTTTAATCAACATAGCACATGTCAATGTAGGACACTGATGTCACTATGCACAATTAAGCTATTTTGACACATTGTTGCCAACAGTTGGACACTCATATGTTAATGTCCACACAAATAAGTGAAGCTTTATCACGCTTTACCCTTAATGCAAAAGACATCTTATTATTGAGTCATCAGACAACAGGAGCAAATTAATGACCATGAAATCAGTTCCACATAAACATTACAAATTTATATTTGCTTTTAACTCCTGTTGGGATCTTGTTGTTAAATGTCAAACATTTCTCTTATAATGTTTTAGATTAGCCTTTTTCATAAAGGCAGCCCCTAAATAATGATTCTGGTAAATGTAGCTATGCCCTACAGCAGGGTTCCTCAAATCTTACCCTGGAGGGCCGGAGCACTGCAGAGTTTAGCTCCAACCCTGATCAAACTTGCATACCTGTGATTTTCTAGTGATACTGAACAACTTGATCAGCTTGCTCAGGTGTGTTTGATCAGGGCTGGAGCTAAACTCTGCAGTGCTCCGGCCCTCCAGGGTAAGATTTGAGGAACCCTGCCCTACAGTTCCAAATAATAGGCCATATATAGAAATGGTGGCCCTGCCAACAAATGAAAAGCAAAACATTTATTTTCACAAATACTCCAAATGAATTCTGAAATGTCAAATTAGAGACAACCATTAAGATACAAGTTGGGTCAACCATTCATTTTGCTGTTTCTTTTAGGGAAACACAGTAGTTATGTTTGTTTTCTTGTTTGATGACCCAAAGTGAATTGCAGGGGGCCATTCTTAAAGAGCTCTTTAAGCGCCGGCCTGGAAGAAATCAAAACACGCAAACAGCGACACATTCACAAAACTATAATTGGCCGTGACCTTTGCGCAGGGCTCCCGCAGAACCGAGCAGCTCTTCAAAAGAGCGTTTTGACGGAGACTGGAAAGAAATGGCATATTTTGTGAGACAAACTTCTATTCACGGTTCCTGCATGCAGCTGGTCCTCTAGGCCACATTCTTTGATGTGACGAGAAAAAATATTTGAAGATAAATGCTCTCTTTCGAAGTTGAGTTTTCACACGCATTTAGAAATATTCCTTTTGCTCGCCTCATTGACTTCGATTCTGGTTATATAAGGTTATTATTGGGTTTAGGAATGGTTTTACAGTATATTAAATAGGTCATCCAAGTAGGAGTATGCAGTTCCTGTTTATTCTGTTTAATCAAGGATTTTCCAATATTGGATGTTTTCATGTCACTAGATAATTTAGAATCCATTATCTGTCAAGTTTCCTATTGACATTTTCGGATCTATACTTTAATCCTGTGTGATCAATTCAGCAGAATTTCCAGGTGATGTGAAAGATTGTAGAACATTCTGCTTGGGTTCATTATCCAGTGTTTTCTGATTGGCAAATTTGATACCCCAGGCCCGATATTTATAATCCCGGGTGCATTGACTTCTAGCTTTTAAATATGTAAGATTATTTCAAATTACTTCCCCATGGGCATGCAAATTCCAAAGCACTCTTTTGAAGTAAGACTTTGCGAATAAATCTAGCTAATACAAATGGGTTCTGCCTGCATGAATTATGGTTATTTTTTGAGTGATATTTAACATCCCCTTTGTGTTTTGTGACGCCATTTTTGAATCTAACTTGTTCCCTCAGCTTATCATTTTTAATGGCAAAAAGAGAGACCTATTTAAACTACAAAATAACGATATTGAACACAATGGTTCCCAATTTGACAACATGAGCTTCATGCACAATTTAGCCAAATCATATTTTCAAAGTAGGTTTTTAAATATAGCATTAGTTGCATCATTTCAGTTTGTTACAGAATAATAATCATGAGGTACAGCTTATACAATTTGTTTGTAAATAAAGCAATTTAGGTCAGACTTTATATTACAATATCCACCAACTTGGATTGAACAGCCTATATTTAGTAAGTAATTGCTAGGACAACGAGATTACGGGGTGTTATGTATTGTAATAAACTATATTAATGTAATGTTAAAAATGGACATTATGATGTATAGTGTTATCATTAAACTAAATTGTTAGAGTCAAGAGTGTGTTCAACCATTAAACATAGAGGTCGAACTTCACTGCACACACAAACACATAAATAAGATCATATATGCTCTTGAGACATTAATTCAACACTTCACAGCCCACACTGATTTAAACCCTCAACAATATTTCTTCCAAAACATTAATCTTTCCATGAATGTTGTTTACAATTGATTTAAAGTCAGGCATGTGAGCAGTGCATTAAATCATCAGAAAGGACAAATGGCAATGTGTTTAATTTAACTTGCAGGGGATGTAATTGACATTTTTTCTATTCTATTTTCAACAGCATGTGTGGAAATAATATCAAATTCTAGGGAGTGTTTGATTGGACAAAAACTAAATTAGTGCACGATGAGTCATCAGTCATGTTTTAGTTACATTTTCTAGAAGACAAAATTCATGTTAAGCAGGAACTTGCAATGCTTTGCACACTAGGATATCGCTGCAGTCTTTCTAAAATCTCCATATTTTGTGAATTTTATCTTTGCCATAAATCATTACTATTAGTCACCCTGTATGTTTGTCACTGGGTTGTGCAACTATATAAACAATAAAACTGATCAAAAAGTGCTTGTAATCTTTGACAACACAGTATCAATAACTGTGTTTCCCTCAATATCTAACCCGGTTGCGTTCCTGTTTTAAAATCATACTGTAGGTCCATTAATATCTCTCAAATTTAACTAAATTACTTGAATAACTAAATGAAAATAACTGCAGTTTTGCATATTTTCAACTGATTCAAAATGTGTACACCTGAAAAAGTTACATGGAGTCAACTAGCTGGGGTCCCTTAAACTAATGTGCCCCATTCGAAACCTATTTTCTATTCAAATTCCATTTAAAATTACTGTCAAATGAGTTCAAGGGCTTTGCACAGAGAGAAAATCACTGCAAGAAGCACACCATTGTTATGATTGATTACTTATATAAGTGTGCTCAAACATGAAGCCTCTATACCGGATGATAATTATATCAACTCAACTGTTTCGTCAAGAAGGCTGAGATAATTGAATCTGACCCAGTTTGTGTGATTCGGTTTTCTAGGTCTTGAACTCAAACTGCATACCGCAAGTAAATAATCCATTTTAAGATGCTTAGTGATTCTGCCATACCAATGTACTCGGTTCTGTCATGAGCGGTAACATATTCCCTAAGTTAAATCTCACTTTTAGGTTTGGGTTTTGCGCAATTTAGCACTGCTACTATTTAAGAAAATGAGTTGAGAATTAACATTTCAAATGATTTGAACAGGACAGCTTCTTGGAGGTCCATCCTCATACATGTTGACATATTTAGATTAACAATTAGACAAAAATACAGACAAGTGTGACTCTGAAAGACAAAAATAATTCTTGTCAATCATGAAAAATGGAACACTGTATACTGTAGGCCAGCAACAAATAAAACAAAAAACATATTGATGTCTAATGCCACTTTGTCTATTAAAAGTTGTGTCTAACACCACAACAATGAAATGTCTTCAATTGTCTCCATTCGTTTCTTTTCTCATTGTTTACTGATTTACGCGACTTGATATTCTCAAACCCTGAATTTAAGGCGCACATCTTAAATAAATAATACATTTTAGGACACTTAATAATCCTGTCATAGCACCATACTGTGTTTTGCATTCCGTCTGCGTTCTCTGGTGTGGTTAACTCTTCCTAGCGTACTGTTTTGATTGTGAGATTCACCATCAGGAATACATAACTAGTGGAGGAAAATCCTGCGCCCTTGAATGCTTAAATTTTGCTGGGCGTTCTGCTGATATTTGCTTTAATTAGCTCAGTAGCACATGGATACCCTCAGGAAAATAAACTCGGCTGTGGAGCGATTGGGTTTGATTTCCGAGCTGCTCTTTTCTGAGATATCCTCTCTCGCGTGTTGAACGTATAATATCAGTCGGCTTCAAGCCCTATAACCCCAATGACCCTGAAATGGTCTACCACCCCCATCCTCTCCAGATGCCGTCATTATCTATAGCGATTGGAGCAGCGTATGAAACTGGACGTGCTGAATAAGGTCAGCCTGACAGATATGGTCTTGACACATTACTACTGGTTAACATAGATCGCTCTTTACACCCCCACTGCTATTCATTTGCTGCATTGTAATGGCCTTGATGGTGCTGGTGGTTTTTTTACCTCACACCTACTGTCGGTGCTCTCTCATTTGGATAAAAGTGCTGCTAAATGAATTGATAAAATGAACATCAGCGCAGCAGAATCTAAACAAACTACATACTGTCACTTAATAATATAAAATCACATCACTGTTTGCAGAAAAAAAAAAGAGAATGGGGAAATTCAAAGACAGCACATTATTTTGCCTGACAAAAAATGCTGAATAGACATTGATAACGTCAATATATTGTTTGTTTAATTGCATCATTAAATATAAATATGTCAATGACTTCTTTTTTTGCATGGTTGTAGTTTGAGTGTTAACTAAAGTTCAGCTTTGGGAAGAACTTAGGAGGCTTGGCAAAAAACGACACACAACAGAATACTGGACTATAATGGCCACAAAACAACTAGAAATGCTGATTAAAGAGCCACGAAACTCTAATCGATATTCATTTAGATATAAACAAAGTTGGTTGTGTTGCACATCAATCACAATTTGTAAATTTCTATTTTTTTGCGCTATTTTTATCTTCAGGGTTTAATACCCTCATCTGGCCAACGTCAAAGGATGTTATGTGGCGATGTACTATAGTACATCAATGACGCGTCAGTGTCTCATTATTATACATGAGACTGTGATTTCTTGACCAATGAGAAGACATTTCTACTAATTATTTATGAAAGCACCTTGTGATTGGAGCGCGCGTTTCCCATGCCGGAAGCTTCGGCAGTTTTTAACGGCTCTTCTTCACACAGCGTTCAGGCCCATATTAATTGCATTTTTCCAAAACGTCAGAAGGTAGAATGTAGCTAATTTTGTCTTTTGTCTATTTTGTACCACACACCCCATAATTTGATGGCTGAATCTTACTTGAGGAGGCTTTAAAAGCAAATACTGTAAAATCGGACATCACTTTTGGCCGCTACTGTATGTTCGATGCAGGGCGTTGTACCAAAATGTATAGCACCATTATTCACATCATAAATTTTCATCTCGATTTCGCTCCGATAAAGACATGCAATCTCAGTAAAATTACTTTAATGTCGTCTCCCCTCCAGAAAACCACCACTGAAATCTTAATCAATCTCTCCACCGAGGGACATTCATGGAGCAGCATTCAGGTAAAATCATTGCCTCCTTCTTCACCCATTCAGAGCAGCGACATTCTCTTCAGGTGCTTCTGTGGCATTCGGGTCATATCAGTCTAAAGAGAAATGCTGTTACGGGCTATTGATGCGACATTTACAGTCTGCTGCTATTGAAAAGCTGTGGACAGGGGCTATCACCTACAGGGCCTCAGTAAACTGCTATGAAAAACTCTTTGCTTTACTGCTGCTCTTAAGGACTTTAAATTAGAATGAATGATAGACAGAGGCAGGACATACTTCTCGCTCCCAGCATCAATTTTCCCCCTTTAGATGACCTCTGGCCATAGCCATAACCTTATCGTGCCAGGTGTAGCATCTTGATTTGAGCTAGTAAGCGAATAGCAGGCCTGCGATGTATATTTTTTTCCTTTAAAAGTATAACAGCAAAAATATTAATCCGTGTGCCTCTAAGTATAAGCTGTGACTAATGACTGTGGCGAAGTAACAGTCGGAAACAGCTGCGAAATGATATGTAATAACAAAAATAGGAAAATTAGCCAACAGTTTGAGCTGAAAATTATACACGCCTGCATTGCAACACACAGATAAAAAGGATGGGAAGCATTAAGTATGAAAATATATGAGCCGGGGAGTATATTTTTTATTAGTTTTATAGATTCCTATTCTAATGGCAAAGTAAACTCTGAAGTCTTTGTCTTTTTGTCCATTACACTGCAACTCACAAACAACATTATGCACCAAGTCAAATGTAAATTGAATCATGTGTGGAGAGCTGGTGTGCCTGACAACTTGATTACGCAAACGCTCCATTTCTAGATGATTAGACGCCAAGATAACAATGCTTGACATTGATGGGTTCTGAACCGCAGAATCATTCTTGCATATTCTGAGTAATTTGTAAATTATAAACAAGAAATTGTGACACGTCATGTCGTTTCAAACCTGGATGACTTTCTTTCCTCTGCAAAACACTAAAGAAGAGAAAAGTTGGTAACCAAACAACATTGCCCAGCATTCACTTTCATTATACGGACACAAAATTGGGCATTTCTCAAAATATCTTCTTTTGTGTTTAAAAAAATAAGGAGTAATTTACAGGTTTCGAACAACATGAGGATGAATAAATAATATTTTTTTTTTATGTTGGGGTAAACTTACCCTATACGAACTCAATGATTCAATTGTTCAGATTGATTTCAGTTTGTATAGTAATAATTGCCGTGTTTTATGCATGATGTTTCTCTAGCATGACGTTTGTGTATAACATGTATACAGAACAACAAATACTTAACTTTAGATTTGACTGTTCAGATGAAATCAAATTCCATTGTTATACAGACTACAAAAAGTGTGCAATTCCTTTTATTTATATACTGTAGCCGCCTCGCACTATAATCAATCAGACAGAAGGTGACTGCAGTGATATTCGAACCGTACCTCTATCTGACAAGCGTAGAATGGCTGGAGATGCTCATCAAGCCTCCACTGGCGGCGTCTAAGCTGAAGATAGATGTAGGCTCGGGCTGCTACATGTGGACAGGCTGGCGTGGAGCGAAGACACAAGGCATCGGCCCAGGAACATGAGAGTATCTGCCGCTCAGAGCCAAGCCTGACAGCTCTTCCGATTTTGGATCTCCATCCACCTGTGAGAGGAGAAGCAGGGAGGGACATTTACACGAGACACTAAGCATGTCTGTCTCCATTTTTATGCCTCTCGGGACAAGAAGGCCAATGCCTTTCCAGAAAGAGAACAAGAGCCAGACAGTGGATTTGCAGCATTTTTATCCGGAAAACAAAAAAATTTGAGTGCGGCAAGAGGAAGGACATTAATAACGACCCAGAAGTGTCACGCTGTTTCGACGTTCCTACATCAGTCTTGATAATAGCTATTGTGCACAATATATTTAGCTCCATTCTCTTTGGAAACAAATCCTTGGTATTATTTCAAGTATTATTTTACAGTTGTCTCCCGCACGCGGTGCTGGTGGTTACGTTTTTCACACTGGACTGAAGCTGAAGAATGAAGATTATATATTTAAAATACAGTGAAAAAAAGTATTTTGACAATAACTATTAAAGACTGACTATAAAATGTAACATGAAACATTTGGGGGGGGGCACAATACAAAAAAAGATAACAATGTTACAATAATGATAATAGTATTAATGATGATAATAAAATAGTTATTATTAGTAATATTACAAATTTTTATTATTAAAACTATTATTAATTATCTAAAGCCATTTGTGCCTCGTGGACTTTCTAAACATGCAACATTGGCTCTCTCTCTTCCTCTGTCTCTCTCTCTCTCTTGGTCTCTGAACTCCATGAACCTTATTAGAACTTCTTAATGAGACATTTAAGTCTTTTACTGGGACTGAAGCCAACCCCACAAAATCCTCATTTTAGATATCTTGAGATTGTATGCATATGGACCTTTCAGTATTGTTCGTCCATAAACATTTTTATTATGCTATTTCCTGACCATTGGGGAAAATTCCGTCATGTTGCTCTAATACAAGCTAAAATGTGTTCCATCACTGATCGTATCTCTAAAAGTGATGTCTCTTGCAGCAAGAATATGTGCTGACTCTAAAGCTGATGTGGTAGCAGCTTGGCTTAACAACGCAATATCCTCTCATCATAGCAGCTTTAGATCTCAAAGCTCTCTCTTTCTCCTTCTTTTTCCCCTCCGTGGTATGACACAGGGCAGATTAGTGTCTATATACATGGCCGTTCTCTCCCCAGCGCGTCGTCAGAATAAGCCCAGCTGCCTGGGGAGAACAGGCGTCGCTTTGTCAAACCTCTGACTCACTTTTGGCCTGGCTTGAGTGACTCTGTGTTATCCACCCATTTTGTTGAGGCTCAGCGTGAGTTTAAACAGACAGAGGAGCAGGAAGTGAGTGCAGTATTCCAGCGAGGTGTCACGCCGCTGTTTGATCATTGCATTAACCACCGAGCACTTATCTGCTTAACTGCTGTACACGGCTGTTTTGAAGGGTCATTATTTCTTGTTAGTATCTCTCTTTAAGATGAAGCGAAGAATTTTTGGTTACTTTTGGAACAACATTAACGTCTCCTCGATACTCAACTCGATTATGTTCCCAGGGTCTTCACAAGAAATGCTGCATGCATTTAACAGACTGTCAGTAGTAACTGCAGTCGGGACCTTACGCCACAGTGGAGGCGTTGTTTCGTTATCAACACAATGAGGCGCTAAAAAGGGTTGCAAGACGTGAGCTAACTGTGTTTCAACTCTGTTTGTTTTGAATCAAAGTACGTTTAATTTCTTAAATTAACATGACGTACATCATTGTAACATCTTTAGCTGTGCAGTTGGGATTGTTGAATCAGTGTATACTGTACACAGAGAGTTTCCCAGTATGAACGCAAATTGCGTTCAGAACGACTCGCACACGAATGACTCATTTGAACCGATTCATTTAAACAATTTATTTTTCAGTCACTAGCGAATATACAGTAAGAGATCATTGAATCATTTAAAGTTAACCAAAGAGAATGCAAGATGTGAATGAGATTTGCTCATTGAGTTAAACTGGTTAATTCAGTTGGCTGTTGTGGGCTGAAAGTTAGTTCAAAATGTTAAAAGGCTTCATTTGATAAAAACATTTTTTTACTGTTTTTTTCATGAAAGTTATGTTTTATACAAATCTGACTTACTGCCGGCAATGCGAACCAAGCTCCTGCTCCGGTCGTATAGGGACCGGATAGCCCTTAGCAAAGGGTCCCGAATCCCATACTTCCAGAGCACCCTCCACAAGATGCCGCGAGGGACACAGTCGAATGCCTTCTCCAAATCCACAAAACACATGTGGATTGGTTGGGCAAACTCCAATGCACCCTCCAGCACCCTGGAGAGGGTATAGAGCTGGTCCAGTGTTCCACGACTTTTATATAACGTAATAATTGTAATTTTCATCTAATTTTATTAGAACTTCTAATATGTCATAGTTAATTTGGTCAATCCACTTAAATGTAAGGTAGGCCTTCGTGTGTGTACAAGATCGGGATGGCACCACCTTGGCCTCAAAACCCTGGTTACGTTGAAATTTTTGGATGTAAGGATTGTGGTACTTTTTTTTAACTCACCATTAACAGACTAAAACTTTACCAAGAAGTCTAATTGCTATATTTGGCAAACAAAGTATTTATACCCAATCACCAAGGAACGCATTATTGTTATGACATCCACTAAGCTTAAGACACAAGGCAGGAGCCAACAGAATTTTTATTATGTTATTTATTTTTGTTTGTAACAGGATTCATAGTAGGGAAGGAAGTAGGCGGGAACCGGCGAACATTAAATAAAGTTTTAATCAAAACAAACAAACAATAACACGGAAGTAAAATGCCGGCAGCCACCTCACGTTCGACTGCCGGCCAAAAGAACGTACATACAAACTTATAACACATGTCCGGGCCCGTTCCTCTCTCTTTGACGGTCTAGTCGCTCGTTCTCTTATGCTCCCGAGCTCCTCCTTGACTCACGGTCTCGTCCCGCCTATTCCACTGCATTGTTTTATTAATCAATTATGCCATACATAAACATTATACCTAAATTCCACCAAAGCAATTTTTGTCAGCTTTTACTTTTTTTAGATTAGTTTATTATTTTTTTATATTCATTTTATAGTTTTTTTATTTATTTAATTAATTAATTTTATTTTGCTATAAACAATCCTTACACATTGATTCATACTAAGCAACTTTCATTTTTAATTTCAACTTCTTAGTGTCTGGGGGTGAGATAGAAGATAACGTTTCAGATGTCATTGCTAAGCATGATACCCACAACCTGTGGAACTACAACACCCATATGGTACAACAACTCAACTACAACAAAAAATATATTTTAGTGTTAATTTAACAACAAATGTGTTGTTTTTAAAGTAACAAGTAAGTAAAGTCTAAATAATGCATTCTGTATTTCTTATAACACACTAAAAGATAAAGTTCAAAAGAAAAAGTGTTGCAGTCCACTCGACAATGCAAAATCTAACACGCGCTCGGGTCCAACCGTCATACAGTCTGTAAATCGCACGAACGCACTCAGTGGGGAGTTGCTCGACGTGGGCTCGGTTTGTGATGCCAAACTGCTTTAATTCGAAGAGACTGCTTTACGATCTGCATCCAGGCGCACAGCATTTACATTTTCCCTTTATGAAATGTGAGAAAATCTATAATTGAGAGGATTCGTCCTCTAACGACAGAAAGTAGCCGTAATTGGCGAGTAAACACGGCACTCAAGTCTCTCGAAGGAAATAAAAGTAGGAGAGCACCAAGCCAAACAGAGAATGCATTAAACCAGGATAATGATCCCAGCTTGACTTAGATATTTGGGGTTTTATCGAGCCCATCCACACTTCAAGCCTCGGCTGGGCCACTCCACTGTGACTTGCGTGTGGAGTTCGGACTTCTCTAAGTGATCCGTGGAGACGTGGTCCTCCTTTCAAACTAGTCCATTAGACGCTGGCTCAATACCACAGTGGGTGGGTAAGAGAGTGTGTGAGCGCGCATCGTTTTGTGTTTTCAACTTTTATTGTGTGTGTTTGCTGCTGTGCATGCTCTGATCTTTGCGCTCTTTGAAAGCAATCGTAGACCTGGCTTTAGAGAGCAATGACATATTGTATACTTAAAATGGGTTTTTATGCAAAACAATAGGCTTTGGATATAACAAATGTGTCAACTGGGAAATATGGCAATAAGAGTTTTCTGGGTCTCCTTTACATGCTGTTACAAACATTTCAAATGTTGATTTAATCATAGTGATTTTTTTAACCTGTAGCTCTCTAAATACGACGTCACTTCTTGACGATGATGTCACCAAGCAACATAATCACATTTTCTTAACTGACAATTGTGTTTGTGGGGATATAACAAAAGATTAACAAACCAACAGCATGGAAAGGAAAATTAACGGGAAAGTTCACTTAAATATAAAAGTTCCGTCATCCTTTACTTACCATGTTTTCCTTTCAAACCTGTATGATTTTCTTTCTTTTGCATAACACAAAAGAAGGGTATTTTGAGAAATGTTGTTAAACAAAAACCGTTGGTCCCATTTGACTTTTATTGTTTGGATACAAAAGGAATGCAAGTGAATGGGTAAGGTTGCTGTTCGGTTGTCAACATTTTTCAAAATATCTTCTTTGGTGTTCTGCGGAAGGAAAAAAGTAATACAGGTTTGAAATAACAAGAGTGTGAGTAAATGATAACATCATTTAAATTTTTGAGCTAACTACCCCTTAAGAAAACACTGGAAAACCTGCAGACCATCTAGAAATATTCCCAAGAATGCATGTTTTGTTTTAAACAATTTGATGTTTGAAAATAAATACATTAAGAAATTATTTCTTGACTATCTTAAAACACAGCAATTTTGCACAAAGCAAAAAAATTGAAGCATATAATGAAATCTAACAAAATCAATTCATTCAAACTTCATCTTGATAAAAGATTTTCATTAAAATTAACTAATATGATTTCACGATCTTGAAAAACTGTTTAATACTGACTAATATAAATATCCAATATATTATGACATAAATCTAAAAGTAATTGGGACACACAGGCATTAACTGAAACGACCCGAGTAGCATTTCCGAATAAATTTGTAACGTAAATCTTTTTAAAAATGCACAGCTGCCTTGCAATTGTCCAATAGTGTTTCTCTCGGTGGAGTTCTCTTTATAAACTGCAGTATTAAATGTAGTACTCTTGGCATAGTTCATGATTATGTTCTCAGCTCCAAAGTTCTGCATTAACTTACAACAGCACTTTCAAATAGGTCATGCTAAAAGCATTCATAATATACAACTCAGCTTTTGAAAAGTCCATGGTTATTGCTCGATTCTTTTTCATTTATTCGGGTTCCAGGCAGCAGACGGGTTGCGGTTGATAATCAGTGGATGTAATATGCATAAAGTTGGTCTGATAAGAAAGCTTGGTTTATATCGGAGAGGTTTTAATGGGATATAAGTGGAGGAGGGAGGCTTCCAGTATATGGGGCTGTTTTACTAACCTGGGCAAGATAGTGCTGTAGTGCTGTTTAAGCATGAAAATAGTTTGTATGCCATCCTAAAACAATAATTAATGATGTATTTTAAAGTACATTACTAAAATGACTAAAATAGTGATAAGGAAAGTGGTTTGATATTATATGTGTAAAAAAGCTCAAGGCAAGGAAGGAATGAGACGGGAACCGGAAGACAGTTTAACAAAGTTTTAATATAAAGAATAACAGCCGGCAGCCCCTCACGTCCGACCGCAGGCACACAAAACAAATCACAACAAAAAATACTAAAGTAAAATGTCGGCAGCCACCTCACGGTTGACTGCCGAACAAAAGAACAAACATACAAACGTAAAACATGTTTAGGCCTGGTCCTCTCTCTTCGACGGTCCGGTCGCTCGTTCTCTTATGCTCCTGATCTCCTACGTGATACAAAGCTGGCGCTCATTAACAATTACTCACCGGCCAATTACTCACTCACTCCACTACAATATGGTATGTGGTTCCCCTGATTCAACCCATGGTTGGGTCAAATGTGAACATCTTATTGGGTTACTTTTAACCAAAATGTTGGGTTTCCCCCTTTTGACCCAACCATGTTCAATGTTAAAATTGTAATTTAAGAGAATTGTATTGTTATTTTATGACAGATTTTTCACGTATTCTTGAATACTGGCGAAAACCAGATCACAGAAAAGACTTTAGAAAAGTTTTTCTAATGAAATAAATGATGATCAGTCATTTTGTTTATGAACTTGTAACCATTGTGGCTCTCAGTGCTTAATTTTAAACTGAATAGTTGACGATTTGTAGAGTTCACATGATAGTCATGGTTTTTATACTATGGTTATTGACGATTGAATTCTAAAATAACACCAAGTTTTAAAAGTTTTGAGTTGCTAATTTTGAAATATAAATTTATTAGCAACTTATCTTCCTTCGTCTCAGTCAACTCCCTTGTTCATTAATCAGGGCACTGACCATGGAGTCCGCCATTTTATTGTCCGTCTCATTCGCAGAATCCTTCCAGTGCATTGAAACGTTAATTCCCAAAAAATCCCGAAATGCACTGCAAAATCCAACATTGATGTCGGAGCCAATGTTCGAGTGGTTCGTGCGCCGACATATGGTGTCGGTGCGTCCCGGGCATCACAAGTTCGAATCCAGGCTTGTGGTCCTTTCCCCAATCCCACCCCCTCTCTCTCATCCACTTCACTTCCTGTCCTCTCCAAAAATCTGTCAAATAAAGGCAAAAAAAAACAGCTCCCATGTTCCCTTACCAGGAATCATGTGACAATTTTTGAAGACGTTTAACCAAAATCCCAATTCAATGAACTTTATGAAACGCGATAGAATTTTTAAAAGACAAACACTTCTTTTTTTGTTATGTATAAACCAATGTTGCTAGACAGGCAGGCAACACAATCTATTTAACAGTTAATCTACTTTAATCTACAGTTAATCTACTCAAATTGCATAATTTGTGCACCGATATGTAACAAAATAAGGAAAGTGTTTTTGTCATATGTTACCCAACCTGAAGTATTCAAGGGTCCTTACCAGTGCCTGGACCTGTGTACACGATATACCGATTCACGACCTCAGGAGCAAGGGAGCTGATCGAGACTCGGGCGTTTCCAAAGCAGCTCCCATATTATATAAATTACTGTGTTCATTTGATTTTGTACAAGAAAATGTAGTTATACAGACCTTTTTTTACATACATTCAAAAAAGCAATTCTAAAAACTAAATTGGAGATGTCTATATGATTTTTAGAGCAAAGACAAATGCTACTTCTATTTGAGGTCTATATTGTAAACATCTTCAGCACTTGTCCTTGAAATTTTCTGATCGCTAATATTTTCAAATGTAGAGAGAATGCTAAGCATCTCTAAGTTTGTTACGTATTTGGTGTAAGTTTTCTTCTTTTTTCTTAACCTCAATAGAGACCCTTTCTCCTCCTAATTGATCTTTTGCACTATATTTAGCACTATATTTAGCTGGAGTCGTGCATGCCTATCCATGTCTTTGCGTTTAGCCCTATCCCTCAACACGCATTATTTGTTTAACGTGTTTTGTAAAAACAGTTCCACCAGAGGAAAAATAAACAAGTCCTTTTGCAGTGTGGGGATTTGCCTGAAGGCAAAATGCCAGCAGGTGGTCATGTTATGTAATGGCAGGGGAGAATCGGAGCCAGATCACCTCACAGTCGATCATGGGTGTTTTCAAAAAGGAAGAAAGAACGCCACCAGCCTTTCTTTCCCAATTCACTGAGCACATAATACTGAAGGCTCTGTTTCTCTACAACACTTTTACTAAATGTTTCTAAAAATGTGTTCAAAACAAATACAAACATCCTGTGGGGGGTCATAAGATTTATAATTAAAATGTTTTTTTCCATGAAACACATATTATATTTAGAGTTTTTTACATGATTTATTCTTTAAATGTCCTACTTTTTAATAAAATAGAGAATTTTTCCTTAACATTGAACAAATGTAATTCTTAATAAAACAAATTAATCATTTATACAATAAATATTTTACATTTGCATGTTGTTCCACACCCGTGTGATGTTCTTGCCTAGGCTTTTGTGAAACAAGAGGAGGTGTTAGACAGAATGTAGAGACTGACTGTGATGAATGAGAATAGTGACTGAAGCTGTCAGTCCCTAGCATTTCACAGAAGAAGTAACGTCATATGGAATTGGAACACCATGTGAGTGAGTGAATGAAGAGAAAATGTTCATTCTTGACAGAAAACAAGCGCAACATCTTCAAAGTGTAAGATCTGTGTGTGAATTCATTCTGTAAACAATATATTGTTGATGCCGCTCATCGCCAGAGAGGAACGACATTTACAGCAAAATGGGAAAACGTCAATGTTTGGAACTCAATGTGGGCATATTGTTAAGACAGGCTGTGAGCCGTCATGCTAATAGGGGCTAAGCAATACTTTTAGACGAACACACCCCCCCCCGGCAAGCCCCTCAACATTGCAGTGAGGAGACCACAGCACACTCCTAATGGGCTCTCCTATTAAAAGCCATCATTGTCAAATCCCTTTATCACATAGCACTGCAACACTGCACAGTGGTAAGAAGATCCAACACTAGAGCTTAACAGGGCCAAAACCAATGTTTAAATGCTAATGAGACAGCGTGTGGCCATGCAGAGACGTTTGTGTGATAATGGCTGAAGAGTCACTTGGGAAAGGTACAGTATAACGGTTTAATGCTGCAATGACGAGGTTGAAAAATCCCAAAAAATAGCCTGTACTGCTTTTTAACAATATGCTTTACAAAAACGCGAAATGCTGTAATATTGAAGGTCTATGAAATTGAGCGCCAACTAGCGGTGATGTTACGAACTGAAACAAACGACTCCATCCCTCACTTTCGAAGCACTATAGTGGCTCATACAGAACTAATATGTCGTCATGTTTTCGCTTCTTTGTCGAAGGAGAACGTATTTACGAAACGCGTTCTGTAGAGCAGTTTGGCTTTGCTTGGCAAACTTTCTTTTTCAACAGCCTTTATTTTTGACTATTTACTTGACTAAATGATTATAAAGGACTTACACAAGAGACAGCACTCTATTTAACAATAACAGCATAAATTAGAACATCCATCATGTCTTCTTAAGCACATGGTCAGGCAATAGTTTAAAGCAAAACTTTGTATGCAGGACTCTCTCTCTCTTCGCTGGTATATTCAGATCTCTGTTTCTGCAACAATGACGTTGTTTCTGACAGTCTGACAGGACTGCTGTCCACCTGTACATGTACAGCAAAGGTTTGAGTATGATCTTGAGTCCTGAGGCTGTCATTCATCCAGTATTTTACTGTCTCCACTCTCACTTTGGGGTAAAATCACGGTGGATGGTTTTGCAAGCAGAGCGGTTCATCCTTTTAATGAAAGTGGATGTTATTACGAAATGCTTTAAAGGTTCAATGTGGAAAATTCTGTCGAAGTTATCTATTGACAGAAATGCAATATAATATACATAGCTATGTCTTTAGAGGTGTATAAAGACCTAACATAATTCAGCGTTTTGTATTTATTATCTTAGAATGAGTTTTTCTATCTACATACAACCTGCGTGCTTTTACATGGAATTCACCATGTTGTTTCTACAGTAGCCCTAAAGGGACAAACCGCTATACAGAGAGCGTTTCTTAAATACGCTATCACCTTTGATAAAGAAGTGAAAACGTGATGACATCTTAGTTCTGTGATCCTTTCTGTTAGCATAAAAAATTACTTTTATATTCCATTAAAGTGAAATTAAATGTTTGTGCATTCACATGTCAATTTTTAATAAGAAGCCCTGTAATAAACAGGTTTCTCATTTGGGATTTACTTTGTTACTTCTAGATCTAACCACATTAAGCAAGTTTAAACTGACAGACATTTTTAGGACTGTGGATTTCCAGAAGACCTAAATGTCCCCAGCATCCTCTTAACCTCTTTCATCCACAAATGAAAATTGAAACCATCTGATGTTAGAGAAAAAAGCATCTCAGAGACCACATAAAATGTCTGATAGCCAGAGAAGAGCACAGATATTATGGACTCTGATGGCAGAAGGTTTTGCTTTTGTCACTCAAAGGATATGAGATATTTAGGGTCACCGCACAGTGACCCTCAAGACAGAGGAAGAGAAAATATACCTCTGTGCACCACATAAACCTCTCATCATTCTTTAAACAGACAGATGTGTGGGAAAAGTGAGGGTTTGAATATTTAACGTACTCTGGTTTGAACGTCTTGGCAGCTGTTATGCTTCAAGAACCATGCATTTAAGATGCTGATTTATTGACCTACATGTATGATTTTTAAAATCGTTAAAGTTGACAATATGTGACAGCAAAATTGTTTTCAATCTAATCAGCCTGATGTCATTTCAAACCTGTTTGCTTATTTTTTTCATACAATGACAGTTATGACAGCAACTGGACTTGAAAGTTACATCCCTTAAAAGTTTAAAGGTTTTATTTCTACCTGTTGTCCCTTTCGAACCACTATGGTGGCTGACAAAGGATTAAGATGTCGCCCCGTTTTTGCTTCTTTGCCAAAGAAGATAAAGTATTTATGAAACGCTTTCTTCAGAGCAGTTTGTCTGTTTAGGGCTACTGTAGAAACAACATGAGGAATTCCATAAAAGGGGACCCGCGGTGTATGTAGATAGAAATAATTCATTCATAGGTAATAAAACATAACGCATCAATATGTAAGGTCTTTATACACATCTGAAGACATAGTTTTGTATATTACATTGCATTTCTCTGAATAGATCTTCCAAAACTGGAAACACATCAGCAGATTTGAAGTCATCTTAAAGGGGTCATATGGCGCGAATACATGTTTTTCTGTGTCTTTGGTGCGTTATAAGTTGCACATGCATGCATTTGACACGTTCATTTGCAAAAAGTAAAGTGTCAGAACAAAAGATGCATTCTATCTGAAAGCGAATGCTCACCTAGACCTGCCTGAAATGCCTTTTGTAAACACACCCCCACAAATCTACGTCGTTTCGTGTTGTGACTTGACTAAGACCGCCCAAATGAATATACAAGTAAGGTCGGCGTCCTTGTAATTCTCATTGTATCGTCACCCTCGTAGCCATGTCGTGGAGACGCTGTGTGTTTCATTTGGAAAAGAAAGCCTCTTTGTTTGCCCTTCCAAAAGATGAGACAACTGAAAACTAATGGTTACATTTTATTTACAATACTGTTCCAGAACAGTACAATCCAAATAGTCAAGTGTGTGCAGCGTATTTCACAGATGATTGCTTCATGAACCTGGAAGAGATCAAGGCCGGCTGTGCACAAAAGCTTTGGTTAATAAGTTCGGGAACTCCAACCATTACAACTGCGCAAGGACAGTCTGGCACTTCAGATTCCCAGCCTGTAAGTATATTTTCATTGTAAAAGACTTTGTTACGGACTAACAAGAGTTGAGTTTGTCGTGTGTTTGTGATCTGCAAATGAAGACACGTGCGCAACGTGAAAAAAGACAACATAAATCCTAATAATCCGTAATTATGTTTCAACTAGAGGCAACAAATGCCGTGTTTATGATGGGGTATATTGTCTTTGTTGAGTCGCGTCGAGACATGCAGTAACACTGGTTGATCACTAACCGCAGATCTTTATAAAGTCGTATATAAAAGGTAAATCAGTTGCGTTGGTTTTTAACAATGTAGCATAATATATGTTTTAAAAACCTTACCAAACCTTTACGTCCTGCTCAAGTCTCGCTGGCAAAGTTAATGTATCGGTCTAATCATCATCTTTATCCAGATCAGATTCAGGATGGAATTTATAAGGAAAGTACAGATGACATTTTATCACCTATCAATATATTTGCTTTGGAACCTGATGTTCCAAATATTGTAAAAGGCGTTAAATTTCCATCACACGCTTGCAGTATTCGACCAATCACTACACACTGGTTAACTGGCCAATCATAGCACACCTTGGCATTTCAGAGCGATGAGCTTTGTTAAAAATCTGTGTGTTTCAGAGAGGCGGGGCAAAGAGGAGATACAAACATGCACGGTATGTGGAAAATACATGTATATTATTGAAACCGAGCAGAATGAACAAAATAAGTGCTCAAGATAAATAACAGCATACAGATAGATTGTGAAAGCTAATCCTTTAACAAACAGATGAGGAGGACATGTACAGGGGAAAAGCTTTACTATAGTTTTGACTTGTATCACAACAGCATACTTGAATGTCTGCTACACCAGATCAGCATTCCAGAAGAAAATTGAAGCGGCAGTTTCAACTTGTTATGCCGACTGGAACATCTCACAGAAATAATAGCACTTTTTCATTTGTTGAGGGGTTGAACGAGTAAAGTCAGATATAGAGGGGAGTATAACATATCTCTGAGGGCATACTGGTTCTACAATAAACCAGCCTAATCTCATTCTCAGTTTAGCAATGCTCCTGCAGGAGCAGATGAAGAACGGCAGGGAGAGGCAGAGACACCAAAAGACGTGAAACACATTTTCCACGCACCTATTCCTGAAGCTTTGCCCTCTGGGATCGTGTTACTAATTTATTTCATTATTTCGACATCTTCGCAACAGAGAGAAATAGCAGGAAAGCGTCTTGAGGCATCTGAAAACAATCTCAGCTTCAGGCTAGAACGGAGCCCTCTCAGAAAAATGGGCTGTTTTATATTTCATTTTAAATTTAGCTGTTTTATTTGCTTTTACAGTTATTATCGAGGAAAGAGAGTGATAAATGTACGATTATGAATTCCTTATTTCCATAACGTACAGTGGATGAATGATAAAACATTTCTATTGTGTGAAGTGACATGTTTAATTGTTTTTCATCACAATTAGACTAATAGTTCAGCCGGGTGGGATCCAGGCGCATTTCCAGACATTCTGATTGTGTTCGAAAAGCTTTTTAAATGGTCCCGGCACACTTGGGAGGGTAAGAAAAAACAAAGCAATGCTCTGCAAAGTGGGCTTGACCCTGTTTTACATCTGACAGTGACAACTGACAGTGACACAAAAGCTTTTTGTAGTTGCTCTTAGTTGACAAATGTTACCTTCAGTGACACAAGCTGTGTTGTCTTGTTTTTTAAATAGTTTTTTAGCTTCTTTTTATTTCTGCTGAACACAAAAGAAGATATTTTTAAGAATCTGGGTAACCGAACAACGACAGTACCCAACGACTTGCATTGGTTTTGTTTACATACATTACAAATAAATGGGAACCACCATTGTTCGGTAAGACAAATTAGAAAATAATACTTATACTATACTTTACACAGCATCTCATGTCCTTCCAAAACAGACTTTTTTCTGCAGAACACAAGGGAAGTGATTTTGAAGAATGTTGGTAACCAAACATCACTGGGCCCCATTGACATCCATTGTAAGGACAAAAAACCACTGAGACATTTCTCAAAATATCTTCTTTTGTGTTCCACAATATAAAGAGTCATATAAAGGTTTTGAACAACATGAGGGTGAATAAATCATGACAGTTTCTTATATACTATCTCTTAAACGCATTTCCCCTCTTCATCCGGTTTGACTCGTCTTCCTCTGAATCTTTAAACCCACATTAAATCTACAACTATTGTGACCAAAAAATAAGATTAGGGGACTTCTCAATTGGCTCTTTTTGAATTAAAAATACAAAGAAACGTGCCATCAATACAATGCCAATACCTCTGTATTAAAGATGAAGGTGGCAGCACAAAGCGTTTTAATTCAGCTGAGGCTTATTCCCAACAGTCGAAATTTACTTTTAACTTAATGGTTTCAGCTTTTGCTTGTACAGAAGCATCCTGTGTTGTGTTAAAACCCTTTGCCCTAACCTAATACTGTACTTCATAGCCGGAATACCCAAGACACCACTTAACCAAGACAGTCTTAACAACCTCCTACATTTTCCACAGTAGGAACCCTTTACTTAAGGACTGACAATTTGAGATTATAAAGGAAACCATATTACCCATTTATTTAGTCGGCTCAGCTCTGTCTAAAAATACCCAAATAATATCCTAAAAATGTCGAAACCGGTTACATTACACCAAATAACAGTGCTTCAAAAAGGGGGTATTTCCTGCTTTCAAGGAATTGTATAGAGCTTTTCAAATTATAGTCTTGAATGCTTTATCGCTGTACAATCTGTGGGGAATGAATGGTTAAAATAGGCAGTTGGCTTAACGTAATAATCTTCCCTGATGACGTCAAAAGCCAATTGGAATAAAGTTTATACCACATTCCTCTTCACCCAGCAATTGCCTTTTCTCTGTTTGCCCTTTATAACAGTTTCTGCAGCGTGCGGATGCTATTTTTAGTCTGGTGCAGTCAGTCTGTGCCGACTTGTGTCTGCTTTAAGCACAGACATGCCCAGAACTGTGAAAGTGTGACAATGACTCTACTGAATCTAACTGGCAGTGCAGTAGAATAATATCTGTATTATACTGTATAACAATGTATGAAGAACTCTGCTTATTGAGCTGAATGGCAAATAATGCAGAATATATTCATAATATGTTAAAGTTAAACATAAACCTAATGAAATGGTTGCAAACAGCACAAAAGGAGATTGTTAGATAAAATTTACAAAGTTAAATTGATCATTTACCCAGAGGCTTAAAGTCTGTAATTTAGTAAGCATAAAATGAATTAGTAACAGATACTTGACTGCTGAAAAAGCTACATTTTTTAATTTTAAAGTTTAACAAAAAAATTGAATAATGGATTGCAATATGGCATTCTCCATATGTTTGTTCTGTAAGATATAACATGAACTGAACAAGCGTACACAAGATCTAAGGCTGCATCCAAGCCACGTCCCAGTATTACGTTATGATATATGCAGATAACGGATAAATCTCACTTTTACAACCGATAAGGTGACTGCATCATTTAGCATGCTTTAAATTAATAATCTGTTCTAAATTCAGAGTACCGATTACACCGTCTCAACAACGGCTGCATCCAGCGTGGACAAAATGTAAAGTTATAATGGATTCAAATACTTTCTATTGTCTTTTGTCATGTCGCATCACACTGCGTCGTGTCCACTGTAGAGACGGTGTTAGTGGTTTACCAAAACACTTCTTCTGACTTTCAAGACTGATCTGATGGGATATGTAATTATTTTATGAGTTAGCTCATTTGTATAAATTCGTACATACGATTATTAGGAAAAAGCAATAATGAAGCCCCACCCCTAACCGCACCCCTAAACCTAACCGTCACTGATGCGAATGCAGGTCATACTAAAATGTACAAAGGAGATTATACGAATTCATACAAATTAGACACCTTGTAAAGAATTTACAAATTGCCGTTAGATCTGTGTTGGACTTCCGGTTTACTTAAAACAGATAAAAATTGCAAGTCCATGTAGGTCAAAGAATTACCAAATTCATTTAAAAACTGTAAGACATGAAATTGCCAAAATGTGCTAATAATAAAACTGCCCCGTCCTGTGTTGGGTGGGGAGTATGCTCTTGATCAGATTCATTTAGCCATTCATTCCTGCCTGTCAGTTTTGCAGTTAAAGATGCAGTCTATAATTTCGTTTTTTACCGATATGACAAAGTTGACTGGGACACAGGCTTATTTAGAGCTGCTCTTCTCGGGGCCTGTGATTTACCTGTCGTATCTTATGAAAAATTCAGAGAAACGTCTGAAGTGGAGTAAACAGCTGCCTCGGGATGTTTATTCTACTGAAGTGCATTAAAAATGTATCTACATATCACAAACACATGAACCTTGCTTTAATTTCGATAATGTATTCAACAGACACGCTCACCTAGTCGTGGGGAAGTCTTTAATGATAATGCAGGTTAATTAACTGAACTTACTCTTTGGACTGCATGAATAAACATTCCGCCATGTGTTTGGAATATATAAATATCTTGTTCTTGAACAAATAAAATCGAGCTCATTTATAAATTAGCTGAATATATAAATAATAGATACAGTTATATAGATGATCTGATTTCTTCTATATTAAATAACCTGTTTACAGCGTACCTGCAGCTCAGACAATGTGGTGTTAATGTCTTAGAAATTGCGAGAACTTATCAAATGTTTGCGTAAGTTCATTTGGATATAAGCGCTGCCCAAAATGATGTGCACTTTCTCTCCAGAACGTCCTGGTGCGCGCGTTGCAGACCATTACGCAAATCTGACTTGACACGTTTGTTAAACTTGTGGGGTATTTTTACCCTCCGTATAATTTAATTTATCAAGACATTTAGAGACAGGACAAAGCCTTACTTTAAGCCTAAAATCAGCACAAAGGCGATACTTCAGCTTTTAAACTCCTCCGAAAGACATTTAATCAAGCGATGTGTGCCACAGCTGACCAATTACTTGTTTAACTTGCAATTAATGCTTGTAAGTGATGTCCCATGGGGGGGTTTACCTAAGCTTTATGCAGAAGTTGAATGTAATGAGAACCACTGTGCCGTTTTGGATTGTATTGCACTTCAGTACCTTAGATTTTAACATGCAGCCCACTTTTCCCCCGTGACCTCTAACATCTGTCTCTGAACACCACATGAGCTGTGCATTCAACCGCACAAACCTTTAGATGCTGCACACTTTCCTCTAGAGGAGAATATGCATGACTGCACAGCATGGATATATGGTAAGGGTGTGCTATAACAGTGTGTGCTATTTAAATGCAGAAATATGTATCAAATAGCATTCATGGATGTCATGTTTGTACATTTTCCAGCTATAATAAGATCATAATACCAAATAAATGTTGTTATTTATCTAAAAATGGTCAAATGATACATGGCTTATATGCAACCTATATATGGAGACGCAAAATAAATAAATATAGATGTTACATTTTTTATTCAATCTGCATTTCTAGATGTATTATGGTTCAGTCCGGTGTCTGTTGAATTTCAACAAAATCAAACCTCAAGAGTGACAAAGTCAGCCAACAGATTGACAGCATGACAAGACGCATAAAACTGTGGGAAAATACAGGTTATCACATACAAAAACATAAAAAAAACCTTCCTAAATACAGATAAGTATAAATAGTACTGTTATATTGCTTAAAATTGAATATGAATTTGAATTCTTTGGAGAATTTTGGTCTGAAAAAATACAGAGCATCTTTTTCCTCAGTTATCATTTACTGCAAATAAATGTAAATATTATATAAGAGATTGGTCCGGTGCATCACAGAGTACAATAATAAATGAGATTCAAATGTGGGCCACTGTGTGATCAGAATGTGCTTTTAGGAAATTTCTGTAAAGAGTCCCTTGTTACCGCTAGATCCTGAAAAATTCCCAGTAGCTCTAATTTCTGGAGTTGATTATTACATGCTTAAAGCTCTATATCTAAGGCAAAAACTAAATCCGTCACGTTCCTCAGTTTATAAAAAAAAGAAAACGTGTTTACATAATGCGGTGTAGTCTATATAGAACAATCATATCATATGTTTTAAAAGCAATGATGTAAATTATTTATTTTTGGTAGAGTCCTCCCATGAAATATTCAATACAAAAGTAATGGTTTAGTCAGGACCAAAATCATGGATAGCTTTATGCTAACTCTTACCATAAGGCTGATGTGTAAAAGCATCCATCTTTCTCCTTTGTTGCATCATCCCAAAGCTATTTTATTCTTGGATGAAATAGTCATGACATGAGATGTAGACATGAAAGATTAGAAAGACAACATAAGTGAGCAATTCTATTACACCATGCCGCTAACATGTGCTGTATAATGTTTATGAACTGTGTCTTTTGAAATTAGTAAAATTGCATCATTGATTATATAAGGCTACTGTACACATTGTTTTAATTCTAAATACTGTTGTTGATGTTCTTTTTTCAAACTGGGGAGAGAGTTGAAATTGTTTTTGTATTTAGTCCACAACTAACTGCACAAAACATTTGCAAAGAACTTGAACTGATAAATTAAACCAAATATGAAGGAACAAGATAGTCAACGATTTTCTGTTCTTTCCGTTCATGCTTCAACAGGAAATACATCAATACAAAAATAAAACTGTGTTCATCAATTGTTTTCATGGGATCTTAAATTTTTGCTTAATATGTGCTTATTATGCAATTTTTACGAAATACTATATATTTTTTTCTCAATTGAAAGCCAATTCTATTCAGACAGCAATTTTTTTCTGTCAATTGTTGAAGCTTCAGGAAACATTTATTTTAGAAATCTGTGATATATAAATTACAAGAAGTATAACATCTATTTCGGTGGCCTGAAAAGCCCAACTACACAGTAATGCCGGGGCCTCTACAAAATATTTTTTTCTATTTTGTTTAAAGAGTAGGTAACATATGTTTTTTAGGCCCTACTTTGGGTAATGGAGTGTCCAACAACAAGTTTATGTACATAAAATGTGTAAAAACACTTTAATCTCGTAACTATGTGCAGTTATTCGTACCCTACTTCTTGACTGACTCTCAAATGATTCGTTCCGCAATTCACCCGTCTAGGCCTCTCCTACCTGGTTACCTTGTGTCATGTGATTGGTCAGATGGTGTAGTCTGTTGTGATTGGTCAAACGCGTTCATCATTTGTTGCAAATGGAATGCCTACCATCATTACAGGATTACGGTTTACATGTGGTTGGATCTCTTTATATACATGTGTAGATAGAGATGGCGGCAATTTTACCGTACCAGTTTGAGCCCAAGTCTGACGAGGAAGAAGACGCTAATCCTCCACAAACTCCACCACGACTGGAGCAGGATGTTAGTCAGTGGCAAGTGACAACTCTTGTCATAAAAACTCTCAGTGTGACAACATACGTGTTGTGTTTTGCTTATCAATGAAGTAAATTATTATTTTTCTTAAAATACGTTTGTAATACTATTATTTCGTCTAATTGTGCGTTGTCATGGTACACAGAGCATTTAAAAAAGTCGACGTTATGAAAAATTATTGTAGTTTCACCCAAATATATCTATATAGGTGCACGTGCGACAAATGCGTCAAACTGCAAAGCGAGGATGAAAATATTGCTGCCAGGAAGTGCAACAGGTTGTTTACACATTATTATGAATCAATTTATGTTATGAAAAATATTCAGCTGATTGGCCTAGACTTGAAATTTGTTGTGACCCAATGGTCTGCTGAGATGTACTATAAAAGAAGAATTATATAAATCATTTAATTCCAATCTAAAATTATTTCATAAAACATTCTATTAAGTTCATAAACGTTTAAACTATTTAGATAATTAATTAAACCTTCTTTTGATCCCAGTAAGAAAAAGGACATTTACAACTCTCTTGTAACAGTATTATACATGGACTAGTTGACACGGCATAGAGTTTACGATGTTCGTATCTTCAGATGTTATTACAATACAGATAGTACTCGACTTAGTTCTTGAAACTAATACTTTGAGAATTCATGGATTGAACAATTAAATTAGCAGAGTTAATAGCAAGATAAACAAACTGTAACACACCGGAAACAACGTTACATGCTAATGTTAGCGTTATATGCATTAGCTAAACACAGACATAAGGTACGAAAATATTTCTTGAAGTTCAGACAAATATCAAAAGTCACACTTACAGATTGGGACTCAGTGGAGCTAAAAGGTCCAAATAGAGTTGGTATTTCCCCCTCTCTCAAGGATAGTCGTTTCACATATACTGCACTGAACGCGCCAAGATTATCAAAGCAATCATCGGTGAAATGACGCGCACACAGTACAACCCTGGGGTTATACTCCTTTGGTATTCTTTGAAAAATGAATTGTAACCATTTTTCCCTCAGACGTTCTTGCCTAGGTAGCTGAAATAAGACGAACTTAGTTTCACACTGTAGATCACAGACTCTAGACATGATACACATGCATCACGAACGTGCGACAGTGTTTGGGGGAGGAGACATAAGTTTTCCCGGCAGTCTCAGCAACACGTTTATGTATAGTGACGTAGATATGCGTCCACGACTCGTTTGTGTAATTCAGAGTCGACTCCTATTTTTACAAGCAAATAACTTTGTTATTTATTCACCTTCGGACTTACAACTTGACAGACAGCTTACTTTCAAACACGACAATATAACAGACTGCATGAAACGTCATTTTCATGATGTCATGTTACTTACGCTTTAAAGAGTTTCAAACTGTGAGTGACCACAAACGTGAAGACAAAAAAATCCTAGATTTGTCATCTTGCTCCTATAATGTGGGGTGCGCCTTGATGTGACGAAAGCACACCACACAAGAACAGATTTTCAAACACAGTCCTGACTGTGAACACAGGAAATCTCGCGAATTCTCTCGAGATTTCAGAAATCGCCCTGATTATCTAGTGGTGAGGCCCCGGCATGAGTATATTTTGATGAGTAGTAGAGTCCAACTATAGATCTCCGGCAGTCACGTGATCTGTTCTGTTTACACCGCCATCCTGGCAGGCAACGACAGCCGGGAGTGAATATGAAATTAATGGTGCCAGCATGAGTTTCAAGGCACAGAGTTCACTGCGCACTTTAATTCAAAAGACATAGACCTGTGTCATGATCCTGTCCTTCTTGTCAGAAGTTTTCTAGTTCTGTGGACAGGGTCATAACAGTATCATGTCTTTTGTGCTTGTTGTGTTCTGTGTGGAAACACTTGGCCTTTGTTGTGACTTGGCGGCAAGTGCCCTGTCCTGTGTCTTTGCCCCGCCCTCTTGTTTCACCTTATTCTCACCCTTAGTGTTTAATTCCCCTCACCTGCCCTGTTTCATTATTCCTTCGTTAGTTTCCCCACTTAAGGCCCCAGTGTTTTCTTTCCCGTGCCGGTTCATTTGCTATGTTTGAATTAAGTTTGTGTGAAGTAATTCCCTAGCGACTTGTTCCCTGTTCCAGTTTGCCTTGTCGTGTTTTCGTGGATTTATTTTTAGCATTTTGCCCCTTCGTGCGAAGTATTTGTTTGAGTTCCTGTTTTATTTACTATTTTCAACCATCATGGGTTTTAGTGTTTATTAAAATCTTTTGTTGCTACCGCCGGTCTGCTTCTGGGTTCTTGCCTCCTGTCATATTCATGACAGACCAGTGCATAGCAAAAATATAATCTTAATAGATTAAACATAACAGATCCCTATAATGCCCCCGGGATGCTTTTAACGTGTATCAATAAAGAAACGGATATATTTCCTGACCTACAGCATCTTAATATCTACAACTGCCTCATCAACTTTTCATCGTTTTACTCCAGAGACTCTTTAAAAACCTGAGTGATAAAAATTGAGGTGAATTTTGTAATGGATATTCAACTTTGGAGTCTTGGCTTTAACCTGCTATGGCGTCATTGGAAGGGTAAGTCAACTGTGTTAGCAGCTAACGTAATCGACCCTAGCTGTACTTGTTTGTAGTAGGTAGCCATCTTATAGGTAGCTGTTAGTAGCTATATCACTGATCTTGCAGGTTAAACATTCCCCCAAAAAACTGAATGACCCTCCATTGAAGCCACTACTGGTGGTCAGACAGGATGGGGTTGTGTTAGGAGCCCACTGCGATTGCACAGCTGGACTAGGCGAGCGCTGCTGTCATGTGTCTTGTTTACTATTTGGCAGCATAACGACAGAGAGTAAGAGATACGTAGTGGTGACGTGTTGGTTAGTATGTTTTATTGCAGTTTACCATTTAACCGTCTATCGGGGATTCCTGATCCTTAGGAATATAATAAAATGATTTGCCCTTTGCGTCCCCCCTCCTGTTCTGGCATCCTGGTAAACAGAAGCTGTACACCGTGTTAAAATAACACGATTTGTAAAGTCTGTAGATTCTGGATTTAAATTATTGTTTGACCACTGTCAATACCAATGCTACGGCCACTCTAGCGCTCTCCTGAATGCCTGCCAATATGGCGGAGTTCAGATTGATCACAAATTTCATGCACAAATCACACAAAGTTTATGCAATACAAACCTAACCATTCTCCATATTTAATGAAGGCTCAGGCGTTTCTATCACACGTACAACTTGATTCTTTATTTTCTTGCAGGCACACACACAAGCTGTTGCCCCGAAACGTCTTGTTTCAAGAATTGTTGACATACTTGACATTCTTTGCATAGACCACTTCTAACAAAGGCTTACATGAAGTACAGAATGAAAGAGAGAGAAGTCATTGGTTCTAGACTGAATAGATACTGCAACGGGTATGGCCACTTTTAGTCCCGTTTGCTGATATTATCCCTTTTAATGGCCTTTCATGTCTGGGTGAGTAACTGACATATTATTCCATATTACAGATATAATCTCTGCATTTGCGTTTTCACAAATCCAATACATCTATATTTATGCATTAGGCAGACACTTTTATCTAAAGCAACTTACAGTGCATTACGGCTTAACATCCTAGAAAATCCATGACCTTGAAGTTTTCTATGTACCAGTAGCTGACAGAAACAAATGACTGACACTCTAACATCTCTAGCATATGACAGCGGAGAAACACTGATGCTAGAGCTTTCTTACGATAAAAAGCAACCGTCGGTAACCGACAAAAACCAAGCCGGGGGGCATCTTTGTGCAGAGATTGTCTTATGGGGAGATGGAAAGGTCCCTAATACTTACAACTGAAGAAAGCGTAATGGCTAACATGGATCATGCCAGGCCCCCTCAGCCAATCATATAATGCCAGTGATGTCATTGGCCAGTGTTCACAGTTTAAAAGTAACATTTTTATGGTTAAATCTATATTGGTTAACTCAGTGCAGTGAAGCTTCTCCTGTAATTTATATTCATTAAAAAAACATCCTCTGGTCTCCTTATCTGTGTTCTGCTAAAGCCGTAGCGTTAGAATTAGCCGTTAGCTTTCTTGAATAAATGTTCAGTTTATGTATTAAAAATGTCTTTTCCTCTTTTGTGGTTTACATATTTCCATTTCTTAAATCCTACTTGTTAACATAGCTCCTTAAACTACATCTGTTTCTTAACTCTATCACAAAATGTCAAATGTTTAGAGCTACTGTAGAAACAACAAGGTGAAATCCATGCAAGCAGACCCGTGCTGTATGTAGCTCATTCTAAGGTAATAAAAACATAACCCTTCATTATGTATGGTCTTTATATGCATATTATATTGCATTTCTGTCAATAGATCCTCAAAAAATGATGCTGCCTCCACGTTCTCACGCGACATCAGATTGCATTCATGTGCAATTTTTACCTCGGAAACACATATTTCTGATAATTCCCAGAGCACTGACGCTGCGCATTAAACACAGCACCTTTAACAGTGCCAAGTAGGAAAATCATAAAACCTGCAGTGGTGAATGTCCAAACATTTAATCAAATCATGTTCAGATTAGAAATCACACCAATAACCATAATGTTGGACCATGCTGATCCAGAATAAGATTGCAAAAATTATAAACCTCGTATAAAATGAAAAGAAAACTAGGTTTACGATGAAAATTTTCCCATACAATTATCATGTAAGTATAACAATAAAAACATACTGCAATATTAACTGTAATATTTATCAGATAATAAAATCCACAGAGATTATTTGAACTGTTAAAATAAATGAAAGTAAAAGCAGGTTTCTGTCAGTTTCAGGACTTCGACCGGCAGCATTAATCATCAGTGCTATCCGAAAGGTCCTCTGAGGAGGCTAACTGGTTAGCATTTAGTACTAACAGACCCTGAATGCCCTTGTAATACAAAAGCGTGTTACCCACAGGACCTTAAAGCGCTAAATTGACATATGTTTTTGAATTAACTCTGACAGAAGGAAACTAACAAGCGCTGTAAGTCTGAGGTGATATGACAGTGGGGTTGAAATATTTTGCCTCATGGATGCAGTAAAAGCAGCGTCTTTCGGACCAACTCGACTGTAAACACATTCTGACGAGGGACTTCACAAAAGTGGAGAGAATTCCAAAGTGACTCCACAAGGGCAAAAGTGATGGACAGAATCGCCTGTGGACATAATTATGTCACTTAGAATTGTGTGGGATGATGGTCAGATGAGAATCTCTGTAGAGAAGCCGTGAAAATGATGCGGGCCGGTTCCCCCGAGAGCGTTCCTAAATGGAGATTTTGTCATCGTTGCGCCCTTGAAAGAGCGATTAGGTCCTCGTATGGTCCATAAAAACCTTTCAACAAAACCCACTGATGGTGCTTGAAAGCAAGTCAATTATGCTTTTAAACAAATCTCTCTAATTGTCACCTTACTGCTTCAACAAAGTGATTTTGCACAACAACTGAAAACAAACAGAAATGACTCGATCTCGATTTGTGGAATCGGGGACAGGGTGTTTTTTATTCATGGGGTAGCAGGTCTCAGGGGGTTCCGCCCACTTCTTGCCCTTGATGCCATCAAAAGGGCTTTAACTGCTTCGTCGTCTTGTCCTGTTGTAGGCCTTGCAGGAGGTCCATAGGGACGAGGTTCTGTAAGTTTACCGGACCATTTATAACCCTGATGAAAACCACTCGTTGGTCAGAAAACTCCAATTTACTGCGTGTGTATGCTGGAAGAAACCATGCCAATCTTAATCTTCTAATTGGGGAACCAATATCATAATTAGAATATTGAAACAAGCATGCCAGGGGTATGTTTCCTATACAACGGTTGCTTGCTGCTTAAGCACTATTGTACACTGCATTGTTGGGTAAATAAACATGTTACAGCTGTCAGGTATCCATCATTTGATTCATGTTGGATATGATGTAAATCTGCCGTAATGATGTTAGGGGGTGCAGTAATAACTTCTGTTCGGATAAAAAAAATTGCATTGACACTGAAAAGATGTTTATTTAAAGAAGTTTAGTTGTTAGTTTATTTATTTTTGATATTTTTTCGTTGTGCATCACTACACTTTGCACTTGAATCATGCATACAAATGGTTTCATATTGTAATCGTTCTTTTTGCATGTTGTTTCTAATTCATTCCATTTATGGTCTCTTTCTCTTTTGTGTATTTTTGTTATTGCGTATTGTTCATTTTATTATTTGCCTTTTATTTAGTTTTTTAAATTGTGTTAGATATTTTTTAATTTGTGGAAAAATTAATGAATTTTACTTTTCTGACAATCAAACCACTGCAGAAATGTTGCATATACAGTACAGCTGCCAATCCAAAATAATTAAATAAATTTACTATTTATAGGTAGGTACATGTTTAAGTAAAGTTTTAATTTTATCAACATTTCTCTCAAATTCCGAGTGACAATTTTTTTATTTGTAGAGAATTGAAACGAGACGAAGTGGTCAAAATAACTAATCTTAAATATTGCAAAGTAAACAAGTTCATATTCTTGTTTAAATAACACAATATTAAAAATGTTACATGAAGTTTTTCTGTGAATGTATTGTCATATTTGTATACTACAGTTTTTGAAACATATTGATGTACAGTATATATTATTTTAGAAATATTATTGTGTGGATGACAAACTTCCTTTGATACAATAAAGATGTTCACTTGAAAATGATCAAATAAATTGCCTACTAAAATAACAAGAAACACAGTGCAAACTAACATGGAACCAAGCTTCTAACCTCATGCTGTGAGCTTTGGTTCCGACCACACAAGATTGTGAGTGTTGATTGGAACAATGGTTTCTGGAAAGTTGGAAACATCTGAATCCCAATCTTTGCTTTTAATGACAGAATTTCCAATGCTTCTGGAAAACACCAAATTGTTTGTTTACTCCCAACCTTGATTAACTATATTTAGTCCATGTTGGGTGTTCTACAATGTCTCTTGTTTTTCAGAAGCCATCTTTTCATCTAGTAAACCTATAACATCACACACCACATATCCAATCAGTGGATCAAGTCACCCCCCGCTGTTAATACATTCACAGTTGCCTCCTGCATCTTCTACTGCATTATGCATGATGATGGCCAGCAGATCTCCAGGTGATCCGTTCTCAGTATGTGATGCCATTCTTCATCATCTATTTGACCTTGGTACGCTTGGAATATTTGTACATTTTAAACATTTTAACTGTTTTATATCTATATCGTGTGTTTTTGTTATTTAATACAAAAATGTGTTATGTTACTTGCTCAAAATGCCTGAATATGTGTGTATGTGTTGTAAATACAGATATCATGACATTTTGAAATGAAAAGTATTATTGCACAATTAAACCCCAAAATGTAAAGTCTACAATGACGGTAGGTGATAATTTTGCGTCCAGCTGGAAGAGGGGCTTATTTAGTAAGCGCTCATGTCTGTCGTATTTGAGGAGGGGACAAAGGACATGTGGGTTGGTGGATTTGGTGCAATAAAAGGCGGATCTTCTCGAGCGTCACACAAGAGAGATGGCATTCTGGTTGTTTTCACTTTAATAGACAAAGAGTGTGAATTGGAAAGCTTCAAAAGCTACTATGGGCCATACTCTGCTTCCACTGAGGAAAGTTAAGAAGACGAACACTAGATAGGAAGAGAAAACATGTTACTCTACACATGACACTTTCTCATCCTTAAGCAGAGAGACATCAGATGGTGTCAGTCATTCAGGTACCAGTGGCAACAGCCCACAGTTGTTCATGTGATTGCTGTGGTACTGAGGGAATACAGGTCTTGAGGGTTTGTGATCCAAAAGCTGTCGTACTCTTGTCACAACATCCCCGGTCCTTTGATCAGCCAATGGAAACAGTCAAACCCACATTTGTTCAAGGCTCAGAGCCCTGGGGAACCTTTGAAATCCAACCGTGACAACAAAAACAGCGCGCGACGTGAAAGTAAAACAGTTTGCAACTTTTCGCGAGTTGGTAACGGGAAAGCTTTGTGACATTCTGCCTCCCACATTAACAGGGATGCACAGAGCAATAACAGACCATGAGAAAGAAGAGTATAGTATTAGGGACTAACCAACTAAAAGTATTGACGCTACTGGGATACAAGAGAACTTTTAGTGCCGTGACAGTAGCTCATATGTTTTCTAAATCGCTTTTCCTTTAATGAGCTGTGGTATCATGAGCCTCATTGTTGCTTAACAAAACGGTACATAGGGCTGTTTTTTGTTTCATTGTATTGTTTCCAGAGCTGATGCAATAGCCAAATATTCTAATTTCCTCTAACTCTCTAGTAGTATTTGGTAGGAAAAATCTGTTTTATTTAACAAGGAATATGAACTTGTTTTCTTTGCAGTATTTGAGGTCTGAAAAAAATCCACGCCCTCTTTTCTTTTATGTTGGACAGTTTCTCCAGTTTTTATTTCATGCAGATGAAAATAATATTTTCGTTGGAAATTTGGTAAAAATATTTCTTTGATCCCCTGCTGATTTTGTAAGTTTGCAATCTTACAAAGAAATGAAGGGTCTATCATTTTTATGGTGGGTTTATTTAAACTGATAGAGACAGAATATAAAAACAAAATAAGGGGACAAAAATGTTATATAGAGGTTATAAGTTGATTTACATTTCAGTCAGTAAAATAAGTATTTGATCCCCGAGAAAATAATACTTTGTCCTTGGTGGAGAAACCCTTGTTGGCAAGCACAGATGAAAGACATTTCTAATAGTTGGTCACCAGGTTTGCACATGTGTCAGGATACATTTTAGTTCACTCCACTGTCAATCTTTAAAGTTTCTTCTGTCGCTTTGCAAATTGGAGTTTTAGCCTCCTATACAGATTCTCTATAGAACTAGGGTCTAGAGACTTGCTAGGACATTTAGTATGCTTCTCCTTAAGCCAATCTTTGGTTGCAATATGTTTTGGGTCTTTGTCATGTTAAAGGTACATACACAACCCATCTTAAGTGATCTAGTTAAGGGGAGGAGGTTCTCGTCCATGATTTTACGGTACATGGCCCTGTCCCTCAGCCCCTCAATGCGGTGACGTACCCTGTACCCATAGCAGAGATAAAAAGCCCTAAAGCATAATGTTTCCAACACTGTGCTTCTTAGTAGGGAGGGTGTTCTTGGGGTCTTAGTCAGCATTTCTCCCCGTCCAAAAACAGGAGTCAATTTTGGTCTCACAGCAGTGCAAGCACATTCGCCAAAGCCTTTTCTGAAACATTTTGATTTTCATTGTCGGAACTTCAGAAAAGCAAGGCAGGCCTTCTTGGGCAGGAGGACCTTGCGGGTGCTTCAGGATTTCTATCTATTGTGGCATAGTGTATTACCAATGGTTTGCTTGCTAACTGTGGTCCCAACTGTCTTGAAATCATTAACAAGCTTCTTCTGTGTAGTTCTGGGCTGATCTTTAACCTTTCTCATGATCATCTTTACTCCATTGGGGAAATCTTGCAGGGAGCTCCAAGGGCTTTTGATAGTTATTTCGTGCTTCTTCTATTTCCAAATAATCGCGCCAACAGTTGTTTCCTTCTCACCAAGCTTCTGTCTGTAGCCTATTCAAGGTTTGTGCAGGTCTACCAGCTTGTCCCTGACATCCTTTAAAACCTATTTGGAAGGACCATGGTGGTGGAGAGGTTGAAATGGAAGATACAGATTCTGTTGGCAGGTATCGTTTATATACATAACTGTCATGGTTCTTCAACAAGGACATGGTAGGAGAACCCAAGTGCAGGCAGACACAGATTTGACGGGGTTAACAGATATTTTAATATACAAAAACAGGAAAAAAACTAAAACCATAACGAGGAACCGGTGCTGGGGATTAGCACTAAGGAGAGGCTGACGAGGAATGAGAGGGGCGGGGCCAAAGACGAGACACGAGAAGGAACTTTGTCTTTCCCACATAAAACCATCAGGCAATGCCATGGCTCCACTCGAGACAGGAATAAAACATGGCATGATAGTGGAACCATGACACATAACAAGCTGATTTAGGAGAACTTTCTTAAAGTGACAGGACTAATCTGTGGTCCATATAGGCACATAACCAATCTGTGGAGCCAGAATTCTTGATAGTTGGTAGGGGATCAAATGCTTATTTCACGGACCAAAATGCAAATCAATTTATAACATTTATACATCATTTTTTCTGCTGATTTTTTGTCTCTTTCAGTTAAAATAAACCTACCATAAATAGTATAGACCCTTCATTTCTTTGTAAGCAGGCAAAATTACAAAATCAGAAAAGGATGGAATAATTATTTCCCTCACTGTACATATAAATAGTTCATTCAGAAAAAACTGACAATAACTTTGAAATAGTTGAAATCGTTTTTTTTTCCGTGGCTGGTATATAGTAACAGGTTTAGTATAGAAACCTTAAATAAAATGCCAAAGACATAATCTGTTGTTGCTCATTATGTATGTTGATAAACAAATAAATTCAAGCTCTGAACAGAATCATTTTCAAATTTCTTAAGAAATGCGCTTTGAAAGGCATTATGGATATTTGTCAGGAGAATTATGCTCCAGGGTGCCCTGCTTTACTGTTCTCATCGAAGGGGTTTACGGCAGATTGTCGCCATAATCTAGGCAACACAACAACACGTTAAAGAGGTCCCGTGTCAGAGGAAGATTATTTGAGGAGAGATAGGGGGAGGTGCATGTAGTGACATGACGTGAGAGAAAGATGGAGATAGGAAAGGGCTGCCAGATGTTCTTCAATCATATTCTGTTTGGCCTGGTTGCTTAATATTGATCACATGTTTTAATGCAAGATTAAGCACATGCTTGACAGCTAAAATAGCCCCTCTCTTCACCAAGAGCTTACCGATATAAGTCAGGGGTTAATTTAGCAAGAATTCAGGGAGGTACAGAAACCGTGGTCACTGTTGGTGCCAATAGTCAATTGCAGCGATTACCAAACTTTTTAATTCCAGGATCCACCGAGTCAGGTAAAATATATCTTGAGACCCACCAATATAATTTTCTATAAATATGAGGAGAAAATACAGTGTCATCCTCTTAAAATAGAGTCGTTTTTACTTGCTGCATGTTGATACTTTACCAGTGCAGTGGTGCTTCTGGGTGTCCTGCTTGAGTTTGTGTCCTGGCTCATTGTCCAATTCCAGCATTATGGATGTGACATACAATGAGAAATCCAAACTCACGGAGAAAGTATATATGATTAAATTTATTAGTCCGGCTATTCATTTTTTCCTAAACCTCTGTTGGTAGAGTCCAGACATCAGAAACTGATCAGTCTAAAAGATAAGGAAATATTCATGGGTATGGATGTGTTTTTTGAGAGACAACATACTTTGTAGAGAGAAGGACTGGCTCTTCATAAAACAAAATAACTGTATTATATTTTCAATTTAAGGTACCCATTTATGAGGAATTTGGACCGTTACAATTTTGTCATTTCTGAAACAAGAACTTGACCTGCATACCATGACTATGGAAGACCTTGCTTTGAAAATGATTTAAAAGAGCTTCAAAAACCTTTGGAGGTACATCAGAATTTAATCTATCAAACTTTTTAAAATATTTTTTTCATGGTGGGGTTGGCATTTGCATGGAATTTCAATCACTATCCTTTATTGAATGAAGCTATAAAAACCAAAAGCCAATTCCAAAGTGGTATTCACTAAAGGAATGATGAAAAATGTGATTCTGGCATATTTATATTCTAAAGCTTTTCTTCACTAGTGTGATTGAAGCACGTAATTCGGCTCCTTAATTTGCAGAAACCCATGCCCGGTTATCAAACTCTTTTTCATCATTTGATGTATTACCGCTGCCATTATAAATGCAGAAAATACACACAAACATCTCTTTTTAATAAAATCCTGTTTACAGTCTGCTTACTGTGGGTGGTAACAGCACTTGGTTAATTGCACCAGGCAAAGAGTGCTCACTTTTGTGCATTAGGAACAATGTTTAATAAGCCTTGTTTACACAGATAGGTGTGTGTGTGCTAAAAAGAATGACAGTAACCTCATTTAAATACTCATGGATGTTTGCCTCAGCACATTTATTCACTGGTTAAACTAGATTGGAGCTGGTTCAAGCTTTTACGGTCACACTGTTCAGATTTGACACCGAGACCTCAACCACATTCCTTCTGTTTCAAAAGTAATTTTTTGAAAAAGTGTTTTAACAAGTTTTTGCTCTTTGTAGGACCTGAGACCGATCAGACACGCATAACTAATTACATTTCTTAAATATTACAACAACATCCCTCACCCCACCAGCAAGCTAGTTGATTGGGGGTCTACAAGATCTCTGGTGACCATAGCAACTCACACCAAACCATCAAGATAAGAGTATTTTACGACCGAATGGAATGTAGGGAGCTGAACTCTCTTTACTCACTTTGGGGACAGACATACAATCCTAAATGCATTTATATGGAAATGTACATTTATTCATTTATAACATCCATGTATTAATGTTCTTGTTGTTATGTCTGTTTTCAACATTAATCCAAAGTATCCATGAATGTGTGTTTAACTACTGGAATTATTAGATTTGTAGTAACTCATTTAACCTAGATGATATTTAGATCATGTTTGGTGTCTATGAGCTACATTTGTGATGTCCTTAATGTTGATGTTTGTTGTGTTTTGGTAACTCTTTTCATATTAGTTTTATCAAGCTCTTAGAAGTCTTCTTAGTGAACATCCAATCAGCTTTCACATGCAAAACACCATCTAAGAGACAAAGACAATTAACTTTCCTTCCAAAGTTGCCTTCTCCTGATTGGATCAGTCACGTCTGTAGGATGTGACATCCTTACAGTTTAAAAGAGACCACGAGAAGAGTCTCTTGGCGGGGTTTTTTAGGAGTTGTACTTCAGGTTCTCAGTTTGTGGGGTTTTGTTGTTTCTCTCCTCTCTCTTCTTGTGTTCTGCATCTCCAAAGGATGGACTAGAAGACTTCACCTTAGACCCATAAGTTTGTTCCAGACTGCAGCCTCGTCTTTCTAGGAACAGATCCTCTGCATAAAACTGGTTCTCTCTGATCCCTTTCAGCCAAGATCACTTGGAGCCTTAACTGTCATGGTTCCACTACCATGTCATGTTTTATTCCTGTCTCAAGTGGAATCATGGCATAACCTATGGTTTTGTGTGAGATTGAATAGTTCTTTCTCGTGTCTTGTCATTGTTCCCTGCATCTCGTTCCTTGTCAACCTCTCCTTAGTGCTAATCCCCAGCACCTGTTGCTCGTTATGATCCTCTGTTGTTTCCCCTATAAAGAGTCCTCACGTTTCTTTGTCTCGTTGCTCGTGCATTACTTGTTATACCATGTTTGCTGTTCGTTTCCTGGTACATGTTCTCGTAGCTGTTGATCTCTGTAGTCTGTATACTTGTTACCTCGTTCCTGTGTCCCATTATAGTAAGTGTCAGTTTAGTGTTTGTTCCAAGTGTTTGTTTTCTTAGTTTTAGTCTAGTAGTCAGTGTCCTTGTTTATTGTTGAAGTATATTATTACCTGTATTGTTTTTCCCCATCGTGGGTCTTTGTTTTGTGTTTATTATTTATTTAATAAATTCTCTGTTACCACCATTACCGTCTGTGTCTGCCTGCACTTGGGTTCCCACGCCATGTCTCTATGTGAGATTCATGACAGAATGCACGAGCCTAACTCGAACCCAGTAGGCAGCATGGACGGTACGACGTTGTCCTTGCGGTCTCGCCAGGCCCACTTGCTGCTTGGATTCCGCCAGGGGTCTTACGGTGACCAGGAGTTCGCCAGGGCATTCTCGGCGGTGGCGGAGGTGACCGAGTTTGGTGAGGCGGAGTTGAAGACGATCTTCAACTGCTGCCTCACCCGGCGCCTCACACCGTCAGAGAAGAGGCTGCTGTCTCCCTTGGGGTTTGCGGACATGGTCAGGTACGTGGCCAACCGGAGCGATCCCGGGGGTGAGGTTCCACATGGGACTTTCGCCCCACGGTCGAGCGCTGCGGAGGGTCTCGTCCTGGCTGCCGCTGCCCTGGGGGATTCAGTACCCTCTGGCTCGAGCTCCACGGTCGCCGGTTCTTCTGGTGGAGTCCGAGATGAGTGGGTGGCTAGAGACTCGAGGACGACGTCGCGGGATACCTCCTTCCCGGTACTCCCTCGGTCCCCCACTGGCCCGGCTGAGTCAGCCGTGGGCCAGACCGACCGTAGAGGGAGAAGGCCACGTGGAGGTCGTCCCAGGCCGAAGTTGCTGTCCTGCCACCCAGTGCAGCAACCGGCAACAGTTCCGGGGTTCCCGAGTCCGGAGTTCCCGAGTCCGGATATCCCGAGTCTGGTGGTCCCGAGTCCTGTGGTCCCTAGTCATGTGGATCTAGTTCCGGTGGAGCCGCCAGAGAGCGCTGCCCAGCCGCCAGAGAGCGCTGCCCAGCCGCCAGAGAGCGCTGCCCAGCCGCCAGAGAGCGCTGCCCAGCCGCCAGAGAGCGCTGCCCAGCCGCCAGAGAGCGCTGCCCAGCCGCCAGAGAGCGCTGCCCAGCCGCCGTCAAGTCCGGCATTCCAGCCGGCATCAAGCCCTGTCCAGCAACCGGCACCGAACGCTGCCCAGCCGCCAGAGAGCGCTGCCCAGCCGCCGTCAAGTCCGGCATTCCAGCCGGCATCAAGCCCTGTCCTGCCGGCCTTCCAACCGGCACCAAGCCCGGTCCAGCAACCGGCACCGAACGCTGCCCAGCCGCCAGAGAACGCTGCCCAGCCGCCAGAGAGCGCTGCCCAGCCACCAGAACGCGCTGCCCAGCCGCCGTCAAGTCCGGCATTCCAGCCGGCATCAAGCCCTGTCCTGCCGGCCTTCCGACCGGCGTCAAGCCCTGTCCTGCCGGCCTTCCGACCGGCGTCAAGCCCTGTCCTGCCGGCCTTCCGACCGGCGTCAAGCCCTGTCCTGCCGGCCTTCCGACCGGCGTCAAGCCCTGTCCTGCCGGCCTTCCGACCGGCGCCCAGCCCTGTCCAGCCGGCCTTCCGACCGGCGTCAAGCCCTGTCCTGCCGGCCTTCCGACCGGCGCCCAGCCCTGTCCAGCCGGCCTTCCGACCGGCGCCCAGCCCTGTCCAGCCGGCCTTCCGACCGGCGCCCAGCCCTGTCCAGCCGGCCGTCCGACCGGCGCCCAGCCCTGTCCAGCCGGCCTTCCGACCGGCGCCCAGCCCTGTCCAGCCGGCCTTCCGACCGGCGCCCAGTCCTGTCCAGCCGGCCTTCCGACCGGCGCCCAGCCCTGTCCAGCCGGCCTTCCGACCGGCGCCCAGCCCTGTCCAGCCGGCCTTCCGACCGGCGCCCAGCCCTGTCCAGCCGGCCTTCCGACCGGCGCCCAGCCCTGTCCAGCCGGCCTTCCGACCGGCACCAAGCCCTGCCCCTTCTGGACTTCCCCCAGTCTTGTCTTGTTTGCCCCCACCCCCCCTCCCATGTTTGTTGTTTTTGCTGTCCCACCCCAACCCGTTTATTGTCTTGTCATGTATGCCCCTTGTCATGTTTGCCTTGTCTGTCTGGTTTTTGTCCTTGTCCAAGTTAGTCTTGTCTTGTTAGTTGCCCCTTGATGAACACCTGGAGGTGTTCATTTGAGGGGGGGCTTATGTCATGGTTCCACTACCATGTCATGTTTTATTCCTGTCTCAAGTGGAATCATGGCATAACCTATGGTTTTGTGTGAGATTGAATAGTTCTTTCTCGTGTCTTGTCATTGTTCCCTGCATCTCGTTCCTTGTCAACCTCTCCTTAGTGCTAATCCCCAGCACCTGTTGCTCGTTATGATCCTCTGTTGTTTCCCCTATAAAGAGTCCTCACGTTTCTTTGTCTCGTTGCTCGTGCATTACTTGTTATACCATGTTTGCTGTTCGTTTCCTGGTACATGTTCTCGTAGCTGTTGATCTCTGTAGTCTGTATACTTGTTACCTCGTTCCTGTGTCCCATTATAGTAAGTGTCAGTTTAGTGTTTGTTCCAAGTGTTTGTTTTCTTAGTTTTAGTCTAGTAGTCAGTGTCCTTGTTTATTGTTGAAGTATATTATTACCTGTATTGTTTTTCCCCATCGTGGGTCTTTGTTTTGTGTTTATTATTTATTTAATAAATTCTCTGTTACCACCATTACCGTCTGTGTCTGCCTGCACTTGGGTTCCCACGCCATGTCTCTATGTGAGATTCATGACACTTAACAAACTGCATCAGGACACTTTCTTTCTTTTGACAGGCAAGACGTGCAAGTATCAAACTTAGTCTTATTAATGTATGCATAAGGCATCATTAATCCTTTTAACAAAGGTGCTTTACAAGAAGGAACTGATGTTTAGTTCAGATCTTCTGAATATCATATACTGCCATAAATCCATGCTCTGTTCTTCTCTCTGCTTCAACTTCAACCTCCTTCCAACGCTAAACTGTGTGTGTGTATGTTAGATTAGTGTGTGTCTAGTCTAGGTATTAAAGTCCTGTTTTATTTCACACATGATGTTGTTTGTAGTTCATGCTCATAATCCGGAGTCCCTAAACATGACGATTCTTGCTACCTGCTCGTAATGCTAATTGATTTCCCCAAATCATGAATTTGATCCAGATAATTATAATTTATCATAATTAACTAAATTCATCCCAATTTGGGTTGATATTTATTTCCCTTACAAAGGGGATGTGGAGAATACATTACTTATAATTGGAATCAAATCTCATGATAATTCCTACATATTTGATGAAGAATAATGTTTAAATAATACTGTTCCTCATTGAATTCCCTACATCTTAATGCTTTTAACCATGGTAGTCGAAATGCTAGGTGATTCTAGGTAAGACTGAAAAACTGGGTTCTGAGCCAAAAGCCTTTTAGAGCGTAGTAAAAGTAAATGAACCCTTCTCCCCTTATGTAGTGATTATTTGACTGACACTTTCCAGAGAACATGATGTGTAATCGACCACGGCTACGGCTAACACTTTGTAGTCAACAAACATTGTTATGCAATGGAAGTGAGTCATAAGTTTCTATTTTGCATTTACCATCTATCTTAATCTAAAGCCAAAGTTTCTTGGAGCAAAACAACAAATCTCACATTATTTGTAGCAATAAATCATAGTCAGTTATTCATTATGCAACTTTAAAGCTTTGACAGCATCCTTACTGCAGTTCAAAAGTTTAGGGTCACTTTACGGAGGGTCCGGTGGAATTATATATTTTTTTTAAGTTTCAAACAATAACGATGTCAAAAAGTATAACAACGCATCTGCTCACATACACAGATGCACAGTGCTTTTCGTCAACGTATATCACAGTCCTGTGTTTCGCCTTTGTTCTTATGGTAATACTAACAAGCCTATAGCCCAAAATGTAATAAATCACCGCAAGACATCCCCATTTTCAGAAATGAGCATTTTAAATGTACACATTTGTTAAAATTTTTAGTTCAAATTTTCCTAAAACAGCAGCACTGTCATGAAAAGCAAATGGTTAAAACCACAAAATGTTCCGTTTGTAAATGTTGTCTTAAATGTCAATCAATGCTCTTTTTTTTTCAAGTAACGTTTGCATTTGAGTGAGTTTACCACTCTTTTGTCTTTATTATATTTAATACTTCTATAATTTGACCAGAGAATGGGTTAGTGACCATAAACTTTAAACTTTCTTTTGACCAAATAAAGTAATGTATATTTTGTATTTGATGTTTTGATGTATTGATGACAGTAGCTCACTTCTCAAAAACTTGGCTTGCCTTAGTTTCTAACCCATTGTTTCGCTGCCAGATCAATAGTTGATATTAAATGCCTCCTGGATGAAAATAATTTGTACTTTGAGATTCAGAGTCAAACAATACAGATCATTGTTGAATATCTGCAACTAGTCAGGCATGAGAATCACAATGCAGGGGAAATACACCAGACAAAGACACAGAGGTGAGAGTTGACTTCACTAGATGGATCGCGCTTATTGGTGAATGACTCTCTTAGTCACTCTGAAAAGACATCAGAGTAAATGCACTTCCCGAGTCTGCACAGACCCGTCTTTGAGTCTACTGGTGCGGACGTAAGGTTTTATTTCTGAGTTGGCAAACAACTGACACAAGGTATAATTTTCTCACTGTGGGCGCTTTGTTTTTAGTTAACATTCAGTTCTGTGGGATCGCATCTGCTTTAGAAAAACACTGCGCAGGCTCATTTGGAATGACCATTTATTTCTTAACCGAGTCATTGCATGCAGCCATTAGATGTTTATATAGCGGAGGAGTAATTTGAAGTAATGAATAAAATATGTTAATGTTAGCTTGCAGATACTAAGTTTTTTTTTAAATGTTTTATTTAAACAGCAATCTAGCAATCGTAGCCAAATCATATAATTATATCCCTATTGTCTTTTCATAAGGAACCACTTGGATTTCCATTTAAATCTGTCGTAGGTAAATTCTCCATTTTATCTGATGGAAACTATTCACAAAGCAGTTTGGCGCACTTCTGCATAAATTAAGTACGTACTTAGATCTCAGCGTTGCTCAAACCTCATTGCTAAAATTGCGATATCAATGGAGTAACAAACTGTTCTCACTTCTGCAGGTTTGACAGCTCGCTAGATACGCGTCCCCAATGCTTCTCATTCGCAGACTCTGCAATTGGTTGGATGATAATGAGTGGGTTGCTTGGTAACGACAATTTGTGCGGTATTTCCCAAAGGAACACCTTGTAGTCATTAAGTCATTTATTCCGAGCACAAAGAGTTTGGATTCCCTGTTCTCGCCTTTGCACATATAGCTGCCAAAAGTGACAGTAGAGTGGGACAGGCTGGTCATGCGACTGGTTTTAACATACAATGAGTAGGGATACACATATGCATATAGTGTCACATCTGTGTGATGAAAAATGATAAAATGTTGAGATCTATGTTTAGATTAGTATGAAGGTATGGAGATGCATTGTGGCCTTGTTTATGTCTGGTCGATTGTTTATGTACTTATCCAGTAATCATGTTATGCATTAACAATTTATATATTGCAGAATTTAATAAATTCTCAGCGTTTTATTTCATAATCTAAAACATTTAACAATTAATTTCGCAAGATGTATTACAATTCACAGGAAGTTTTTTAAACAAACTGTACTTATTGAATCAGTCAGAAAAGGACACTGGGCAGCAAAGGTCTACCACTGTTCAGGAGTGAGGAATAAAAACGTCCTGAGAAAGAACATGGTTTACGGCAGCTAGAACCAAATAACCAAGGCTGTGTTATAAAACAGTTGCTCACACAGTTCACCTTTCCTGTGTGTTACAACATGCAGTGAGAAAAGGTTTTGTGTGCAAAATGTGTTTCCTACCCACAGAGAGTACTCCTTCAGAATTTCCTTTCAAGATTGAAAGTTGGCATTAGTCCTTATCCTGTACGTAGGAGGTGTTGAGTTTTCCATCATCATTTTGCTACTACAAACCCTGTGCTATTGCCTGGACCACAGATAGTCGATTTGGGATTGAAAAAGCTACTTACGTTAATAATGAAGAGCTGGTAGCTTGTAAGAATTTAAGCTTTATTTTCACTTTAAGTATTTAAACTAAAGAGAGATTTTCTTCTGAAAAAAGTCTTACAGATATTATATTGAAGCCATTCACAAGAGCATGTTTTTATTTAATTATAAGATTTCATTTCGTAACTAAAGTATGAACAAAAAGGGGCTTGGTCAGGGTTACAGCATTAAATTTGACTAGATGCATTTACACACACTGCAACTAAAAACTGAAACAGAGTACATAACTTAGAAACAGCTTAGAGTTTTGCTAGAGCAACAATAGGTGCCGAAAGGTGCAGATATCAGTCAACAGATTTTAAAGAATATTACAAACAGTATTTTATAAAAATAAAATATAAAACATAAAATACACTACCATTCAAAATTTAAGGATCACTTATTCATTTATCATCAATATTTTGTCAAATATATTGAATAAATAAAAATACATAATCAAAACAATTATGTAATGATGATGATTTACAGTATGTTGTGACCAAAGTAAACTTAAATAAATAGGTAATTAGGGCGGTTTCCATAATAGGGATTTTGCCAGGACAAGGCCTTAGTTATATTAAGTTATTTAAGTCGTTTTAAAACATAAATTTCAAAAAAGAAAAGTTGAGACAAAACAATCAAAGTGATATATTTTAAGATATGTCAGTGTAAGGTTATTTTTTTTCGATCAAGACAGCTCCAACATTTAAGTTAGTCTGCAACTATTAAGCCCTGTCCAGGAAACCGGCCCATGTTTCAACAAGTAGATTTATGTCTACAAAAATAATTTTAAATATATACTTTTCAACTTTTCAAGTTCACAAAATGCATTTCAGTCAAGTGATCCTAAAGTTTTCAACGGTAGTATATAGATGAGTTGAGAACAAATTGAAATAAGAAGATGCAGAAACCTCTCCAAAAGGCCTATTTGTTTGATGAGTCATTTATTTTCTTGAACCATCTAAATGAACCGATTAAGCAATACAACAGTCATATTTGTAATTTTGTTGTGTGATAACCTCGATTTTTTTCACAGTTTTCATGTGTCTTGTCATGCTGTCCTTTTACATTGCGGTCAGTCCTGAGGTTTGATTTTGTTCAAATTCAACAGACACTGGACTGGAATGGCCACAATACATCTAATACATCTTTTTTCCACGGCTATATAATATCTCTAACATCTGCTTCTTTAACTTCCAATTTAAATTCCAAATCTATGTTGTGTTTGCTACCTCAAGTCAAATTTACCAACCAAATAGGAAAATAGTCATTCTCAATCTACACTGCTCTTGCTCGACTATCTTTAGCTGTGTCGCCCTCCATATTTCCACTCTGAGGATGCAACCACCATGACACATCTGTATGCACATGGGCCGAGGTGAGCCTGAATGAAGACCCAGAGCCCCCCCCCTCACCAGGTGTCTGTATGGATACAATAATCTGACCTGCTGCACTTGTGACTGAGCACGAGCAGATGGCCACTGAGAGCATTCTATTTATACCGTATAGAGAGAGAGAGAGAGAGAGAGAGAGACAGAGAGACAGAGACAGAGAGACAGAGAGAGACGGTGTAGTAGAGGGTCATGGATGATCGAGTCCATCACTGTTGAAGGTGCATCCAGAGAGTGTGTCAAGAGACACCGCTGATAAACACAGTTCTCTCTGCAGTTACACGCGACTGGTAAAACACAGCGGATGAAAAACATGTTAAAGTCTATTTTAGAGCAATGTGTTTTTTGGCTTCGCAATGTTTCACTCTGTATGACAGGCACCAAACACAAGCTATTGCTTATTTGTGAGCAATACCAAAGAAGGCATGAAGACTATAATCGAGAGAAAACTGAGCCAAATGCATTTTGGGGGATTCACTGAGGATAAAATACTGTGATATCTGCATTTATTCGGGTTCCCTGTGTTGTGTTGATTCTTGCCCTATTCTCCAAAGGAATGCAATTTCAGATAAAGCAGTTTCCCAGTTTGCAAGCTGGTTCTGTTTGCTACTGAAGGTTTGCAGTGTGCCACTGCAATCCAGGTGCTCGAAATGGGTCTGCAAAAATGGGAAGCCCGCCCCAAACTCACACTATTGGTTGAGCCAAAACCATCAGGCAAACATATCTATGCTTTTAACGCACATTGACCTTTTTTTACCATCGTCGCAATGTCAACATTAGTCATGACTTATTATTGTAATTAAATAGGGGTGGAAGGAAGTGTTTAAACACTTCTTATAAAAAATATATATATTCAGCCTTCACTTCACAAGGTATATGTGATATTTATGACAACATGAGCTTGTGGCCTGAAGAAAGGGAGGCACCTCTGGGATAAGAATGTCATACTATAATGTAAAAAATGTCCACTCTATAGATTCAAATCCTATTATCTCAAAACACTAAAGCATTTAAACCCTCTCTACTGCAGGGACACCCTATGGCTCATATTCTTATGAAACGCAGATGAAATAGAAGTTAAATAATTCCTCTTTTACTCTGAATTTCATCGGAAAATGAAACGACTAGATTTCTTCAGTTAGTTCAAACTAAAAATGTAGAGTAAAGTAAAGTAAGTAATAAATGTTTTTACATTTTCGAGGCTGACATTGGCAAAAATGCCTTGGACTAGTATACGTTCTCTTCTCTGACATGTGATCGAATGGCTAAAATTTTCCAAGCCAATGCAAATGTGTCATGCTCAGGCACAATCATTCCTAATCAGATTTTTGAGAATGGATTGTAAATGCAATTTACAAAATAAATATTTTTTAAAAATAAATTGCATTATTGCGTTATTGCCTTACACATAATTTGATCACTGTAGGATGTAATTTAGTGTAAATTGCACATCACCCTAATGTTACTTGTAACTAATGAAACAATTTGTACCTTATAAATGTAGAAAATAATAATTATCAAAAAGCCAACAAAATTGTATTGCAAGCTGATCACTGGCTGAGATCTATAGAGGCAAAACATGGCAACCAGCACAAGTAGAACAGGTCTGGTAATTTGAAAAAGCAGAGACAAATATAATATTCTGTGGTTTTGAAAAGATTTATGATATTTGAAAAGAACTGTATTTTGAGGTTGCTGCTTTTTGCAAGGACGGAGAACTAATCTACGATTTCTTTTCAAGTCACATAGAAGTTATACATTTTGGAGTGTTTGCCACAATGCACGCTGTGAAATGCGCTATAGAAATAAAATTAAAATTAGAAGCAAAGACCAATGTAAAAAAAATGTATTCAACTTAAAAAAAGAAGTTTCTGTGTTGCCTACAATTTTTAGTTAATTCAACTTCACGATAAACTCATTGAGTTAACTACTATTTTTAAGTTGAATCAACTTAATCTTAAAATTCAGTATGTGCAGGCGTGATAGATGTAAAGCAAAACACTTGACCTCAAAAGCTATATTGAGTGGCTGATGTAATTGCGGCAGTTGTTTTACATTGACAGACACGTGCAGCTTACAAACAACACAATGCTATGTCAATGTTATTTCGCAAAGTTTATTTCACAATTCGTTTTTTCTTTTTGCTAAAGTCATATCTTTTCTCATCTAGAGCACCAAGCGAGTCAATGGCAACCCCTCAAAATTAGCAAATAAATACAGCATAACGCATAACACACACGTGCTAACACCGGTGTCTGTATTCATGGGCACTTAATTGCCCATCAAGCCCACATGAAGAATGCACAGCATTAACTCCGACTTAACCAGACCCGATGTCAGTCAGACTGCAGAGTCTCTGTCATAAAGGTCTCAGCCTCACTGATTTTCACTCAGGCGGGGAAAGAAGTCAGGCAGTGGGGTTCGGTCATCCTTGAAAGGCCAAATAGGAAGTGATGGTGTCCCACAGTGCTGGATCTGTTTCTCTGCAGGAACCCAGGAATGGATTAGTAAAGGCTTTGGCTGTGGTTTGACTGGCTATAACCATAGATCAATGGACGGCCTTTGAGTGCAGGACAAATAAATAAAGTGCACTTAAGCACACCTTTGTTATACAAACGGACAAAGTGAAGCCCAATGCTGAATGCTTTCTGGGTCATATTTCACATAATTATAAATATTACATTACATAATATAAATATAATTATCATATATCTTATCATATTATCATATCATATCATTTTTATTTTAACTTTTTCTAAATTGTTGCTGCATATGCGAATAAAATCCTCCAATGTGTATTTACATAAACATGTAATTGCATAAATATGTTCTTACATATATTTACATATGCTACAAAAAAAACATTATATAAGTACAATCTGAGCATTATGTTTAGGAATGGAGTCAAATGTGTATAATTGTCAATTTTATAATAATAATAATAGATTTACAACCAGTGTAAGATTGTGTAAGAAATTACTTTTTGGTGGAGTTTTGGTGTCATTTCTCATTATTCATGGCTGGCAGATTTTCTAAATCTATGAAATGTATTACTTTGGACTCGAAAATGATTACTTTGGATTACAAAGTAAATGACAAATCTCTGCTAGCGGCAAATGCCCACTCGAAATCGAAATTCGTCTTATTTTCTGGTAAAAAAATTACTCTCACATTTTCCATTTGGTTTTGATAGATCACCCAAAAATAAAAATTCTATCACTGTTACTACGTTTTTTTTTTTAACCTGTCTGACTTACTTTCTTCTGCAGAACACAAAGAAAGAAAGACATTGAAAGGACAAGAGGGTGAGTACATGATGTCAGAATTTAATGAAATGTCACAAATACGAGCTTATTTTAAAGTGTTACTGATACTATCTCAGAATACAAGAGCCACATTGCTTTTCATTTCTCAATATTTCTATAGCTTAGCATTGCATAAAAAGTGTCATGTGTTTGATCCCAGAGAACAAACATAATGATAAAGTGCTTGTCTTGAAAGCACTTTAAGTCCGTTTGGATAAAAGCACCTGCCAAATGCATACATGGAAATGTAAATTTCTCTTGCATTTGAAACAGTCATCCTATATTTTATGATTCCCCCTTGAGGTACACCTTTAAGACTTTTTGTAAACTGCTCAATTGCTTTTTTACGTGTAGGAGAAGGTTTTGATTTCTTTCAAGGGGCTGTATTTTTTAAAAGATAAGTTTGGTGATAAAAGGGACCCTTTTTTGTCAAAGAGCCCTGGACAACCTCCCCACACTTTGAGGATATTTTCCTGAACCGATTTAGAACATAATTTTTGTCTTTTGTTGCAACACCATGAATACACATATTAGTCTTTAAGGTCCGCAAGCACCAACAGCCACCTCGTATCCATCTGAGTGCCATTGATTTTACTGAGGTGTGAAATATTTAAGCAGAATATTGATGTGCGGCAGAATGGGCCAAACCCCTTCGCTCAGTTTCACACCCCACCCATATTCAAGCCTTTCCCTCCATCTTCCTTGTTTGTGTTGCGTTTTCCAAAGCAGATCAACTGGAAAATTACATGTCTGCCGGTTTAGGCTCCATTGGCTGAAAGCCTGTTGTCGAGCAAGTGGCGGGAGTTCATTTAGAGCAGCGGCAGGCCGCCATTGGCGCCGGAGAGCGGGCGGAGGAATAGTAATAGGTAATAGAAGAGAGCGACACTCTGGCTAATACATCGGTGCAATTAGCCGCAAGCCGCGGCAGCTGTGGCGTGACGGAGGCCTAAGGGTAATTGCGGACCCCACTCATCACTGCCTCTCATTAATACACAACTCTGCACCCCGGAGAGAGAGAGAGGAACTTCCTGTCTCGCTCACTCTTCTATCTACTTCCATTCCAAACATTTCTGAGCACCTCTCTGAGTTTGAGCCCACTCTCTCTCTTTTTCTCTCTGGAGATTGAAGCGCGCACCCCAGTCTGAAAAGTATGACAGTGTGCTTGAAAGGCCTCGGTTGGAGTGTTAAATTTTGGACGGCAAGCACTCGGAATAAGGCCTAGTATGCATATTTGGCATGCCGAACGGCGCATGATGGATGCAGGAGGCGGTCGAGGGGAAAAATCTGAAAATTTCACTCAAAAGTACTGGCTTTTATAGAATTATGCAACAACTGATGGTTAAATTATACATTTTTCCCTAAACAAGCAAATATGGCTGATATATAACTCTTCTATTTGATTAGTAAATCAGCTACAAATGTAATACAGCTGGTGAACGGTATGAGTTGCAATATCATATAGCTGAGCGGAAATAAGTATGCACAATGTAAGGAGAGAAGCAGAGAAATTTGATAAAAGACGAAAACCAATATTAAAGGAACAGTTCACCCAAAAGATCATAATTTACACTTGTGCCGTTTTAAATAAATATGACTTTCAAGCGATCAAATTGCTGTCTGTTTCTCCGGGAAAAAAACTTAAATTGACTACCTAAATGTTTTTTTTCAATTCAGTTTCATTACATTAAATATGTGTGTCCCGAAAAAGAGTGGCCAGTGTGCTTCCTTTTGTCTTGCATAGAAGAAATAAAGTTTAATGGCTTTGAAACATCATTCGGGTAAATAAATGATTTCATACTTTTTGGCAATATTTACTATTCCAGTAACATTGAGTAAAATACCATTGATGATTGTTTTATCAATTTCTAAATACAATTCTCTTACTAAGATGATCAAAGGGCTATTGTTATTGTTTTGAAGAATTTTGGACAGTTTGGACACATTATGGTATAAGCTCATAGAGATATCCAATATTGTAGTCAACCAGTATTGTAAAATATAGTCTGAGCTTTTCCACTTTAGTCTTCCGTGTGTTAATTCAGTTCATTTGACAGCACTACAGACTATGAAATGTTAAAATAAACACTGTAAGAACATTTAAATCAATCAAACCCAAAGGCGGTTCTTAATTTCACACAACAGTGAAATGCAGCATGATGCAGCAGATGAGAGAAAATAGTCCTGCTGTGGTTAACCTAGCAGATGCAGCAAGACCAGACTGTTCTGCCAGCCCAGTTCTCACAGTTAAATGGTGACTTCTTTAACAGATGGTCATGCCATGTGCCTATGATCAGGACGTGCTGCTACCAAATACAGCTCTGTGTTATTGTACTGCATGCCACATGGCATGGATAGTATTCTACTGTCCTCTATTTGATGCCCATTTACTGTTACTTTTGTGTCACATGTGATTCCTATCATCTTATGTTATGACCACATTTAAGGATGGTTCATCCAAAAATGAAAATCTGTCATCATTTATTCATTCTCATGTTATTTCAATCCTTTATGCTTTTCTTTCTTCTGCTGTACACAAAAGAAGATATGTTTAAGAATGTTGGTAACCAAACGACATTGGCCCCAAATGACTTCCATTGTATGGACACAAAACCACAGAGACATTTCTCAAAATATCTTCTTTTGTGCTCATGATGAACATATACAGGTTTTGATTTATTTGAGGGTGAACTCATGTTTAAGTAAGTTTCATTTTTCTATTTATGTATTCAAAAATACTCTAAAAGGCTATGGCCCAGTTTCACAGACACAGTTTAGCTAGGACTGTGCCTAACTGGAATAAAGATAATTATGTCACTTCTATAAAAATATTGTACTTAAAAACATTACTGGTGAGCATTTTCGAGACAAATCAATAGCATTGATATATTTTAAGCTATTTCTGGGCAAGTTATATTGAAGACAGGTCACACATACATTTAAGTCTGGGACTAGTTTTAAACCTTGTCTGTGAAACCGGGCATACATTGTTTTAGGCAAAATATATAGCTGAATAATGTCTTTTTCCTGATCTGGTTGCAGAAATGTATTTATTCATCACAGCCACCATGTTAACCTCACAAGGTTGAAATCTTATCTTGGATGTTGGGAGTTAGCCAGCAAGTATGATAGAATTATGATCACGTTAAGTGGGATTAAGGAAAAGGAAACATCTGTTGCTCACTCCGACATAAGGATTAAATTATGATCGGTAATGAAATAGGCACCTGCACCTGACTTACAGCACCAGCACATATCTACAGGCCCACCGTGGCCCCCTACCTGTGGCAAGGAATAAGACATAATGAGCTTTGCAATTTGACATTCAAAAATGTTCATCCAATGTTTGACATTAATGGGTTGCAGACACGTATCCGATATGCGATAAAAAAAATAAAAAACATAATACGATTTTTTCAAAACATTTTCCTTGTTTATGGCTGGAATGCATCGATATATTGCAACGTACTCATTGATGTTCATGTGAAAGCACAATTACAATGTCAATGTCCGAATAACTGGATGATTTTTGTTAATACATAAAACAAACATCTCGTGTCACTTTGTATACACGGATTATATTGATGCGCACGCAACTTTGATTTGCCGTTTACGGTCATTTTTGCATTTGATTGAAACGTAAAGTTGCATCAAAAATTACAAGCGTAATAAGATATGAATGTTAAAAAAAATAACATAGTGATGATGACCCGACTAATGTCTAGGTAATGGAACAATTTCTGCTGTCCATCATAGGACCCGAACGAATTATTTCCCCCAATAATTTCTTAATTCGAAATCCCACTTTAAACATCCCGATACACAAGAGGAGGTTTTGCCCCGCTGCGAGATGAAAACGAACGTGAGGATAAAGTAAATACTTTTTCAAACAGAGATCTTTATGAGAAAGTGAGCTATCAAATTCACGATGGCTTTGGGAGAATCGTCGCTCTGGTGCATTGCTGACCATTACTCAGCATCCTGAAGACGAACCTTATCATTGCATCCATATAAGCAAATTAAAACAATCTACAACGAAAGTCTAACAATGACCCGAGTGCTCTTTAAATAAACCAGAAACTAAACGACCCACGTGAAATGACATTTATCAGACTTAAAAAAATCTAAAACGTAAAGAAATAGTTTTTGTCATATCTGCTGCATCTTCAATTAAGGAATTATTTAAGAAAAGCTCACCTTTTTCCTGAACGATGCTCCCTTTTCTCTGGTTTCAAGTCAATTTGATGTAGATAGGATGTGATACCTATAATAAGCAATATTACACCCGGCGAAATGAGAACCTCAACGCGCAATGGGTTCAAACTCCATCAGCGGACTGCCGCGATAGCTCGCTCGCACATCAGACGATACGGTCCGTAATGTTCTTTTCTTCACAGGTGCGCTGATAAACACGATGTTTTAACTTCCTTTACGCAGCGCAATTTGGTTACCTATGGCTTTACTTTTGCTTGGGCGTTCTTTGCAGTAATAGTTCCCATTCTTGTGCTCGACCCTTCCCAGGTGCGATGAATCAGATGCCTAGTCCCCTTGGCTTTTCAGTTTCACCTAGTAATAAAGAATACATATCCATGTGCTGCTGAAATAGAGGGTGGAAATCAAATCCGTCAGAGGTGTAGATCCTCGAATAGAAAGCCTTTCGCAGTATCATCCTGATAGATTGGCGAATTTGGAGACGAATACGCACGAAGCGTCTGCTCGTCTTGGACCATGGTGAAGAGTGGGCGTTATAGGGGTAGATCTTCACTGCTCACTGGCAATAAGTATGCATGCCTCCGCCTGAATCGTTGTTCCTCTATACGCATACACCAACAGTGTTTCTGCCAGTACATATATAGCGTTTGGTTGCGAAATTGTGAATTTGCGATTGGTGTGAGAATAAAAAGACGCTTTAGACAGTGTGTGGTTATAAAAATGTGAGAATGTGGAGAGAACCGAAGTTACTCTCCGTTTGAATAAACTGGAAAAAAAGCATAAGCACGTTTTCCCTTAAAGGAATATCAAGAAACAAGCCAGGCCCAACGTAAAGCGAGCAGACGAAATACACGTGTGCAACTGCTCACGATTTTAACGTTAGGAAAATGTGTGATATAGGGTGTGAGTGTATGTTTATATGTGATGAGTGGGTACTAATAGTTTAAATAAAATACCACAAAATAACATTCTGACCAAAAGTAAAGGCGTGTGGATACAAACGCAATGGCGCGCTCTGATTGTTATTTGGTGAGGTAGTTATTTCAGCACCAAGGACAGCGACCTCCTTTACAGTCTATCAGAGAGAATCCCGGCTTCCAAAGAAACTGTTTGCATGTCCTTCTCTCAAAGACAACGCACTCGTTTTTCCACCGTTCTCTATTAGCAGTTTAAGCCGTCTGGTTTTTATTTTAAATGTGATTGTACTGGTTAGCCTTGCTTTTTAATTGGATGAATGGACTTTGGCTATTCGAGAGCTAGAAAGTAAAGTTGGTGTATTTGCCTGTGTATTTGATTAGGAGGGCTTCTATCAGTGCTCGAATTGAATCAAGTCTTATGGGGGGGACTTATTTTGGTAGGGGTGGGGGTTAGTCTCGCAATATACAATGTATACAAAATACACAATATATTTTATCATACTATGCATTACGATATACTATTTATTAAAAATAGGCTTACATAAAAGAACAGGTTTCTTTTACTGTATTTTGGATCAAATCAATGCAGGCTTGGTGAACAGAAATGACTTTTGAACAGTAGTGTATGACCAACAGAATAATTCAAGCATTATTTAGCAATGTAGGATTTACTATTTTCCCTAAAAACAACTGGATGATTGACAGTTTGTGATAATATTTTTTTTCCAAGAAACTAGATTATTAGATATTAAAAATGGAAATTGTGACAAGACCGGCTGTCAGTCTTTGTGTTAGTGTTGTGGGGATTTTTCAACGATTTCAGTGCACTTTACAGTTACATCCAGTAGGTGGATGTGTGAGTTGTCAGTCAGCAGACTATTCAACCATTTCAGTCCAAAAGTCTGCTTTATTCAGGAAAAAAAATGTCAATCATAGCTATTTCAAGAGTGAATCCCGGATTTATATGCTGATGTAATTCCCAAACTTTGCAGTGTGTACAGTATGTGGCCGTTGCTCTTAGCAGCATGAAAAATACGATTTTATTCAATTCTGAATAGATTTTTATAGCACAGAAACCGCACAACGAGCACTCCCTTTTCTGCTGACGAGAGACGACCGGGCCCGGACATGTGTTTGGTTTGAATTTATGTTCTTATGGCCGGCAGTTGACCGTACGGTGGCTGACGGCATTTTACTTCTGTGTTTTTGTTTGTTTATTTTATTAAAACTTTTTTGCATGTTCGCCGGTTCCCGCCTCCTTCCTTCCTTTTATTGAACCTTATTACAGTACCATATCCATAGCATGAATTTAATCACATTTGTCTTTATCATTTTTACTTCTTCAGAAAATATCTGAGGTATCTTATAAAATATGTCTAATGTCTTATGGGGGTCCCTGATCCCCCAGACCCCCGTTAATTTGCACACTGGCTACTATGCATTCCAAGCATTAGTTTATCATTCATTGAAGTAAAACTTTGAAGAAAATTTACCTTATAACATTCCTCCCTCAATGCACATTAGTTATTGTATTACGTTGCATTTTATTTTACACTTACTGTAAAATGTCTTTTATCTTGCAGTGCACTTACAATGTACTGTTCTTTCCCCACAAAATACTGTTAAATACATATATTTAATTATAGATTTGATTCAGGGTTGTGTTAAGGGTCGCTACCTAGTAAATACATATTTACACAGTAAGTGCATATGTGAGCTACAGAACAAGACTGTAAAACAATAAGCTGATTAAAGGCGATATGAATATTAAAAATGAAAATCAACACCGAAACAAAAAATGCATATCTGCTAGATGTCTCTTCTGTGTTTGGACATAGTTTTGCCTGTGTAAATAGAAGAAAAACAAAGTGGATTGGATAGATTGACAAAACAATAGTGGGTGTATATGGTCATGATGGGGGAGTGAAAGAGTAAGCAAGCATTTGTTAATTTGAAGGTGGGGCGATGAATACCAAATTTTATTTCTTTTGGTTGGGGGCGAAATTTATTTCAAATATCATCAGCCTGTTTGTCAGAAATAATTTATTGCACCTTTATTATTGAAATTTGCATAAAAAAATCGGATGAAAATGTTAAAATTGCTACAACTACTATGAATAATAATATTAACAACAACAATAGTAATATATTATATAATAATGTTATGGTGGGTGTGCCTTGTATTACTTACTCTACATTCTTTGAGAAATGCTGTTTAACCTCAAGACACTGTAAAAGAATAAAGAAAGAGAGATGTAAAGTCACACAAGATGGAAGTCCAGTGGAGGAACGAAGAGACTGCCTGCAGCAGCGCTCCTTAGAGACATTAAAAGCGATTGGCGACTGATAAAGAGAAGTAGGAAAGTCAATAGTAATGTGAGTGAGAAGAAGGCTGAAGGGGTGGTCTGAAAATACATAGACACTTCAGAAACAAAGCAGGAATCTAGAAGACCGATCACTGAATCAGAAAGAAAGCAAGACATCATGAGAAACAGATACTGTGCGTTGTAATTAATATTATTTACAGTCAGGATAGTGCAAAGTAAAACAATCAAAGCAATGGGATGACTGATAATAATGAATATCACTAGATGTCATGATGATGTCTGTGACAAGCAGAGCGGAACGAGGGCCGTGAGGGAACGGGAGCTGCACGTTGCACTGGTTTCGCACCTCTGAAGGAGGAGCTCCGGAACATAAAAGGAGGACCGACTCTCGTCCTTCACTTCTGTCGCTCCTCCTTTTATGCTTCCAGAGCTCCTCCTCATCCTTTAGCAGTGAAGGACGAGAGAGAACCAGGTTATCTGCGCCGTTCCCTAAGGGCCCTCATCCCCATGTGCTTGTTACATAGTCATATAACAGTACAGCAGTTCATGCTTGCTTAAGATATAACTTCTTGTAACAGTGTTAATATAAACCTAATGTCTTGAGTATAGAACCGCAGAGTAAGAGTTTAAGCCGTATTTTAATGGGTGCGAAAATGTTTGAATGTTACAAAATAGTTAGTTTTATTAATGGCTTGAATAAAAGGTTTTTTATTCTACATATAGGCACACATCACTTAATGATGCCATTAACTTATTCACAATTTATCACACATATTCAACACTGTAGTATTTACCTAGAGACGTTTAGTTTTCTTATTTGAATCTTAAATATCTGAGGACTCTTTCACTTTTCTTCAGTTGCGCCAACTTTCCTGTTGCATAATGTGTGTAACTTTGGTTATCTCAGTTTAGAAAAGTTTTAGTTATATCATGCACTTCACAGTGTGGGGCAGCCATTATAAATCACTCTGACCAAATACGACATTGCAACATTGCCTCAGGGTGCCATAAATATCAATCACACGAACACACAGGATCAACGAGAGAGGACAGGTGTGTATGAGGTGCTCTCTGCTGTATTAGTAATGCGTCTGAACAGTCTGAATCCTAAGGGGAAACTTCTTGTCAGAACATCTTTTGTTTAACATATAAGATTCACACTGCACCAGTCTTTAAATTTGCAAACTTCAAGTTTGGTTGCTAGCCATATCCCACCCTGCTTCGGATTAGTGTATATTCATAAGGGTTTCAAGAGCATTCATCTTTCTTTGTGTTTTCAATATAACATCAAGCTTATTAAAACCATTGTGGCAAACGAGAATCCTAATGGCTCACAAACAAATACTGTTTCACTCTTACCCCGCCAGCCTTTTTAGAAAAAAGTTAGTTACATTTTTACTAAATTTTGATGACTTACAGTACATTGTCTGTAATTAATTTATGGACAAGCAATATATCTCATGAAAGAACAGAGTCTCAGCTTTCAAACAAAATAAACGGTATTCTTCAATCTTCATTTGTTCTTTTTTTTATCACCCCTTAGATGTGGGTAGGTTTAAAAAAAATGCATCACTTTGATTAAACAGCTGAGATAATAAAAAAATTTTGGTCAAAGATTCACCCAGATTTAACTCAGAACAATGATTAAAAACATATAAAACATATACGTACAAAGTTCAGAGCTTCTGTACTTTTTCCAAAGGTGTGCAACAGCGGCACCTGCTGTATAACAGTACAAACACCGATTGGCGTAATAACTTGTCTTTGGCGGGGAACTTTTTTATATTTACTGTTGCACTAAAGTCAAAAAGTGAAGAATTTATGTTATTTATTACTTGATTGTTCAAGCTACCTCACAGAAGCGCTCTGTTTGTTAACAGAGTTGTTGTATGTTAAAATTAGGTGAATTAAATAAAAAATAAGGAAAATCCAGGATCTGTTTCTTCGCTCTTCTTTATTCTTTTTTAATGTATTACAGAAGTATAGGATCGGGACACGGTATCGGTAGATACTCAAAATCAAATGACTCGGACTCGAGGGCAAAAAAACCTGATCGGGACATCCCTAGTTATAACTGGTCAACGACAAGTGCTTAAATCCACGCTATTCCGCTGAGACTCAGGTGTGCAATCCATGGATTTTAGGCAAGCATACGCACAATTTTAGGCAAACATACGCACAATGTGAGCGCTGTTTGCTATGACAGATTTTTTTGGTCTCCGGACGAATGATTTGAGACGTTTAAGACGAAACTAACCACAGAGGAATTCAGGAAACATAATTTAGCTAAGCCATGGCAGTACTACGCTTGTGTTGAAAAGCCAGACGGAAGGGGCGTGGGGTGCGCTGTAACTTATTATCATTTAAAAAGACATGCACTAAAACGGGTTGCTGTGAGCCGGGCTGTTTTTGACGAGGCAAGAAAGTTTTTTTTTTTACACAGCCATTGAGTGTTTTTAAGCAAAATATGTTCCAGACATTTCATGAAGACCATAATAATCATACCAACTTGTTGAAAGTGGTCGTATAATGTCTCCTTTAAAAACACCCCCAGAGTACACAGGTTAATACAGAGTACACTTTATACTTAGTCATTTAAAGACTTTATGACTTTCTTCCGCAGAACACAAAAGAAGATATTTTGAAGAATATATTTTGCCCCTTCTATTGTAACCAATGCAACTGAAGGGGGGCTGTTAAGAACATTCTTCAAAATATATTCTTTTGTGTTCCGCGGAAGAACGAAAGTTATAAAGGTTTGAAATGACAAGAGAGTGAGTATGACAATATTTTTTATTTTGAAGGTAAATACGTTGAATTGCTATGACTTTGGGACTGTGACAGGGTTTTATATACAAAGTACTTTTTTTTATAAAATTCAATATAGCGAACAGGAATTATGGTGGAATACGACAAGTTTGATATCAAAGTACTCGGCTTGAGCAAACAAAAATACTAATGTAAATCAAAATACATGATGACTTTTCCACGTTAGAAGCATTTTAATACATTTAGTTATATTTCCTGACCACTAGGGGTGCTGGCCTATAACTTTACAGGTCCTCTCAGAACTTGACCTTAATGAACCATGCCAAATTTCGTACGGATTTGGCAATCCATTTGGTGACGACTACGATGGCAGGCCGAAGATCATAGGGTGTTGATCGAAGTTAGAAGCAAAAATTGTGTAATAATAAGCATTTTTATATCTCTGGACCACTAGGTGGCCCTGTGCCGTAACTGTGTATGTTACCTAAGGCCACAACTGCGATGACATGTACCAATTTTCTTGTAAATACACAAATGGTTGGGCAAGATACAGCCTCAAATCTCAAATCTGTACTCACCATTAAATTTGTCAGGAATTCATGTATGTTCATGAAAAAATCTAGAATTCCTCCCCACAACATCTTTTTTTTTTACTTTTTGTCAAGCAGCAGAAATCACACATTTTGTATTGTTGACATGTTGTGATTCATGATCAAACTTTCAGAAGACACCAAGACATTCAAATATAGAACTTTGTTGTCAGAGCTCACATTAAAAGTTATTTTTCTAAACACTGTTCGACGCTTTGTCTTTTTTCCTCAACTGTGCCCAGTTTGATGCCCTTAAAGCATCTTTATTTATTTAAAAAGCCATTGTCTTGTAAATGGGTTTATTCTTGTCCTTCACACCTATAATCCTCTCCATGTAACCATTCGAAAGATTGTTTCTGCTAATGTGCCATTTATACTGCTTATATGACGTAAACATTAACAGATAATGGGTTAAGTTGCACATATTGTAAATGTCACTCACATAGTAACCATGAAAGATCGGATCGAATAAAGGTCAGCACCAGCAAAATGTGGTAAAATACTGTCAAGTTCAGTTAGTGTTTACATCAATCAGACTATAACTTTGATCTTTTTATAGTTATAATCCATATATCTCGATAGCATTACTGTTTTGAGGCTGCAGCCCTACAGTATGTAGCATGGCAACTGCCAGATGGCTTAGTTGGCCTCCCAGTGATGCAATTGTGCTGTCCAAACATAAATGTTGACCTCTAAACACCATCCCTTAGATGAACTGATAAATACAAGTTGAGAAAACGGAGAAAAAGTAAATAATGTTGATTGTGTGAAACTGTCTGGTAATAGTCGCCTGTATTTAGGTACTTTTTCAATTCAGTTACCAAAATCTTTTTTTATAATAAAGCTGTTTTCTTTGTAAAAAGCACCCCTGATTGAACATTTATGTAACTTAGAACATTAAAACATTATATTGGTATAGCATTGTTCATGTTCTGAGGCAAAGCAACACCAGATGTGCAGGCCAAGGTGCAACCAAACACAAGCTTTCAGCTGTCGTGAAATACATCTACAACCATGAAGTATTTTCTTGCTTGAACCAGTGTGATATTTCTTCACAAGCCCAGTTTGCTGTAATGTGGAGGCATTGAAAGCATATACATGTCTATATTGCAAAACTTATACCATGCAGTGGCCAACTCACATCTGGAGTGTATGTAATATGAGGCCATTTCCAAGATTGAGGAATTGAGATGATAACATGAAAAGGAGACCTCGTTTTAGTGATGTGATTCAACGATTGAAAATAACATTATTGCATTTTCCAGAAGGGGTGAACGAAATCCAAATATGAAGGATGCATGAGTAATTTAATAGTGTATGATGATGTATTTTTTGCTGGGAAATTCAATCCCAAAATATTTAATATAATATACAGTCATAACACTGCATAATCCAGTGAATAAAATACTTAACACATTATTATTTGATTATGCCCATTTTTGGATCTTCATGGGCGCATACCAAAATATATGATTATTCACAACAACTGAATAGTAAGAATTTGATTGACTGCACTACAACCTTTTCTATGGTCCTTCACCCCTATGTGCTCAAAAAATCACATCTGGAGATTCAGTAACCTCACACCATCTCTAAACGAATAGAATAGGAACTTTTCTTCAGACCTGGTGTTACAGGCAAAGTACAACCCAGCTGGCATAGTCTTGTACAGATACTTTATCAGTGCTGGTAGGAACCTAGGAGCAGTAAAAAGACTAGTAGTCTCTTACAACTTGGAAAGAACCATTAGAAGCAAAGGTATGAAAGAGTCTGTCTTAAAGATAAATAGGCCTATCCTCCCAAAAGGATGAAGTTCGGTTGGAAAACGTTGTGCTAACAATGTCCCAGAAAATAAATGTGCATGTATGACTTTGAATGCACTGGATAAATGTGTCTGCCAAATGCATCAATGTAAGAGATGGACTTCACATGTTTATAAAAAAAATTCAGGACATTTTTACAGTTTTTCCATATAATGTCAAAGAACTGTACATTACAAAATGTTACTGTTTTTTAAACATATTTTTCAATGTATTTTTCAAAATATCATATTAAAATATGGTACTATTACAGAAAAATACAGCATATTTACAAGGAAATGGGGGGCATGTCATTTTACAGGAAAAAACTGTTATTTTACAGTTTATTTCTGGCACCCCAGCTGCTGGAAACACTTTTGTATTGGGCTGGACATCTCATTGCCAGTGTTTTAAAGATTTTTTTTTCGAAAGCATTCATATAGAGTAAAAGCAATACAATGCAATTGATTCTGATATTTTCTGTTTTATAAATGAAGGTTTATGAGCCAAATCACTCATAAGAAAACATAAACAACCCTCATTATCTTGCATAACCACATCTCTCTCTCATCACATACGGTCAGCATCCATCAGATGAATTGCTGAATATTGATTCGGTAAGTAAAGTACCTTGAAAGCATTTTAATTTATTTTTGGAGTATGATAATCATCCTGTTTCACACTTCAGTTTAGCCTGCAATAGATCTCAGGTCTGGCTGGTATCTAAAAAAGATTTAAAGGTCCCATTACCCGCGATCCCATTTTCAACCTTTAGTTAGTGTGTATTATTGCTGTTAGAGCATAAACAATACCTGCAAAATGATAAAGCTCAAAGTTCAGTGCCATGCGAGATATTGCCTTTAACAGAATTTGCTTTTGCAAGAACTACAGAGAACGGCTGGAATCGGACTACAGCCCTCTACTTCCCGGCTACATGATTTCACTATTCCAAGTGCTTTTTATAACCTCTGCCTACAGGAATACGTAAAAAAGGGGTGATGCCTTCCTTAGAGAAGAGGAAGAGCCGCTGGAGTAGTGTTTGGTTATCAGAGATTGTAAACATTTGATTGAGCTACGCGCTAAACTGCTTTCACTTTCATCACAGTCCTACAGCTGGTAATAAGAATTCAGCTACACACATTCTAAGATGTCCAATGGTCAAATAACAGCTTCCATGACTTAAACATTGGGTGAGAAAGCTGTTCTGTTTAACACACTGATATTGTTTGTTTGTGCGCAAACCTCTTAAACACTTCTATGAATCGTCCTTTGAAGTCCTGCTTGCAAGTGTCTCCTGGTCGATCTGCTTGTTTTATTATCCAACTCGGGTCCATTACACTTCGACCGATCTGCATGTGTTTAAAAGTGGCATGAATTGAAATCACAATTTTAACACAAGCTTTTCTTATATACGAGGGAATTGTATTCACGCGAAAATAATGTAAGTGTCAGAACTGAAAACGCCCTTGTCACTGGGATTACATCTGTTATTGATGGCAGGCCCAGCGAATGCCAGGTTCTGGAATGCACCTATCTATGACGAAATAGATAGGTTGAACACCGCCTCCACAGAAAAATATCAACGACTACTTCTCTAGCCCCGCCAACTGGTTTGCTCAGACAGAACCGAAGTATCACAAGTGGCGCGGAAGATAGAGCAAGCAAGCAATAAACAAACAAGCCGTTAAAGATAGCTAAATATTGTGGTGCTGGGTGATATCCTTAAGTTTACCGAGAATCTCCCGTTTGTTTATTTATCATGAAAACACTCGTAACATTTGAAACCAGTGATCGCAGTGATCTTTTGTCCAGTTCTGGATCACTGGTCTCAAATGGTGACAGGTACGGTCATATATCATTAAACGCAATACAAACTGTACGCAAAGCCTTGCCCACACATCCAGGAAATAACGGAGTACATTTTTGTAAAATCATCTCTTGCGAATACTTCGCATGAAATACTGATGTCGGGAGGTCATTTATAAATCACAGGAGATCTCCAGATAATACTAAAACTGTGAATGGTGCTATTCTGTAACCTAACATTATGTCTCTAACCAAATTCACAGAAGGCTCAAACTATGCAAACTGCTATCCAATCAAAGAGGTGGGCGTCTACTTCCAAGTGTCTTCAATGCAGCACACCCATTAAAACCAAGCATTAGCTGAGCTGACCTCAAAACCTGGGTAGAAAATAGCCTATTACTTATTGATTTTGATGTTTTTGGATGTAAAAACCATGCGAATGACATGCATAGACCTCATATAACATATAAACAATAACCAGGCCAGTTCATCAGACATTTAACCGATCAAGTGAATTTGAAGCCCTTGTTACTGTTTATTGCTAAAAGCCAAAGTTTATGAATACATGTGGACTGAGAGGGGGTCCGACTAATCACAACAGCCTGAGAAGCGGAAGCTCGCTTATATGGTATGGGTGGGACATCTTCACACAATGGGAACCAATCATGACAGACCTGGTCAGCTTTACCAATCAGAGCGTTTCATAAGGAGGGACTTTATATAGATCGAAAGAAATCCTGTCGTTTTGTAAGACGGACATCGGTGAACAATAGACTTGAAATATGTGAAATATAAAGCGTTTTTTTATCAGAAATATGAAAATCCACTGTTAAACACCAAAAAACACAATCAAAGCCTAAAAAACAGCAAAGATTGGCTCCTTTAAGTTGCGATTCTCCTCCCAAGGATTTATAGCACATGGGCTTAAGATGCAGAAGTGTATTAATAACCATGTGTTTCATTTTAGATCTCGATAGTGAGTAACCATGAGTTGTTTGGAAAATCAGATTCTTTATTTAATGTTCTAAAAATATAATATACTGTGTAGATCAGTATATGACTTCAAAGCCAACTTCAGTGATGTAAAATTATATGATGGGGAAACAACATAATGAAGGGTACATTGATTGTATGTAAATTATCCCACTCCCTTACTCTCTCTAGCGTTCTCTTCTAAGACCTGGTGTCATAAATCGTACCTTACACCTCTCTTATCCAGAGGGAAAATCAAATTAATCATTTGAAGCATAGGACTGAGTGAAATGCGGTGTTCATGCTCTCTGTATCATTAATTTAGCAACATTTCCCGGGATCTCGTATCCCTCTTTTCCCATGTTTAATTCACAAGAGGGAATACTCTGAATATCAAACTGTTAATAAACTGCATGATTGTTTTAGCTCTCTGGGGAACTCTCAGCTTCTGTGTGTATTGTGATGGAGTTCCCAACCTGATCTAATGGGGATACATACATACCTGTACAATGTGAATCATATAAAACCAAAATTTGAAAGAAAGACAAGAGTGAACTTTACTATTAAACTTAACCGTCAGTGGGACCAAGCATATCATACTACAATGTAGCCATAAGATTGTATGAATTCACAAAATCGCATGGGAATTGGTAACTATTTTTCGAGGTGGATAATTCTTATGACGATGCACAGTCTTTTGCACCATTGATGCTGCGTTTAGATCATACGTTTCGTAAATACATCGTACATGAGGTTAAAATACAAATGTAACTCATGAAACAGTTATGAAATACAACATTTCAAAAACTGTAGTGTTAAATACAATACACCTGTATGCCTGAAGAACAACACATTTTGTTTTCACTAAACTTAATGATATCCCCTTGTTATTTATTTAACACAATCAACACAAAATGACACACATTGTGTTAAATTCCGAAACCCACAAAGTTTTTTTAAATATGAAAACATTCTTTTCGAGAGTGCAAGAGATTGTGTTTCTTCCCATATTTAAAACTAGAAAATAACCATGATCCTTGAGTTGCATAGCTCGCTCATGCATGTTTATTTTCCCCATGATAAAATGACATCATTATAATGACAAATTAAAAGCATGACAAAATTAGACTTTTTCTTTGTGCGATTTTCTTTCTTCATTTGTTTGTTTGCTTGTTGTTATTTGTGTCTAAAGCAGAAGTTTGAATAGTAGCTCCCTGTGGATTCCTGTATGTCCAGGGAAATATCCAGAGTTATGAAACCGAATATAAGAACACAGTAGTGCCATATGGTGTGGTAATGTAAATAACCCTGTACCACTGCTTGCTTTCCATTTGTGTACTTTGTTTATGGTCGGACGGACATTGACACAGTTGTGCAGGTTTGCGGAAACGTACTGGATATGGGTTTTTGAATAGTTATACCTGTAGTTCTAACAGAAAATTAAGTAATAGCACTTTTTTATCATTTAAAAGTATTTTATAGGTTGAATGTTTTATCATTTTAATATGTAGAGGGAAAATTAAACTGAATAAATTATGCAACGACTATCCTGCTCGTTACAGTGTTTGTATATGATATTCTTGCCTCCCTTATCAGACAGCATTGAATCTACTGTAATGCATTCATTTGGTTGAATTTTAAAGGCAGCATTGATATTTGGTTGTTTATAAGTATTTATAAATATATCAGTGTTTCTAAAAAAATAGACTCAGGGGTCACAATTTTTGTGGAATATTAGGAAAGAGAAATGTATTATCAATTTTCTGCAATCAAACATCAGAAAAATAAGACCACCAACCAAAATAATTAATGTTCCAGCATCATATTTGAATATATTTTTGGTTTAATAGAATTCTAAGTTTAAGTCTTTATATTTCACAAAGGGGGCCTTACAATGAAAAAGTTTGACAACCACTGCTGTATATGACTGTTGCAGCTTGTGTTTCATTGTAACCGCACCTCCTTTTTGGCTGGATAAGCGCAATTGCTTCCTTTGTGACTTACTCTGCAGACATTTTATTTGTTAACTTGCCCACCCTGCCAAATATTCATGAGCACTTCTCCTAACCTAACCTTCCTGAGATTAACAAATTATGACAGCGTGGTCTCTGCATAACAAACAGTAAACTCTACCAAAAACCACAAATCTGCACGAGAACAGTGGCTGAACTGTTTTCACAGTATCCCTTCATCACATTTTACTGGTCTAGGAGACCGTTATTGTGATGAAATGTGCACAGTTTTATAATCAATTTAGTTTTATTGTAACATAAAAAGATGTGAATGTTCATATTCAGGCCCTTGGAGAGTGCGACCCAGCATTGCTCCTCCGCCACTGCAGATGTCACTCTGTCCCTCATTAGAAGCAGACAGGCATGCTGTGATGCTATGAATTATCAAGGGCTCATCTGTAGAGATATAACACAGCCACAAACCTTTAGCTAACATTGTTGTGACTCTTAATTTCACGGCCCACTGCCCCCCAAGCCAAGACCTGATCTCGGATCAGGTCACGGCACCATAGGGCCCATCACGACAGGGTCAGAAAATGGAATGGTATAAAAACAAAGAGACAATTACACAAACACCTCGGTGAAAGATAAATAAGATCAACTCATCTGCGAGCCGAGATTGAGAGGCAATTCAAAAGGGACGATCAAAGGTTAGACATCTATGGAAATGGAATGACGTTTGTCTGCCAGGGCAGCTTTGCCTCATTATGGCACTTTAGGTGAGAAGAGCTCTATTAAGCGGTTCTTAATCTGTCCTAGGGCCGTTGTGTTTTAATACACATTGGAGGGTAAGTGAATGAAGAGCTGATCATCAATGCAGAATGGCGTGGGGCTCAGACATGTGCAAATCCAATGAGTTGAGATCAGAGAGTCAGAAAAAGGCTTTCGTTTAGTAGAGGTGAATCCAATTATTTGCAGAGGGCAATTAAACAGGCGTATGAATGAGGGCTATAGAGCAATCATAAATTATAAATGCTTTGCTTTCTTCAGAGGTGCTTATTTCCCACTTCCTTCAGAGCACCAAGCTTTTAAACCTAGGGGTACAAATGTAATGCTTTTTGGGATTTTGCAGGGACTGTCATTCTAGCACACACAAAAAAAATTGCTATTTGATATTATTTTAGTCTGCGGCTCTTGCCTATGCTCTATAGGCAGTAGACAAAAGTCATGGGTTCGATTCTCTGGAAGGACAAATAATAAAGCAATATATCTTGAATGCAGTGTAAGTTCTCTTGGATAAAAACGAATATACTAAGTAAATATATATATATATATTTTAGCAGTCATAAACTTTCTAATTTTTTCTTGATAGATGTATAATATTCCTCAGAATACCTTGGTAATTTTTGGACATTAAGACAAGGATGTAAAGTTAAATAAATACTCTCGTCCTTTGTTCGTTCTACTTCAAACAGGCAAGAAAAGCCAGACAGGTGGGGAATAATTTAAGGTACTTTAAATATATATGGGGGCATGTTGCCTGATTTAGTCTACCTGTTTTCACTGCAAATCAGCCTTCGTCCTCAAAACCCTGATGATGGGAGGCTCAGCACCTTCGAGAAACTTGTATGTCATTTTAAATAAGGTCAAGTCTACCACAAGACACACGCATGATGTCATTAATGAAAGTTCTTTGATAGAAGATGCGATCCAGGAACCTGTAAGATATGGGGAGCACGCCTATGGTGCATTAAAATGCTGTCTAGGTAGGCTGGGTTTTGGAACAGCTTCAATCATAGGACTGTCTTGGAGTCTCCGTGACCAGAAAACTATAAGTAGGGAAGACTGGAACAATTGTAAGACAGTCAATTTCTTCAATCACATAAATTCAAGAGTAAAGTTATGAGATTTATTAAATTGAGATAAAGCTTGAGATTAAAAAAACTATGTTGGATGTCCATTATTTTTCTCCCGCTGTCTAAAGTTTTGATGCCTTTGAAACCAAACTCCTATCATTTTTATCGTTGATGGAACATGGGTGACGCCTACATTATCGCCTCCAGCAACCAAACAAGATTTTACCATTGCTATGATGTAGGGAACAACTTTGTTATTGAATTGGAAAATTGATTCAGTAAAATGATTGTTTAAAATGTGCTCTTGTGTGAAGTAATTCAAGCATCGTTGCCCCTTGTAATGGGAGTGAATTGAAAACTGTGACTTTAATCTAGAAATATTCTACACAGTAAAAAAATTAAAACGTTAAAAAATAAACTTCAAATTTACAAGTTGGCCGTAAACATATAACAACAACACATAATTTTAATTTGCCAAAATAATGTTATTTTACTTTTTTTGCGGCCCTGTCTGCTGGAATATAACCTTTTTTTACATTTTTCAGTAAGTCTATTAATGGTACAGTTACATTTTATATAATTTATAAAATACATCATGTAGATTTATTTACATTTACATTTAGGCATTTGGCAGACGCTTTAATCCAAAGCAATTTACAATGCATTATCCTATACATTTTACATAGGCATTTGCCATCCCCTGGGATTGAACCCACAACTTTAACTCAATGCTCTTCCCACTGAGCTACAGGAAAGCTCCAGAATTGTTGCAGACTGTGATTTATGGCACATAAAGGACAAACAAAATTGCTGCTGGTTTCCCATTTTTTCCAACAGTAAGATCTCAATCCAACAAAAATCTTTTTAAACATCATAAAACTGAGGATCCTCAAAAATGCCAAGCAACTACAGCAGATTGTTGGATAAACTTTAAAATGTGTATGCTGTTATACCACACTCAGGTTTACTCGTTTAACTGTCAAGTTTACACAAAGCCTCATTATACGGGATTTGGATGTTTTTATTGTTGAGTACCCTTCTGTGAGGCCAGCAGAAGTCTTTGAGCATGTTACATCAATTCAAACAATACCCCACTGTTTGGCAAGAGAGAAGAAAACTTTTTGAGGTTCAGAGCAAGACATCTGAATGATTAATTTAAAATGTCTGAAGGACTCTTTGCTTAAATGATTAGCATAAATGAGGTTTGATTCATATTTTTATATTGAAGAAGCTTTTGCTCATGGAAGAAAAGATGCCTGTCATTGTTCTTCATACATCGTCTGAAGCTCAGCGGTTTGAGAGACACATTTCAACACAGAATGTTTGTGAACCTGTCACAATACATTGGAGCTTTTAAAAGGATTATATTGAAGGATGAGGCGTTGACTATAATGGACTCAACAAACCTGCCCATAAGAAAGAAAAAACACAAATAAATTCACTGAAAGGGACAGTTCACCCCAAAATTGAAATTCTGTCCAAATCTGTCTAAATTTCATTGTCATGATACACAGAGAGAAAGATATTTGGAAGAATGCTTGTTCAGTTATTGGCCACCCCATTGACTACCATAGTTATTTTATTTTTTATTTCTTTGTTCTATTGAACACAAAAGACGATATTTTGAAGTAAGTAAGAAAGCAAACAATTTTGACTAACATTGTAATTTTTCCTACTATGGAAGTCAAAGAACTGTTTGGTTACAATCAATTCTTCCAAATATCTTTCTCCGTGTTCATCATAACAAAATAATGTATTCACATGTATTTTGAACAACTAGAGATTAAGTGAGTAATTCATGACACAATTTCTATCTTTGGGGGAAATGTCCCTTTAAATATCTTAATTATTATACAATCTACAATATTCTTGTATTGTTGTAACTTAATGCATTTTAACGGATGTCTCAATTGTTTCTATTTTTATTTCTCCTAACAAACTAACTTAATATTTAAATGAAACATTTATATTGAAACAAATACTTCTCTATAGCTTACAGTTGCAGTTCTGTGATCATTAAAGAGCCTCAATAGTAATACATTTTAATATAACACTTAATAAACTCAGCAGCTGTTCGGTTTGCTGCGTTTTTACTCTTTTCTCATTAAGCTGAACCCCATCAAGACACATGCACTTGCTCTTCAGATATGCAAAAGTCTCCTCACGAACATAACAGCTTTTTTTCTCAAGCTTTCTCGCTGCACTCTATGACATCTGCATGCCACGCATGCCCAAAATATTCGAATTATCTGTCGAGCCCTCCAGTTTGATGGATATTACCCTAATGCAGAACTTGGAAACAATCAAGGTTGTGATCATAAACAGCAGAACCTAATCCATCTCTAATTTCAGCCAGCCAGACAATTTATTTTAGAGTGAGGAAATGATCGAATACTCTCTCTCTGTCTCTCCCTCTCTCACTATCTATCTCATTTCAGTTGCCAGGCTGGTTTACATCATCCGTTTCAATACATCTCTTCCTCTCAAGTGATTCTGACAGCATTTAGCATATTCAAAAATATTACATATGTCAGGGACGGGTAATGACAGAAGAGTGACGTGCAAGTGCTATTTGAAAGTGACAAATAAATTTGTGTTTTGAACATCCTTTGATCTCAGTTGAAATTAGACAGGGCTGGAGTCACCCAAACATTGACTATGATTTACGGCGGCTGCTTCTAACTTTTAAATCGCCTGAGCTGTTGTGGGCTCGAGACCAGAAGTAAATGAAGAAAGGCACCATTTCCATTCATTAATGAGTTTTTTTTTGTATTTATCACCGTTACCGGCTATAGTCCATTTGAAACAGAACAGATCATACTTTATACAAATTTAGGCTCATGAAAGATGTACAAGTTGACCACATGAATGTTTATTTCAATACAAAGGAATGCGGAATGATTAAAAATGCACTCAATGCTAATAGACATCTCAACCAAACAAGCAAAAAACACATTGTTTGTTGTTATTCCTGCCCTACGGCTAAAGCAAATTCAAATATTTTTCCTCACCAGAATATTATTAAAAAGCACAAGTAATGCATTGTTGGCAAAACTTGAAAACAAAAGATCTCGCAGCTAAATAGATCTGAAAAATCTCCTCAGAAACAACGTCCAAATGTGTGCCTCTAGCAGTCTGTGGCTGTCTTTAAACCAGCACCTGTGGGATTGTTTTGTGAGCTCAACCCGTGGGCAATCATAGCTGTCATCAGACTCCAGAATATGAAGAGGAGGTTGTCAAATTTACCACATGGATAGGTGGCAGCAGGGGAAAATTATGCTGTTTTGAGATGGTGCACTACTGAAAGAATGCGAGTGTAAATATCAAAGAATTTGAAAACCCTAAAAAGCTTATGAAGTTTATCAGTAAAAGCCCTAATGGAATGGTACATCGGTGAAGAGAGACAGGCTACTTTAAGATCAGAGATGGGATATAATGCTACAGTGCATTTAACAAACTGCAGGATTTCTTAAGTCTCTCTTCTATTTGCTCCGTAAAATGAAGAACATAACCCAGGGTTTGGTCAGCAAATCCTTTTGGCTCAATGTGAAAACAACAGCATAAAAATAGTTTGAGTGAATTTGAAATGTGTTACATTAAAACCCTCATGCTGTTCTAAACTTGAATCTCTTTTACTTTTAAAATGGCAAAACTCTCTCTAAACTGTATACAAACTATTTAAAACAGAACTTTCGGATGCGCATGCCTGGTCCAAAGTTAAAGGGACAGTTCATACAAATATAAAAACTGATGTCATAATTTACTTACCCTCGAGTTGTATCAAATCTGTGTAGATTTCATTCTTCTGATGAACACAAGAGATGATATGATGAGAGGAGAAATGTGGAAGAATGATTGTAACCAAACAGTTCTTGGCCACCATTGACTAACATAGTTTAAAAAATTACAATGGTAGTCAAAAGTGGCCCAGAACTGTATGTTTTCTTACATTCTTCAAAATATCTTATTTTGTGTTCTACAGGGGAAAAACCTTTACAAATCTGTTCTTTTATCAAGAAGCAATACTCTAAGAATAGTTTCTATTGACCATTGTTCATCGGACATATCACACATACACAAACTGTATATGACAGATATTGCAATTTTGGGGGCAAAAATGTTCTGTCTGTTGACATGAATATTACAGATCAGGATAGATGCCAATGTGTGGCTTGTGACTGGTGCCACCAGTGTTGTCATGACGTTATTAACCTGCAGCTTCAAAGAGAGATTTACATGTAAGCATTTGGCAGACGCTTTTATCAAAAGCTACTTGCAGCACATTAAAAACTACAAATTTGATCTCAAAGTATTTTTTCTGGGAATCGCACACATGACCTTTGTGCTGTTAACACACTGTAATGCTCTGCCAGCTGAGCTACAGGAACGCAATGGCATGTGATCAGTCATTACCTTTAAAGAAACGCAGTGGGAAAGAGAGATAAAATGAGGGAAAACAGCATGTGATCTTGTGTGATTTAAAGGTAAAACATGCTCTTTATGTTGTTGAACGCATCTTATTGGCACTGAAATGCACACACAGCAAAATCCATGTCAGAACATGTCTTTACTAACTTCGTACAGCCATTTAGCCTCAATTAGTATAATTACGTTAATTCATAGGATAATTGTGCCGCCCATCATGTTTGGTAAACTTTATTGTCACGCTGCTTGTCTAAACCGCTTTGCAGTAACAGGGCAAGCTTGTTAACCATGCCGCACTTATGACAGTCGACACCATTATCATGAAAGAAGATTTGGCAAAGGCAAAAAAATCAATAGATGTGTGCTAACAAGTCTCAAAAGGACAGCTGGATAGAGGGAATTTGTTACCACACAAGCATAACTTACTTGCACAGTGGATGAAAGAACACCTGAGAAGCACTAATGGTCTTGTTTCATGTCAAACAATTACTTGTTGTGTGGTGGTTAATTTGTAGGAATGATTATGTGTTCAATAACAATGCAAGCACATCAGTAAATACCCAATTAGTGGCATTATGACACTGCTACAAAAGCTAGCTTTGTTTTTAACCCTTTGTTAAAAAGAAACATGTCTTTGAGGACGAGATTGGGGAAACAAAGCATTTAAAAAAAAACAATACAGAAATACTTCAAATTAATAAAATAAGTAGAAAAAAAATACATTAATAAACCCTGATAGCCCACTAGTTCGTTTCCCCCTTCATGCTGCCAAATATAATTTGATTTTTTTGCTGATGGTAGAAACAATACAAGGAATTCATAATTTATTATCACTGGCTTATGAAAGGGACCTAATAGTCAAATATGGTGACCCCTCCCCGAAATGTGACCTTTGCATTTAACCCATCCAGTGAGTAGTGAACACACACACAGCAAGTCACGCCCACACGTACACCCAGAGCAGTGGGCAGCTATCACTGCAGAGCCCAGGGAGAAAGTGGTGGTAAGGTGCCTCGCTCAAGGGAACCTCAGTCGATACCCTCCAGCCATGAGTATTGAACCCGAAACCTTCTGGTCACGAGTCCAACTCTCCAACCATTAGGCCACACATTAGCAGAGGCGTCTCTAACGGACGCTTAAAATGAGATACGCAAGAAGAAAGTAGTCCTACTACAAGAGCCTTTTAAAGCTTGTAAGGCAGCTGGAAAAGTCCTAAGAACTAAGGTTGTTTGTGATGCTAAGACACAAAAGAATCAAACCCCATTTGTTACTAGATCCTGAGGAATGATATCCTGCCCTCCCCTCAGGGGTTGTTGATGCCCAGGAATTGAACCCCCTCTTCTTATCACACCTCTCCCCTTCATCTCTTCAGGCCCTGATCACTAGGAAAATGCTTACGCTTTATACTGTGTATATCATTTATTGTCATAGTATGAAGTTTTGATCATCATGTTTGGTATTGTTTTAAAGGTCATGGTGCGATGTGTAAAAAGGTCCAGTTGTTTCAAATCTAACAAAGAGTATATTAAAACTGTTTAACTCTAATCCATCACCTGCACTCCTCAAAGAGGTGTGACTTTCTCAGGGAATCCTGTTTACATGTAGATTGAGATCTCATTTGATGTTCTCTTCAGTGACGAGAAAACAAACAAATCAAGTTTCTCGCTGACCATTGGCTTTGTTACATCTGGGTATATAAGGTGAATTGGCAAAAGACTCGAGGAAGCTTCTGTAACCAGAACTTCCCACACTGCAACTGTGTGTCTCGATTTTACCAGGTATGTTAAACTTTGTGGTTTTATTTTTATTCTCATACTATGTTGATTATCTTTGCATAGTAAATTAGGAATTTCCTTGTATATGCATTCTATGATTTTAATTAATGTTGTGCCTGCCTGGTATAATAAATTGTTATTGTTGATATTATCTGAATTCTTCAATGTCTGTTATTACAAGTAGATTGAAAGGAACCTGTTCTGTTACCGCAAAATCGATGTGTCAGGATAGGTAGGGCTAGTTTATACTAGATTTTTTATTATAAAAGGAGCATTGCTAAAGCTCACAAGATTTCCACCTATTATCTGGCCTAGCAAGTTGCATGATCGTGACTAAAATAACTATTGTTATGTTTCTGAGCAAGGATATCGCGGCCAAACTTAATGATATTAGTTTACCCGGCAACCTCTGACTAGAGATCGGAACTGACCGTTTTGTGTCCGTGAGATCCATGAGCCCGGCCGGCGTGAGACTCTGAGCGACTGCAGGTCCCAATCGAAAGAATAACTATATATATATATATATATATAATAAATATTAAAGTATGGAGAATTATAGATAAGTTAACTTAGATCAATAGATACACTTGAAATGTCATACAAGTTATTTTATATTATATTGAAATTGGAGTCAGATCAGTCTTTACCACAGAGTCATTTAAATTAAACTAAATTTCAACAGTTCTTAAATAAATTCATGTAGAAATCACTGAGAAGTAGAACACGAGATCCCTTCAACCACGACATTGGATTCCGTCGTTGGGCCAATGGGTGGTCTTTTACAAGCTGATAACATGTCAAACTTGGAAACTAAACATTTGAACTATGTCCTGTGTAACTGTGGTTAGAGCATGGCACTAACAATTCCAAGGCCATGGGTTCGATCCCAGGGGATTGCATATAGTCAGAAACAAATGTATAGTACAATGCAATGTAAGTTGCTTTGGACTTAAGCTTCTACCAAATATGTAAATGTATAAGGTGTAATGGCCACGACGCTATGCATTAACATTTTCGAATCATTGAATGGCCCGTCGTCATTTATTCCTTACTTAACCAGGTCTGAATTATGCTGGTATAACGATGACAAAAATGTTTTTTTTGACTGAACAGTTTTAAAATTGCCCACAGATTTAAACATGAACCATACACAACATAAAACAAAAACAAAACTAAGCCAAACCCAAGAGTTGGAAAACGAAAATCAATACCATTTATGGAATCGGATCCTTAAAACGTCACAAATCCTCCCCTTTCAGCTACATTCTACCTCAGTGTCGTTTTTGAAAAATGCAATTAAATGGGCATGAACGCTGTGAGAAGAAGAGCCGTTATAAACAAGAGTGATCCAACTGCAGCCGATGGAGCAATAAGAGCTCCACTCTCAAACAGGAAATACGTCAGCTCCACTCAATAATAAAGAAAGGGCAAAATAGCTCTCCGAAGTTTGAATTTTAACGTAGTTTAAAATTGTATCTCAGCATCCCTATACTACTTGCAAACTGACGCTGTCTTAAAGCTTTCCTGTAGCTCAGTGGTAAGAGCAACGCAAGGTTGTGGGTTCGATCCCAGGGGCAAATACCTATGTAAAATGTATAGGATGAAGCAATGTAAGTCGCTTTGGATAAAAGCGTCTGCCAAATGCCAAAATGTAAATGTTCATGTGCAATGCAAGAACAACGAATATGGCTTCCGTGAAATTACGCAAAAAGGATGAATAAACACGATCGATTTATACGATATATTTTGATGTCTCGCCAATGTTAGCTGATGTTGCATGGATTTCTTTAAAATACAGGTTAAGAAAATCAGATTTTTTTATGTAATCCACCGAAGCGCTGAACCCCTGATGTGACACACCCCAGTACAGTAGGTGGTGATATACACCAGAACATGTTGGTTGCAACCTGCCATTAAAAGAAAACAAGGAGAAGAACGTTCGTTGATCGTTATTTACTGTTACTTGCTGATGTGTTTTTCACTCAAAACAATTTAAACTTAATTTGACGTTTCAACATTTTAACGTGGTTGTTTTGTATGTTATTTTGCTTTAAATTCTAAAATTTTAATTTTAAATTCTAAAATATTTGTGTTCACATTTTTCTTTTTTATAAAAATTTCTAAGACACTCAAATGTTGTGCGGAATTGCATTTAATGATATTGTAACCGTTTATTTTGCCCAGTGTTTTACCACTCAAGCAGGCGTGTTTCAGCGTGCTCACGTGGAAATGTGACGAAAGAATTCCCTTGTGGGCCTTCTGCCATGTCAAATCAAATCCAGGCCACAGAATGACATGAGTTAAAACACCAGCTTTACTATTAAAAAGACTCAAGTTCCTTCCCATCTGTCAATATGCTTACAGATGGATCGAAAGATTAAAACAGCATTCAGAGTCATAGGTTTGTGTTTGTGTATTACACAGGAAGAGAGAAGAGGGGGGTGGGAAGGTAAAATTAGGACTTTTGCTGAATACATCCTGTCAGAATTTCTCGCTCCAAGTTGCCAGCTGTATAATCTCACATCTTATCCGAAGGACATTTTCATGCATGTCGTATTTTCAGCCTCGGTTTTGTCCAATCATGCTTCTTAGGATTAAATCTTTTGACTTGTGAACCGTTGGCATAAAATATCCTTCTGTGGGCATGCTACATAAAAATATAGAAAAATATTAAATGCACTTCAATGAAATAGGTGTAAGGTCATTCCTGTCTCTCTGAACAGCCCTAGACTATACAACAGGATAAGTCAGAAACATGCGTTGCCCTTTATCCGTTTGCATATCTTGGTTTGCTGAAATGCCTTCGGTTATTTCTAATGCAGCTAAGAAATTTGACTTGATGTGAAGGTTTCGGCTCATGGCCTTTTTTTTAACCTGATTAAACATATTAATATAATTCCAAAGCAAAACCTGATTCGTCATGCTCACACAAATGTATAAGTGCACATCAAGTACATGTGATTAATGTTCAAGCCAAAGTACTGCAAATACAATCAAATAAATCACAGTAAATAAACTTTGTTGGTTTATGCAAAGCACTTTAGATGATGCTTTATGTTGACAGAATCATCTCAGTGAGACAGAAACAGGTTATTAAAAGCAAGTTAATCTTACAAACAGTCTTTCTAATTGTATCATTGTGATCTCACCAGCATAAAGAAACCCATCAAGCTCACTGTTCATAGAAACTAAAAGTATCTCCTTAGAAGAATGGAACATCTTGGAACGACGCATACGTCTCATTTGCGCGTGTCAAGGATTAATTATCTCTAAATTAATCCAGGCTTTCAACCTCCCCCCAAAAAATGCCAGTTCATTGTACCAAAGGCAAGGCAATAACGTTCTCAGTTGTTAAACAAGGCCAGCAGTAATACACATGAGGTCAACAGAAGCATTTACGTTGCTTTATTAACCACTGAAGTTAAACTCTAAACAGTATTTGGAAACATCTGAGGACAAATCAAAAGAGAGCGAGAAGGTAGGAGGTATGACCGCAGCAAACGTTTCTGCTGGGCAAATAATGGTGGTAAAGGTTTTCAACAGCATCTGTCATGGGCTGGTTAGGAGGCTTTTTTGACTGAAACTTCAAAAGGGACTTTCAAATGCTCAGACTCCTGTTTATAGATGCTTCACTCCGCTTTTGAAATGGTAAACCCCTCCATTTCCTCTGAAGCGTTCTTTCAGCTTTATTAATTTTATAAAAAATGTAGTATTTGTAGAGCTTCACTTGTGAACTTTCACATCCCTGGTATCTCATCAGGCTTTGTTGTTAATTTAACAACGGGGGAAAAATGATGCTGTGCAAATAATATAATGCAAAGAATCAGATAAGTACACATAGAAAATGAAATAAACCGGACGTAATAGTGCTCATTGTTAAAGCTGGAAACATTTGTGCATTTGGCTGGTGCATCTAAAGCTATTAACATTGTTTTCAAGCTATGTATTTCATAATTCCTAAGCATCGAGCCCAATACCTTGTTGTTCATGCAAAGTGCTAGTGATATGTCCTTATCTTTGAAAACCTTGAACGATAGCGTGGAAAAATACAAGCAAGACTACATTAAATGATAAACATGGTTTCTGCTGACCATTGTATTTTGTGCTGTGGATTATTGTCTGAGAGTATGACACCAGTGAAATTCTATTTTGTAGAATAAACAATGGTACTGTGATGGGTTGCCAGTTGGTGTCCAGTGTAAAATCTGAGTGCCGAAGCTAAACATTGAGAAGCACTGTGCTGCGTTTAAAACTTCAAAAATAAATATTTCAAGTCTGTAATATTTCTCTTCCTGGAAAATGAACCAAACATATTGATGAATCATCTTGTCTGCAGAGGCGTTTTAAACCTTTGCCCAATACAATAATATTGGATCTTCCTCTTTAACTATAAATTCTACCTGCAACCAATCTAATACTGCAACAGCAGCATACATTAGCTTTACAAACTCATAAGTAAAAACTTTGACAAGTCATCAATCGGACACTTCAACAAACTCCTGAGTGTGGGCCTTTACATAAGAACTATCACCTTCATAGCTTTACATCATAAACAAACACAGGTTTGTTCCTTCATCGACCTCTGGATCTGACATGTCTCCAGGTGTTGGTTAAGGTGATGTCAAACAAATCCTTCACTATCAAATGTGTCTCCACCGCTTTCATGGTACAAACTGTCGAGTGTGGTTGTGCCAGGGTGTAATATGAAGGCTATTGGCTTTGAAAATAAAACTTTTAACATTGAACCAGTTTCAATTTCTAAGATTTGGCCAATATGCATGGGCTGGTTGGTTGTATCTTTTCTTGAGCACAATTGAATGTGATAAAATAAAAGTATTCGCAAGCAAAATATAAAAATGCATTGAAATATTTGAATTATATATTAATGTGGTGCCACCAACCAATACTGTAAGTGTGTTCAACATATATAATATATTTGCGACATACAACTCAAAAAAATTGTTTTTCAAGAACTGAACAATTGCCACTGAACAACAGGATTGCTATTAGATCTTCTCTCTTCAGGTGTTATAGTGTAGACCTCTCAAGATTTGTCAAAGCATTTCATTGGGGTCTTTGGAGGTCATGGAAAAAAATCACTTATCACAACAATCTGTCCAGTGCACAACCAGAGCTTTGAACAACTTTTTCATTAAGTTGGCTACAATCTGCTTTCCACTGGTTGTTCAGTACCTTCAAAAAATAATAGTTTCGTGCTCGGGAGATATCCTACTATTTGAAACCAGTCTCTCATTGTGACCACCTGCTGTGTCCTACTAATAATTTTACATGTTAATTAATTATCCATATTACAGTAGAATAGACTACAAGACACACAGTATTAGCAGTAGATCAGAACAACATATTGAGACTAATGAGATGGTACTCCTCACTGTTGCATAAATAAGTTTTGGATAATGCTCAGATGTCCCAAGTGAATTGGAACAAACAATGAACAACAACAACACTTTGGAGGGGCACAAAGATTTGACCATGATTTTTATGTGAAATGATATCGTAAGGATTGGTCAGGAATTAGCCTCAGTAGAGTGTTGAAGGGCAACGCTATTTTAGCTTTCGTTTATTTGTGTAAAGGTTACATTAAAATATTTGACCATTTGTGACCCTGGCTGTGAAAATCAGGCTAAATTCTTATAATCTAATGTTCATCAATATTTGATTTCATGCATTCATTTCACAGACAAGATTCAAAGCTAGAGCCAGACTAAAATGAATGTTTGAGCTGTCTTAAATGAAAATAACTTTTCCTTACATATCTTTAAATATATCAGTGTCCTTGCTTTGTCTCAAGATGCACACCAGATATGTTTTTTCCTACAACATTTTTTCCCTACCTGAAGGAGGGAACGAGACTTTATTTCGAACCGACAGATGGGGTTTTACTTGAGAACCTATTATCTTCTGACTAGTTTTGAAAAGGCCAATAAAATTGACCACTCGTGAACGCAATGTCTGGATCATCATCCCCCGCAGTGCGGACAGGACTTATCCAGGAAGTCATCATGTATGTCCCGTTTGTGTTGCACTCAGGAGAACATCGGGACATGCCACCCTGTAGAAATGTACCTCTACTAGAAAAAAACTCGAACACCTCTGGAACTGCACAACGTCGTGAGATTCCAGCAGATTCTGAAGATCAGCGTAGATGACTGTAGCGATCATAAGAATCGAAGGTTCCGAGGAACAAAAGGTGAATGAATGAAGCAAGCCGTCTCCTTTTTGCAATCCCATGCCGTCTCCGGCATGCAAATTTAATTTGCCAATTTCATTGGCCTTTTCAAAACTAGTCAGAAGATGGAAGGTTCTCAAATCAAACCCCATCTGTCGGTTCGACACAACGTCGAGAGACCGACAGAAAGGGAACCTAATTTAACTAAGGCATAATCCTTGCTTAACCTAAGATCAGGACCCGAAATGCCATGCAGCATTCTGTTGTATATGCAGAGAAATCATGTTAAAAGCCACGTGAGGCATAACGCTGGAATACACTACAAGACTTTTGCTCAGATTTTGCCCAGGTTTTCAGGCATGATTTGGTGCAGAACAACTGTGCCAGTCTGCAGATTTGATCAGTTAGTGTGTGTCTATCTGAAACTTTCAAAAAGTCTGCAAGTATATGATGTCTCTTTAAAAAAAAATCTGTTCAGATTTTAAAAGTGTTGTAGTGTATTCCAGCCATTATATGATTAATCAAGATAGATTTCTGGATGTTGATTCAAATTCTTGTCTATATTGAGCAGGGAGGTGCACAGACATTTTGAGGGGCAGGAGCTCAAGTAGAAAAAGGGCACTTCTATTATTTGTTTCAAACAAAATGTTTAATATAATAAAACAACTATTGTTTTTAATCCCTCACACTCATCCAGTTGTTTCATTTTGTTTCATTTTCCAACAATGGTCTTCTGTAGAATTCACTAATTTTATCACAAGAACAGGCAACAACAAAGGAAATTAAGCGACAATTTGTATGTTTTCTATGCAAAAGATATTATCTATATTTAGATAAATGACTGCACAAATATTTTTTTTATTTTGCACAAGCCAATGAACTGTTTTAATTATTTTGGTGTTATTGGGACACCCACAATGACCATCACACTAAACTGAAAAAGACAGTTGGTGCTCATTTGTAATTTTACATGACAAAACCCTGCAAAAATAATGAAAACACGATGCAAAAAATGATTGACAAAATACAAAAATGCAGCACCTTAACTAATTATTATTATTATTAATATGATTATTGTTGCTATAATTACACGTACTGTACCACGTATGCGCGCACACTGACACAGACACACACACTAATGGTGACAAGAACTTTGTTTCACATTTGAGGGAGGGCTGTTGAGATCTCTCATCAACGCAAAATATAAAATGGATAATTATTAGATGAGGAGTCTGACATCAACCTTATCAAGTTATTGTTTAAGGCAGGACACTTAAAGAATCTTGATGTAAATCATATTAAATAATAACGGATATGCTTTAGTTATTTTGATTATCCTATTCATCTGAAAGCTGTGCCCAAACAGAAACACATTCGCGCGCACATACATTTACAATAAAATAAGAAAGGGCACTTTCTCTCATGGAAGAAAAGGGGCCTGGGCTCAAGACCCCCAACCCCCTCTGCACGTGCCTGTAATTAAGTAACTCTAGCAACCTTACCGGCATATTTTTAGATATGTTAGAAAGGCAAACATGCCAATTACATGCTGGGCAAAAAAATGCAATTACGTTGCTTTGCCCTGTCAACCCTGCATTTCCTGCGTGCAGACATTTAGCATGAAATACATGTGATGCAGATGATTTCATGACACGGAAAGTTCACAGTTTTTACGGGATCTGTAATAAGGCTGAACTGATTCAAATGGACAGAATCTATCCATATAAACATAGTCTAAATTGTATGTCATCTGTGAAGTTGAATCAGGGCCCAGAATCAAAATAGGATTTGGAAATCAAGCTAATTCAGTGCTTGGAACAGCAACATGTTGAAACACAAATAGTTTCCTATTTTAATCTCAAGTGAAAAAATGTAACACTTTTTTTCCTCTCCTTGTCGATCAACACAAGTGTTCTGTCTATGTATTGTATTGAGTTGTGTCACCTGGAGGCCCGACAAAGTGCTAATCATAAACTATTCAATCACGCTCGTTTACATACCATATGTATTCGGCATGCTTGGAGGATAATGCCATCAGGGCTCTTTGAATTGGCAAACCCTTAGAACATTGTCACAAATCGTGTGCCTGATTATTATGCTTGCAGTAAGGTTTAATTGAATTGTGGAAGCACTCAAATTGAGCAAATAATCAGAGAAAAATCAAGCCAGAATTAATTCTTGATCATTTTATCAGAGAAGTTACTTTTCTCTGAAGTGGAGAGATCACAATTTATCTCTGCTGAATATGACTGTGTGATTATCTCTATTGTAGTGCCTGTTCAATCTTGTTGGCCCTTAGCAAGAGTTTGAGATCCGTGTTTGATCCAGAGACACCACAAATAGTGCACTTGATCAAAGCAAACAGCTTCTCTCTTATCGCACGCCTTTTGGTACTTAAAGCTGTGATCTGTAATTTTCTGTGGTTAAAAGAAATCTTAAAGCTGTTGTGAAAGTACGTGAACAAACTTTTATTTTACTTACGCAAATATACAATCTAGGTTTATAATAAGCACATGCTTCATTTCAATACAGACACTCATCCAGATCTCTTCTAAACCATTCTTAACACAAAGAGACTCTTGGTAAGGTCAAATATTTATTCTACGTCCAGCAACAATTTCTTGCAAACAAGAACATATTGATAAATTACTTCTTCAATCGAATTTATAAGGGTACAATGTGTGATATTAAGGAGGAACTATTGACAGAAATGCAATATAATATACATTACTGTTCAGAGGTGTATGAAAACCTCACATAATGAAGCGTTGAGTTTTTATTATCTATGAGCCGTATACGTTATCTCCTTCAGCAAAGAAGGAAAACGTGACGACATCTCTGTTCTGTGTCAACCATTAAAGTGCTTCAAAAGGGAGGAGTGAGCCGTTGGTTGCTATTCATAACCTCACCACTAGATGCCTCTAAATTTCACAAACTGGACATTTAAGTGTCTACTGTTGTTTAAGCTTAGTGAAAGACATCACCATGTGACAGGCACAACACACCAGAATATACATTAAGTGTACGACAAGCTATGTGTAAGTCTTACTATCTCTAAAAGTGTAGTTGTCAGCACATTCAAGGTGACCAGAAGGTTTGGGCCAAGCAGCAGGGTAATAGTTCTGGCCGACTTGTGGAGGTCAAGTGGATTTGGCTGGTTTTCTATAGTCCTTAGAAAAAATCTCAGCTTGACTCTCAGTACCACGCCAGCAAACCACTGAGAAGAGAAAATGTCTCTTAAATTCCACGGTCCCGTGGAATCTCTGACACAATCTGAAGAGTAACAAAGTCATTTGGGGTTTATTTATTCGTTTTTTTTGTTTCTGCTTCTTTGTTGCTTAGTCTAGGGTTTATTTTAGTAAAGTAATACACACATCATGAATATGCAAATTAACTGTTTTCCACCTGAAAAAAAGGGACAAAAGCTTGTTGGGAAAAACATCATCAAATAAACGACGTGTGCAGTAGCAAAGTTATAAAAAATGAAATGCATGCCAAACATCTTTTTCACATTCTCACTGAACTTGGTTTTTCAACATGTCCTCCAGCACATGGAAAAAATTCAACTTTAATGGCATATGAGTTCTCGTAGATTTAAATATTAAATGAAACAGCTCAGGAATTTGACATATAAGAAGCACATAAGATGTTAGGCCTCTTAGTCTCATACATTCAGACCGAACTGTATGTCAAGTCTTAGAGTTATTAGATTATTTTTATACATCTTAAAATACCTCCTGTAGGCCTGAGAAATAAGAAACACTACAAAGCCAACTTTATGAAAGGTCCTTCCTCCGTATTTGCGTCACAGCACTCATATTGCAGATTAAACAAATGTTAGCCCTTGCCGTCCCACCAGCTGGTTGTCTTAAGCTATGTGGCCAGTATGTTCACTGCAGCCAAAAACAAAAGTGACATAGCCAGCCCACACACTCAGCAGTCTTTCATGACACAGAAACAATCATCGTCATCACACACTACAAAAGAAAATCTTGCTCTGTTATTCATTAAATGCTACATGTAGAATTAAAGAAATTTTTGTTTCCCAAGGATCAGAACAAATGTAATGAATGGCATGATGTGAAATTGAGCAAGTCATTGCTTACCCAAATTGTTTGTATGAGCTTCTAAGAAGAAGAACCGCTGAAACAATATATTGTTTACTGTGATAGATATAAATAACTATGCAACATTAGCATCGATTTCCATGCTATAGAAGTATGCCTTGACGTCACTTTCCCTTCTTGACAATTGTGAGGAGGGTGAATTTATGTATAACTCACCCGTTTAACTTAAGTTGACTGAGACAAAACGTAGAAGTGATTGTGCATATAATCTATTGCCTTAATCATGGGCCTGGCATTATTCATAAACTAATTCTCGTACAGTACAGCTTTGCCTGTCAGTGGACGTATACAATAGTATTACATTCTAATAATAGCACACAACTCGATGAGAATTCAGCCCAGGGGTGAGCAATTGAGAAGAGGGGATTGTCACACTTGACAGAGACTATTTGAGCAGAACAACGTCAACTATGTGGCATCTAACATCTGCAGTGATAATCGGGCCTAATTGCTCTTCTGATCTCGTCTGCATTTCAAACAGCGTTTAGAGATAGCTTTTAGTGCTCTGCTGGCTGCCAGCCAGTTCACAGGAGCAGGACAGCATGCCCGTAGAAGAGTAGGAGGGTATATATTTAATCCGTCTGTTTTTACTGGTAAAATTGCGTTAGTGCTTTAAGAGCATGTCTAGAGTGCGCAGCTTTGTTTCTATAGTAAGAGGGTTTATTCAAGAGTTCTTATCTACATACTCATTTTTGTGCATCTCCGTTCATTAGAGTTACTGTATGTCAAATTGAGGGTGGCATTGAAATGAACACTTTGTATTTAACCTAATGCTCAAGCTCTTTATTGAGCACAGACCAGAGGATGACCCATGTACACTGAAATGTTTGGCATTCATGAACCTTTAGAAGTACTATACTGGAGCATTGTTGGTCTCTTTTGTGATGTGGTTAAACAATTGTTGGAATGTGGTTAACATACAAAACTTAAAATTCAGTCATCCAGTTAGTACAATGGGTGCGTTTTGTGTAGATTTTAAAATGAAGTCTTGCAAGATTATGATCAGAAATTACTTTTTAATTCCAGATTAATATAATGGAAAATATGAACAACATGGATTTTCTCCCAATTTATGGTCAATGCTGTCTAGGAGGAATCACTAGAAAAGTATTTCTAACAAGAAAAGTGTCTGTCTGCAAAAAGACAGTTGAGTGTTCACATTTATTATAGTATTACATTTCTCAGAAACTGTAGTTTTTTGGTATTACAGTAAATTCTTTGTAACTAGATGCTGAATTTGATACTAAATGCGAAATTCAGTACGAATTGCAACATGCTTGCACCTTGGCAAATATTTTTAAATATGTTATATTTGGTATCATGAGTCATGACAAGTGGAATATTATTGTAAAACTCCTGTATTAGATTTCAAGAGCGGGTAGACGAAACTGGATTTATTGTGCTGGAGGAAATATATTATGTGAATAAATATATATGTGTCTCAGAAAACTTGCCATACTGTGTAATATGGTTAGGATGCAAATAACAAATGCAAAATGCAGCACTAATTGAAACTCGCAATATGTAACATTGTGTGCTTTGCTTTGTAATATATCCATTAAGAACACCTCACGCAGACATCTGGGATCTTATCTTTTGCATTAAATCATCGCATTGTTTCATTTTTAAATTGCAGGTACTAATGCACTTTCGTAATTATAATTCCGAGGCATCAAAGCTACTTTGAGACTACAGCTAGTTCCGTTAATCTCAATCATACCTACAAAGTACACACAAACTTATTTTTTTGCATGAATGAACAAAGAAGTTAAGGCATTCTGAATTTAGATATGGTAGTATTACTTTTCAATTGAAGATACAGAAAAGCCTCAAATTGGATTAACATGTATTTTTACATATATTTAATATCACTCTCCTTTTATTTCTTATAAGTAATAGGAAATATGGTCTGTATATATGATGCATAAGGGCATTGGGTATTATATGCCTATATATGTTTGCCCCAAAGTATATATGACAATGAAAAAATATACATGGTTTATTTTACATCATGCTAATATGAAGTCTGCCTGAAGCTATAGATACTATAGCTATAGGAATTTATGCATTTGGCACTATTTATAACATGATTTATTTTGCATTTTGTTATACTATACATTTGTATCAGTTCACAAGCTCCATGAGAATCATGACCTTAACTTTGTTAACCTTTTGCTTCTGCTTCGTTATATGCTATAGATAGAGTATCACGTTTTATAATCCAGATTTAATATGAAAAAAGTTTTCGACTCTTAGTAACATTAAACTGCACATATTCAACATAATCACTTCAGCAAATGCTGCACCCCTTTTCTGACATCTTTGTTTTTTCAGAACCTCTTACTCAGCTATTGGTAAACGGTGTATATGCACATGGAACGATGTCGTCCTTCCGCTAAAATCTCTGCCATCTCTGTCACATCCATTGGGAACAATGACGTTTCGCTTCTACGGGTTGCGTATCGAAACCCGGTGCCGATATGCCTATATGTCCGGTATGTAACTGGACCGAATCAAAACGCAGATTTTGGTGCCTCATTTCGATGGCACTTAAATGTTGACTGAGCCGTCAATTGAGAAATTTTCCTTCATTCACGTGAACGAAAGTTGGAAACCTCAGATAATACAAATCCAACACATATTATACAATGGTTAAACTATCACAATAAAACTGTTGCGCGCATTTAAAATCAACGAAGCGCATGCTGGGAGCACGTTCTCAACACTGTAACGCATTTAACAACAAAGACAATCGAGACACAGCAGTGAAAGTGCTAAAACCTTTTAAAATCTGTCAGTCTGATCTCTAGACATGCAGTCGTTTTACTCTCAGGCCCGGATTAAGAATTCAGGGGCCCCTGGGCACAAGTGTCTTGTAGACCCCCACCCCCCATGCGCACGGGCGCTTAATATAGTTTTGAAATAGCCTACAGGGTATCGTGTAGGAAACACCTCTATTCTTATACATGATTACATTGCCAAGTTACAAACTAATAGGATTACAACCTGGAGGACAATATCAACACCTGTACACATCCTCCATCATGCAGGATTTACACCACTAATAATGAAAGCTAAAAATCGGTAAAGTAAGCCCTGATCAATATTATATACAAATTCATTATTGGCTATAGGAAACACCAACAAATATATATAAAAAAAACCCTCATACCTTTTGGGATTTTAAAGACAACCATGAGGGTATTCTAATTTAGCCTATAGATTATATTTACAACAATAAACATATTCTTTAACATATTTTCAGTTTATACTGTCAGTTCTGAGGCAACATCTTCGATTTTGGCTATATTCTTTGTCTAGGTAGTCATGTGCATATTTACAGACGAAATGTGTTCATGTTTATACATTCAAACAGTCGATAAGAGTGACAGGTTGTTGGAAACGCTGTTTTGTACTTATTTCATTTGCGGGACAGCACTGGCAGCATTTTCCCATTGAGTGAAAGTTTTATCGGAAATTTCGCTTTGTGCTTCTCCTAAACAAAAGCTGCTAAAGGGCTTAAAAGTTACTTAATTTAAGAGACAGACTTGCGTTAGAAACAATGTTTTGTGTGTGCACTTGTGTGTGTGCAGGCCAGAGAGTCACACGGCAGAATGAATATAGTGAAATCATTGTTATGTAAAATGTTCTCCTCCTTTCTTGGGATCCAAGCGCCCATGGGCCCCTGAGCCGGTGCCCCTAATGCCCATTGGATAATCGGGCCCTACTCTGACTGCATGTATAGGCATATAATTATACTTATTAATTATACATGCTGTCTGTTTTTAAAATAATGCACATATAATGTCTCTGTAGATGGATTTAATCTGTTGATATATTCAACAGATTTTCTGCCCATATTTAATACAACCATGGCGAGCATTTAGTTGTAGCTGGAAGGTAAACAGTAAACACTATAACATTTTTCTTGCAATGTACATGCTGATTTCTCATTCTCTTAATATTGAAATTGTATTTTTATTACCTAATACATATTTGTAGTTGAACATTTTGTTCTTTAATGTCATCCACTGGTGTTTTGTGGCTCTTCTTTTTAAAGTATCGATTTATGCACTGTTATCATTTTAAAAGTATCGTTGTGGCACCGGTATCGGAAAAATTGATTACGATCAACAACATGAGTCTAATTATTTATTCAAACACTTCACCATAGGTCGGCAACCAAAAAGGAGAAGCACTTCAGGCAATCCGTTTCAGGGTACAATAACAAATATGAAAAAAGCCAAGTGAACTTTTGCAGTTACTAAAGCACGGGACTGGGAACTCATTTTCCAGATTTGGTTAATTCATTTTTGCAAAAGAGCCATTGCAAAAAAGTACTGTTCTATATTTCTATAAATAAATAAATTAATTCCATGTATGCAATAATAATAACTCGATTTTTTGTCCACAGACCACAGTCTCACTTATGGTCCCTGTGGGCAGGGCTGGGAAAATGACATCAAAATGTATTTAAAAAAAAATAAGTGTACTTTTAAGTGTATCAAAATAAACTACAAAACACAGCTGTCATACCATGTATCAAAATAAACTACCATTTTTTGTATATAAAAATAAATGCAAAATACTACATGTATATTGCAATGGAGCATGAAATTTCTTCACAAACCCTCAATAAATAAGCCTATTTGATCTATCCCTTCACCTTTACACTGATTCTGTTGATTAAATAAACAATGTTTGATAGCAACAAATTTTCTCTTCCCTAGTCATGCAATAAATCTGACATATGCATTAGGTTAACAGATCAAATATTCACATATGCCTGACTGTGATCACCTAGATGAAGGTTAGTTTTAAAGTTACAAACAGTTTAATGTTTTAGAGTTTGCTAATTGTATCCTTATTTATTTACTTTGTGTCTGGTAATAAAGGGCCATCTGTGCATCGACAACACTGACTTAATGACAAACAAGTTATGCATAAGAAGAAAACTGATGGCGCCTGTATTCATAGCAACTACTTTATCATTAATTAACCGTTTGATTCTTAATCATAAATAATAAAAATTATGTGACAGGCAGTCGTTCATACAACGGTATTAGAAATAATGCCTCTATTAAACACTAAACAGCTACTTGAATTAAGCTACAAAATTCAACAAGCATATTTATTCAGCAAATATTAATGTATCAATCATTGGGGGCTGAAAACAAACATTGTTTCAAAAATATATGTTTTTTTTTTAAATGTAGCCAGAAAATATAATCAAGAAGTATCAACAGAACTTCTCAAGGAGTATTAATACAATTCCAACAATACAACAGAGAATACAACAGAGTAGGTACTACAAAACATTTAACAAAGGTCTAACAGAAACACTTAAACTTATGTTTGAATGTTGGGGCTCATTTGTGTCTGTGTCTTAGTGTGGCTCACACTAAATGCTGCTGCTCAACTCAAGTTTACACCATTACACTAATATGGTGCCATTAGAATGTAACATTGTACAACACTGAAATGCATTATTATTTTTTTCCATGCACAACGACGTATATAACATAGGTTGAAAGTAGCAAGCCAAATGGGGCTGCTGCTCCGTATAATAGCATTTAGCCTAGGCTACTACACGAAGACCAAAACTTAAAGGGATAGTTTAGCAAAAAACTCAAATTTGCTATTTATTTACTCACCCTCAGGCCATCTGAGATGTAGGTGACATTTTTTCTTGAGTAGAACCACAAAGAAGATTGTTTGGTAAATCCTATGCACTCTCTTCTTCATATAATGGGAGTCTATGGGGTCCACCTGTCTAAGAGTTCCTAATGCACATAATTCCAAAAAGCTTCTCCTGGCGACATGTTGACGTTTCGTGAAGTGACTCGCTCAATATTTTCATAAATTTGAACGTCATTTTTAATAATGTTAGCCATAAACTAAACACTCCATTTGTGCAGGTGGCGCCAAACGTACCAGAAGCTGGAATGCCATCCGCCACCAAATACTACAAGAAGAAGATTGCGATTGTGTGCAGAGGCTGCACATTATGGCTAATATTATTAAAAATGACATTCAGTTTTATGAAAAATCAAACGATTCACTTCACAAAACGTCAACATGTCACCAGGAGCCGATTTTTGTAATTATGTGCATTAGGAACTCTTAGACAGGGGGACCCCATAGACTCCCATTATATAAAGCAGAGAGTGCAGCGGATTTACCAAACAATCTTCTTTATGGTTCTACTCAAGAAAAAAACATAAACTCGTAAAAATTAAAAGCAATTTATGCAATAGATAGATGGAAATCTTGTAGCCTGCTTACAGCTTGTAGCCTGCTTACATTTATCACCTTCTTCCAAGTTTCTGTTCAACAACAAGTCCGGGCAAACTACTGAGTTGGTACCAATCAGAGGCCGCACTTTTATTATGTCATCTTGCAGACTTCTTACAAAGTTTTTAGCAGTATTTTGAACACTGAAGTATTTTGATTCAAAATATGAAACCATTTTCATCAAAATACTATTTTGTATTGAAAATACGAATTTTAAATACATGTATCATAAATACTGCCCGGCCCTGCCTGTAGGGATGGTCCCTGTGAGGATAAATTGTTATTTTCCTTCCATAAGTGAAACAAACAAATGTCACGGTTCATGGGTTTACTCGTTTTACCTGCTTAGGGTATGATTGTCAGTCGTGCTGATTATCTAAGCTGAGTCAGCTGCGACTCATCAGCACTATATATATGCTCTCACTATGCTTTCCAGGTTTGTCAGATCGTTCCCTTCCTCACCACGATCTTATGCTGTCTTCTCGTCAGTCCACCTGCTTGCAATAGTGTTATACCCAGGACGCTGCCGGGGATTATTACCACTTGACTTTCGCATTTACGGAGCATCTATCCGGGTGACTACTGGCACACTCACTGGACTCTCTCCCTCTCCAAGGACGGAAGACGGCTACCACGAACGTCGCTGTCGGACCTAGGAGGGCCGTTCCAGCAACCCTTTGCCCGTGGGGCATTCTCTAAATAAAATGTTATTTTCACTCACAACTGAATCCTCCTTATTTCGCATGTCAACAAAACAGTGCACACATCTGGGGCTCCAAAAATGATTTTCATTAATTATAACAACTTGCAGGTTTACATGAGGCCTCCATTCAATTAAGCCTTATTATATCTAACATGGTACACTTAAAAACGTGGACATTCCTATAGTACTGAATGATGCTCACAAAATTCTGCATATGTGTCTTCTGACTTTGCAATAGGAATGTTCGAGTTCTTGAAATACTGGAGACTGATCAGCGAATGACTAACATCAGAGTAGACCTACCACCAGGACGTTTTGAAAGCACACGGAGCTCTGTTTTCGCGGAACTTTTATGTAATTAGTCAACTGGTCTGCGTAACCTCAACAACACTTCACGAAACGAACATATTAGCGTTTTATATAGCTTTGTAGTTTGTTTTGTACGTGGTCAAAACACTTGCATGCCGGCACTGAGACAGCTCTGTCAACCTTGACCGCTAAATGGACTTCATGTGGTTCATATGCGAGAAAGACTGCTCACACGGATATGAGGAGTTAAACACAGAATATCTATACTGACGCGTCACAGTTCGCTTCCATCTGCTCACCGGATACTTTGCTGCATGGTGTGTTTTAAAAACCTTTTACATGCGATAACATAGCGAGGCAACGAGTTCTGTATCATACAGAGAGCTGTTACTTTCAATAAAACCGCTACGTTCGCTGTTTTAAACCCCTCGCATGCTCTGGCTAGCTGGCTTGAATATATTCTGGGCTGTGGGTTGCGGGCGCAAGAGAGGTTACCATACCAAGGTTGTTTGCCATTGATTAGTGTCGTGATGCTTGCGCATAGCACTGAATGTGTGTATTGGACAGGACAACCTCAAATATTCATTTATATATATATGTTTTTTTAATGATCAAATGTTGGTGAAGGATAAGTCACATGATTTTTTTTAAAAATTCACGTGTGGAACGTGAGCCATAGGTTCCCGACCACTGCTCTAGAGGCATGATCACAGAGGCACTTAAAAATGTCGGTTCTCCATAATTATAATGTTTTCTTACTAAACAGATTGTTTTCACTTGGTAAAAAATACCCTTAGTGCTATGAGAGTGAAAGTGAGTGACCTAGCTGGCAGAGATTTTAGCAGAGGTACGTCATCGTCCCGTGTGCATATACCCTATTGCGCACAGTGTATATTTTGTGTTAATACAGGCATATTTTAGTCGGGGAATCTCTTCTGATTCCGGCAGGAAAGGTGGACTTTACACATCTAATCCACAAAAACACTTAAAGTAAATGTTTGGCTAACAATGTTCTGGATTTCTTTCTGACCACAGTAGACATTTTTAAGGGGGATTTTGACCCTTGCAACATTGGCCTTGGTGATATTTTTTAATATTATGCTTTGTCTAAACAATTTTTTTGATTTAATCTCATCCAGCAAAACAAAGTTAAAAAAGTTAATTGATAAAAGCAGAAAATAAATTCACTGAATCAACTGAAATTGTTTAATAAAATTATTATTAGTATAAAGTAACTTAATGAAGTTAGTAAAGATTTAATTTTAATAATAGAAAGCAATATTTTATCATTTTAAATGTATTTTCTCAATTGAATCTTAAAGATATATTTTTTTAACATATTAATTTGGTTATAGACAGGCACGTGCTGGGTGGGTGCGCTTGAGCCCAGGCCCTTTTTCATCTTCTAGAGAAAGTGCCCATTTTCTGGGATTTTTTATAAATGGATATATGCATGTGCGTGCGTATGTGTTTGTCTTTGCGCACGGCTTTCCCTGTCAAACAATTAGCACATGTCAGGTCAGGTCGGGAAATGTTGAGAGTTCCGAATCATGTGACGCTCCAGCGTTTTGGACTTCCATTGGCAGAACTTTCTCTCTCAATGGCTCTGTGTTTGTCTTGGTGTGGAGGTGAGTGGTGATGAACAGACTGCTGCATGTGCCTTCGAATTCACTGCTGATTATCCAAAAGACATCCATCACTTATGAGCTAATGAGTGAGCAAAAGTTTCGCTAAGGCGGTATATTATTGGCATACATGCAAACTTGATGGAGAAACGACTGCAGAATACAGTCAAATTAATAACCTCATCAGAATCGCCTCATTGATATGTAAACCAGGCATTAAGTAATTTAAATGTGCTAACTTATATAAATTTGTCAGGCAATACAGATGAATAGGATAAACAAAATCACTAAAGCATAACACCAGTTATTAGTTATTATGACTAACATCAAGAGTCTTTTCATTTGAAATGTTATGTTTACATATGCAGATATAAATGCAGCGTGTTTTGGACAATTTAGAAGAAATCTACAGAAGCAAAAAGATCTGTTATCTAAGCAGCACTCCCTCCTGTAACAAACAAGCCATGGTGGTGTTTGTTCTTATAAAAAGAAGTCTTTGTCAAAATAAGCTGCATTTCGTTGTACTTTGACGCCGTCTTTAGGTTATTAATAAATCTATGTTTGAGACTGCATGTGTTCGCAGCAGGTTCTTGGTGTCTTCTTTTTTAGATGAAGCTCTGCACATTGCCACACAATAGAATAAAACACTACACACATCGTAGTACAGAACATTGGCAGAATGCAATAGTGAGTGACACGAGTGAGCTTCATGTGGTATAAAGCCTGGCAAAAAAAATATATTTATTTGATGGAAAACATGAGCAAAACACTACACATAGATGATAGAGCTCTTCAAACTGAGTTCAGGGGACCTGTGCAAGTGTGGTCTTAATGGAGAAACCTCCTCCCCATTTCCTCTTGTGTCAAAACACAGGACACACAGTGTTTTAGCGGGCCTCGAGTGTAATTAGCCCCGGCACACAGTCGGGCCATTTTTGCTTTTCCATTCGTTCTTCAGGCCCGGTGAATGCAGCAAGGTGGAGGCAGAGCCCTCCTGGCATTATATTAAAAGAGAAGCTGATAAAAAGAACCCCATAATAGGTCTAGAGTAAACTCAGATATGGCTGCAATATGTCTCTCATAAAAGAGAAAAGGGGCACTGCTGTATTTGACCTTGGTGAGCCAAGTGTGAGATCTCATCATTGCCATTAATGGTCCAGTGTGTATGTTTTTTGGAGGACCTATTGACAGAAATTTACTATAGTATACATAACTTTATGTCTTCAGAGGTGTATAAAGACCGTACATAATGAAGCGTTATGTTTTTATTACCTTAGAATGAGCTATTTCTCTTTAAATACAGCGCGGTTCTCCTCACATGGAATTCCCCATGTTGTTTCTACAATCATCCTAAACAGACAAATTTGTGAAGCATTTCATGTCAGCCACCATAGTCCTTCTCAAGGGTGGGGAGGGGTCGAGTGAGCCATTGGTAGCAATTCGCAAACCTCACCACTAGATGCCACTAAAATCTCAACATTGCTCTTTAAATCTAGTACAGCCATATCTGTAAAGTTACATACAGTATCTCACATAAGTGAGTACACCCCTTACATTTTTGTAAATATTTTTTTATACATTTTCATGTGTCAACACTGAAGAAATGGAACTTTGCTACAATGTAAATTAGTGAGTGTACAGCTTGTATAACCATGTAAATTTGCTGTCCCTTGAAAATAACTCAACACACAGCCATTAATGTCTGAACCATGGCAACAAATGTGAGTACACCCCTAAGTGAACATGTACAAATTGGGCCCAATTAGCCATTTTCCCTCCACATTGTCATGTGATTCGTTAGTGTGGTTCTTGGTTCAGAACACAGCAGCACGCCCCGTCTCCCAAAGGCCAAAAGGACGCATGTGACTCCCCTTTTCATCTCTCTCCACTGGCTACTGGTTGAAGCCCATATCAGATTTAAGTCACTAATGCTTGCCTTCAGGACTATCACTGGATCAGCACCAGCTTACTTTCATACCCTCCTTCACCCCATCAAGAACCCTGAGTTCAGCAAACAAGCGGCATCTTGTATTGCATTCTCAAGTGGCCTTCTCTCCTTCACAACTCCTTCCTAGTTGAACATTCTTGCTAACTCAGTCCGGTCCACCACATCTCTCATAATATTCAAAAAACTACTTAAAACCTATCTCTTCTCTGAATACTTGACAGACAAATTAGTAAAAAAATCAAACCTTCTTTCTCTCATCAGATATTGGTCTGGCTTTTGTTGAAACCAGTTTGTATTAGCACCTATTATATTATTTCTTCCTAAAACTCTCTGTAAGTTGCTTTGGATAAAAGCATCTGCTAAATGACTAAATGTAACTGTAGTGTTACAAGGTCTCAGGTGTGAATGGGTAGCAGGTGTGATAAAAAATTTTTTCACTCTCACTCTCTCATACTGGTCACTGGAAGTTCAACATGGCACCTCATGGCAAAGAACTCTCTGAGGCTCTGAAAAAATGAATTGTTGCTGCACTTTAGGGGTCTTCGCGGTGGAACTGCAAGCGGTCCGCTAATTACTGTATACTCACATCCAACTTTTTGTTAAAAATGTAAAGCATAGACAAAAAAATATTACAACCGATGTTCTCTTGAAGCTTCGCTCGTGCGTGGCCGGCAGACTCATTGAAGCTCCTGCGCATTGCAATTTTAACCTGCGTCGCAGACAAAAACATCCATTCAGGCGGCGGAAGAAACGTTGCACCTGCATCATGAGAACAGGTAGGGTTAGAATCAGGGCATTCTCTGTCTCCCTTCTGATAAAAGTATGCATGAAAGGAGTTGCATGCAAATAAAGTGCATTCACATATGTTTCTGAACTTCTGTTCAAATTTGTTAAAGCTGTACAAGTAATACACACAGCTTCTGCAAAGTAAACTCTATCGTACGTGTTTAAAATCAATCAAAAGCGCACCATGTAGTACTGATGATGGTGCACGTCAAACAAGTTGCCCCGAAAATAACTTGTTGCATCATCTTGCTCTCATTAGTTTGATATGATGCTCTGCAGAAAAATAACTTGTGTTAATTTTCGTGTAACAGCAATGCTGATCCACGAGAAAGACAACAGAGCTCAGAATTATAAAATAGCTGTGTGTTCTTAAACACACAGTGAAGCGGCCTGATTTTACAGAGTGGATAAAATCTGCACTAATTTCTTTCGCATCCAGTGACAACCTCTACCTCCAATAGAATTGTCTTTGTGCCATTAACCAGGGTCAGTCATCTCATTGAAGCCTCAATAAAAACTTAGGTTCAAATAAATGTTTAATTGTCCATCTCACAGTAATTTTAAAATGTTTGATTCTGCAAATCCCTTAACATAATCAAGCAATCTATATTAAAAAGAAAAAGAATACACAGAAATGTATTTAGCCTATGTGAAACAATAACATAATAATGCTAATGTAAGCCTTAACATAATATTGCAGTGACAATAGGGTCGTTTCTATTATAATAGCTCGGTTTACACATTTGGTGGGAGGGGGTCCCTACTCCATGCATCTCTCATCTAAGGGGTCCTTGCCCCAAAAAACGTTGAAGACACCTGCTCTACATAAAGATGGCCTAGGCTATAAGAAGATTCCCAAGACCCTGAAACTGAGCTGTAGCACGGTGGCCAAAAACATACAGTGGTTTGACTGGACCGGTTCAAATCAGAACAGGCCTCGCCATGGTCGACCAAAGAAGTTGAGGGCACATGCTCAGCAGACTAAGGACCTGGATTATTGGAACCATGTCCTGTGGTCTGATGAGACCAGGATAAATGTATTTGGTTCAGATGGTGTCAAGCGTGTGTGGCGGCAAACAGATGAGGAGTATAAAGACAAGTGTGTCTTGTCTACAGTCAAGCATGGTAGTGGGAGTGTCATGGTCTGGGGCTGATTGAATGCTGCCATGCATGCCAACATGTACTCTGACATACTGAAGCAGAGCATAATCCCCACCCTTCGGAGACTGGGCCGCAGGGCAGTATTCCAACATGATAACAAACTCAAACACACCCCCAAGACGACCACTGCCTTGTTAAAGAAGCTGAGGGTAAAGGTGATGGACTGGCCAAGCATGTCTCCAGACCTAAACCCTATTGAGCATCTGTGGGGCATTCTCAAACGAAAGGTGGAGGAGCGCAAGGTCGCTAATATCCAGGTGTCGTCATGAAGGAGTGGAAGTGGACTCCAGTGGTAACCTGTCAAGCTGTGGTGAACTCCATGTCCAAGAGGGTTAAGGCAGTGCTGAAAAGTAATGGAAAGCAATTTTCACATAGGGGTGTACTCACATTTGTTGCAAGCGGTTTAGATAATAATGGCTGCGAGTTGAGTTATTTTAAGTGGACAGCAAACATACACTGTTATACAAGCTGCACAAACACACCTTTACATTGTAGCAAAATGTCATTTCTTCAGTGATGTCACATGAAAAGGTCTAATGAAATATTTACTAAAATGTGAGGGGTGTACTCACTTCTTTGAGATACTGTATGTGGACATATAAATGTACTGTATGTTTCTAATTGCAGTACAGTTATTTTTTGGGAACATATTTTCATGAAACATATGGGAAAAATGTAAAATTTAACAGCTTATCATGCCATTTACCTAAAAAATATATGATACATTTTTCATAATATGATTATATACAAATTCTCACATTATATATTTTAATATATTATATTAACAGTGTGCACTCCATCCAGGGTGTATCCTGCCTTGATGCCCGATGACTCCTGAGATAGGCGCAGGCTCCCCGTGACCCGAGGTAGTTCGGATAAGCGGTAGAGAATGGAATGGAATGGAATATTAACAGTGTTTGAGGAGAGGATATTTGTGTACGGTTTTAATATCCACATGAAAGGTAAAGGTTTGGTTTTACATGTTTAATTTTTAACCTAATTTCAATAGACAGTGTATTGGTCATCATGTTGCCATCCAAACCTATAATGTTCTGTTGTAGTGCCCTTGTTTAGTTTTTTGTTGTTGTGGTTTTCCCTTTGTGTTTTCTTAAATACTGTGGTCGTGCAATCAAACATACGGGTGAGAGCTATTGAATTTCAATAATGGCTTAGTGTAGCATCATGTCCACTTTGAAATATTTTAGTAATTATCCTTTATGGTTGTTTTGTGTTTAAGCTTTTGTGTTTTAATTCTGAACCTCATAAAGTCAATTTATTTGTGACTTCGGCATTTTTGCCACATTCTGCCTTTGCTATGAAATTGCAGTAATATTATTATTAATCCAATATCACTTAATTTGCTCTGGATGAATGCTTATAAGAAAGAGAGTTTCACTTCATTTTGGGATATGATAATCACTTTATGTTCCTTTTGGTTATTTTTCAATTGTTTGTGACCTTGAACAAAATCCCTGAAATGTTTCTGTGTTCTTTCTGTTTTGTAGTTTTATTTGTTCAGGTAAAATTGGAATAATTATAGTATACTAAAGTATCCATTACTAATCCATCAAAACAGAGCAAGGGAAATGGTTTGTAATGGCTTGTGTTAAATCATTGCTCATTGACCAGAGATGGGCTCTTTAATACTACAAATGACGCTAATGAGAAATTGCCCTCAGAAACAGATTGGGGTGTGCATTAACTCCCTAATGACCTAGTTTCAACATTATTTAAAGTACTCCAAGTCCAATTGGCTGCGCACAAGCCTATCCTCATTGGAGTACTTTTAATCTTTGAATAATCGTATCTGGCCTGATCTTCCGTAGTCTTTTGTAGCCAGTCACCATAGTCGTGAATCTCTTATGTGTGCTAATTAAGTTTTGTCATGTTGAATAAATCTCATGATTGTGATGAGATTTGTTTGACTTAATAGTGGCATATGGTTTACTTGTTGAAGTGGAACCTATCAGCCATCGCAAGGCAGGGAGTTAATGGCGACGTTGGAAGTTAATTGACTTGAAGCGCTAAAAAGATATAGCAGCATAAATTATTTTCAAATGTGTGAAAGATTGGAATAAACATGAAATGGTCTTATGAATCAATGGAGAATTGTAACATCCCCTAATGAAACTGTTATTTGTTGTTTCTGTCTGTTAATGATAGGTGTGGAGGTGTCTTCATTACAACCTCCAGGGGTACCAGGGGAGAAAATCCATAGTACCATGTTACAAAAGACAAAGATGAACGATGATGTACATACTGACGGACTCTATAATGACACTAGGTAAAAGAAAACAATGGCAACAAAGCTTACATATAAGCAAAACATTATTGGGTTAAGTAACCAATGAGAACATGTCCTGTTAATTAGAAAAAAAGAACAAGTAATGCGTCAAGCACAGTGAATGTCTTATATTGGTTTGGTACATAAAATTGAATTATCAATGTTTAACATTTTACCTTTATAAAGGTTGAGCAAATGGAGACCATTTTTATGATTTTGTGCATTACATGGAAGAGTGACCAAAACAAAGTATAGACTTTATGACTTTGGAAGGTAGCTGGGTTGGGATAGGACCTCTCACCCTATATGGAGCACATGGGTGTGGAAGCCGCCACAAATCTACACCCCAGCTGGACTCAGCTATGCCGAAGAAATAAAAAGTGCGATCAAGCAAAGAAAACTATAAGAGCTTGCAGTCTTCTTCATAGTCCTGTGGAGATCATTTAAGGAGGGCTGCAGATGAACGCTGTGCGCTCTGTTTACAAATTACAGCTCGTTGTCTTATAGACAACATGCTGGAGGTCATTTATACTCACTTTGTCAGGAACAGACCTATTCATCTAAATCAGGTGCTGACTGAGACTCGGGATTGCAGGGAGCTCTGTGTGTTTTTCCTGTTGTACTTTGCTCAATGAAGGTTTAAAGATAGTCATCTATCTAGAGCACTGCAGTGTAACTGCGCTATCAGCTGCTCCACCCCACGCTTGCTGTATTCCACCTGAGCGGAATGACGAAAGGCCATTTAACAACATGCTGATGATGAACAAGATGCGTTCCGCACTTACATTTATGCATATGGCAGACGGTTTTATTCAAAGGGTCTTTCAGCGCGGGAGGGTGTAGGTTTTATCTGTGCATATGACTGCTTTGACCTTGGCGTCTCATAATTCATGCTATATTACAATTTGTCACGTTGACATGGTTCCTTACTTCATCTTAAATGTAAAAACCTTGTTATTAAAATACATTATATTGGTAATTAAAATAAAGGTTAAAGCTCCGGATGTAAATGGCCTTCAAATTGGGCATGTAAACCCTAATGTATAAACGATGTGATGAAGCTGGTTTTATTGATTTTGTTGTTTGCTTTTGTACAATATCCTTCCCTCCGATACATCCTCTCTGTGGACCAATTGCAGCTAAACTAAGGAAATATTGCCAATATGTGTCTCTCTCTCTCTCTCTCTCTCTCTCTATCTCTCCTCATCTACCGTGCACATCATGCAGAAAAGCCCATCAAGTGCACAGCCGTGGTGCCACAGACAGGACACAGCATGTGGATTATTGTAGATCATCCCTGACACGTTTCAGACCTTGAGGAGGTTGAATGTCCTCCTCTGCTTTATATATATGTGCAGTGTGTCTCATGAAGAAGTTTCAAATCTCCTCTATCCAAAATGTAGACTGGAAGTAAGAGGATAGGGACTTGCATAACATTGTTCATCGGCTCTAGCCTTAGTTTTTATTGATTTTATAAAATGATTTAGGATAAATAAAACATGTGAGACAGTAATGTTGAAGGATGGCTAACTCAATCTTTCAAGAAATCAAGAGATAAGATATTAGAAATACGAATAATAATAATCAAAATAAAAATGTTTTTTAATAATAAGAGATATTTGAGTTCATATTCAGATCTACTGTTATGATTGTTTGAATCTTCTGTTTTAAGGTTTTAGCGAACTGGTGTCTAATTCATATGAATTTGTACAATATAATTCATACATTTATGCGTTTCATGATAACTGCATTTAAGGGTGGACTTCCATTTGTTTTGTTTTATTATAATTTTATTTTAAATCCTATATTTTTGTGTGATTCACGAAAACATTTCCAGCTCATAAAAATATGCCTTTCCTGTAAGATAATGTTAGATTATTTAATAAAAAAAATTGTTGAGGTCCAAAAAATCACGTTGTGCATTTCACAAGTTCACCCTTGCAGATAAGCAGCTAGGTTGTAGAATGAATTGGTAAAGCATGGATATGAAGGTTATGCATATTTGGCGTGCTGTGCTAGGGCTCCGAGCTCACCGGGTCTATCCGAACCCGAAGCACTCTACCCTGGTTAGGGCAAGTTGCGCCGGGCTCGGAACCGGCTCGAGCCCAGAACACACCCCTCAAATGCAGATAAAGCTGAACAGCCGCCGGAGTACGCATAACCCCCCAAAAATGCCCTGCTAGGCGTTACGGAGGTGCCCCAAGTGTTAAATGCGAAAGGATGAAGGCCCCTCTGGGCTATCGCTGCTGCGATGCTGGTTTCAAATGAGTTTAGTCTACTGCTGAGGGACACGAGTTGTAAGCACAGGCCCCTGCGGGGGCGGTTGCTGCTGCGATACTGGCTTCATTGCGAGTGGTGTCTGCTGGTGCAGAGCATGAGTTGGAAGCACATGCCCCTGTGGGGGTTGTCGCTGCTGCGATACTTGTTTCATAGCTGATGTGTTTGCTGCTTCAGAGCCCTAGTTGGAAGCTTTGGACCCTGTGGGGGCGGTCACTGCTGCGATACTGGCTTCGTGCCGAGATGTGACTGTGCTGCAGATCACGAAATGGAAGATCGGGCCCCTGCCGGACGGTCGCTGCTGCAATACTGGCTTCATGACGAGAGGTGACTGCGCTGTAGGTCACGAGTTGGAAGCCCGGGCCCCTGCGGGGGCGGTCGCTGCTGCGATACTGGCTTCATGACGAGATGTGACTGTGCTGCAGATCACGAAATGGAAGATCGGGCCCCTGCCGGACGGTCGCTGCTGCAATACTGGCTTCATGACGAGAGGTGACTGCGCTGTAGGTCACGAGTTGGAAGCCCGGGCCCCTGCGGGGGCGGTCGCTGCTGCGATACTGGCTTCATGACGAGATGTGACTGCGCTGCAGGTCACGAGTTGGAAGCCCGGGCCCCTGCGTGGGCGGTCGCTGCTGCGATACTGGCTTCATGACGAGATGTGACTGCGCTGCAGATCATGAGTTGGAAGCTCGGGCCCCTGCGAGGGCGGTCGCTGCTGCGATACTGGCTTCATGACGAGATGTGACTGCGCTGCAGATCACGAATTGGAAGATCGGGCCCCTGCCGGACGGTCGCTGCTGCAATACTGGCTTCATGACGAGATGTGACTGCGCTGCAGATCACGAGTTGGAAGCTCGGGCCCCTGCGGGGGCGGTCGCTGCTGCGATACTGGCTTCATGACGAGATGTGACTGCGCTGCAGATCATGAGTTGGAAGCTCGGGCCACTGCGGGGGCGGTCGCTGCTGCTATACTGGCTTCATGACGAGAGGTGACTGCGCTGCAGATCACGAGGGCGGTGGTTGATGAGATGGAAACTGGGCTGGAGACTCTTCCGGGGACTGTTGAGGCTCAGAAGGTGAAATGAGGGTGCCTGGTAGGTCAGTGGGATGTCAATTTCTGGAAGCGGCATGGATAATTGTGTTTGGAGGTTGTGATGATGGGGATGTCGGAACCATCTGAAACATGGTGGGCTTCTTACTTCTACCCGATGGTAAAACTCTGGCTGGAGGGAGGCGAATGAAGGAGACTTCCGGTGTAGTAGAGTGCGACGTACGGGCCTCTGCTGGGAGTACTTGCCTCCGTAGAGGTGGTTGCTGCTGCAACGTTGGCTTGTACATTTGAGTTGGCAGCATGAGCCTCTGTACAGGCGGTTGCTGTATTGATGCTGGCTTCATATTGAAAAGTGTGTACTGCGGCAGAGCACTGGAGGAAGCACAGGCCCCTTCGGGAGCAGTCGCTGCGGCGATACTGGCTTTAGGGAGGTGATTGGAAGGGATTGGATAGTGATTGTGACTGCTGCGGCAGAGCACGGGAGGAAGCACGGGCCCCTGCGGGGGCGGTCGCTGTGGCGATGCTGGCTTCAGGGAGGTGATTGGAAGGGATTGGATAGTGATTGTGACTGCTGCGGCAGAGCATGGTAGAAAGCACAGGCCCCTGTGGGGGCGGTCGCTGTGGCGATACTGGCTTCGGGAAGGTGATGGGGAGGGATTGGATGGTGGTTGTGACTGCTGCGGCAGAGCACGGGAGGAAGCATGGGCTCCTGCGGGGGCGGTCGCTGCAGCGATACTGGCTTCAAGGAGGTGATTGGAAGGGATTGGATAGTGATTGTGACTGCTGCGGCAAAGCACGGGAGGAAGCACGGGCCCCCGCGGGGTGGTTGTTGCAGCGATGCTAGCTTCGTGATGGTGATTTCTTCGTCGAGGTGGAATCACTGGCCTCTTCGAAATGTTTTCTATGGCGATGCAGACTTCAGCTATGGATTCTGTCACTGCATAGCTTAAGATGTGAGTGTTGACCCCTTTGGACGCTGTCTGGAGCAACATGTCTTCACGTTGAAGCGCTGGTGATAGCTGAGGTTATTGCTGCGCTGGTTCGGTGTCCGGCTGAGGAATATACTGCTGAAGCGGTTGAGGTTTGATCTTGTGCTGGGTGACTGAAGAGTTGATTAGATGATATGGGTAATGGCTGAGGTCCAGATGAGGTGTCTGAGGAATGGCATTATGGCGGGGGAGTGAGAGCGAGCTTTGTTAATGCAATGCACGGTTGCCTCGTTGTCGCAGTGCACGACGATGCTGGAAGCTGTCCACTCTTTCCCCCATAGTGACGCTGCAAAGACCATTGGGTATAGCTCAAAAAGGGCTGACGATGCGAGAGCCTGAGGAAGTTCCAAGAGCTGGGGGGGCCAAGTGGACGCAAACCAACGACCTTGGTAAAAACCTCCGAAGCCTACGGTAGGGGCGGCGTCTGTGAACAGGCGGACTTCGACGGGAGTGGAGACCATGTCACTGTAGATGAATGACAAGCCGTTCCATTGACAGAAGAATTTTATTCATAAGCTTAGCTATTCTTGGCAAGAGCTGGATAGGTAGACTGTGTCCTTGGGAGCGTGGGCGGAGGACGCGAGGGAGAGGAGGTGCGAGACAAACGGGCGGCCTTGCGGGATGATGCGCATCGCAAAATTTAGATGGCCGAGAACTGACAGGAGCTCGCGTTTTGAGCAGCAGGGGACGGATATTAGAGAGGAAGCGATCAGAATCGTTCTGTCGAGTTTTTCCCTTTAGTAGAGAAGCCTGGAATTTGAGCGAGTCTAACTTGATGAAGAGAAATCCGATGGATGTGCTTGGTCCTGATGTTTTGTCTGGGGCGAGGGGAATGCTGAGCTTCTCGAATACTTGTTGGTCTGTGGCGAGATGCGCGCCTGGCATGGAGTCGGGTGATGAGATAAATGAAAAACGTCCAGTAAGTGGATGAGATAGGGGATTGCATAATTGTTAGAGAGAATCCAGCAGATTGCCTCTGACAATACGTCGAATATTTGGGGCTGCTTCTACAGCCAAAAGTTAGGCGGACTGAAAAGTAAAATTTGTCACGCCAGCGTATGCCGAATAGATGCCAGTAGTCTGGGTGGATGGGCATGACTTTGAACGCTGAGGTTATGTCGACTTTAGCTAGCCAAGCGCCTCGACCGGCCTTTTTAATCAGGGTGATGGCTTGGTCTATGTCGTGATAGTACAGGGAAGAATCTTCGAGTGGAATGAGGCTGTTAATGCTTGGAAAGGAAGAGCAGTGTAGTGACGAGAGGTCGAAAATTAAAGTTTTTTGGCTGAAAATTTTCTTGTAGCTATGCCAATGGGGCTGATGCGGAATGCAGAGAAAGGAGGAGCCGCGAAGGGGCCGATAATAAATTCAGCATCAATCTCATTTTTTAAGAGGAGATCGACTACCTCAGGTTCGGCGATCGCAGACTGGAGGTTGGGGCATATTAGGTTTTGCGAAGGGAGACTGATAACTCCTGGGTCGAAGCCATTCGAGAGGCCGGTCAGGAGATAATCAGTGAACTGGATGTCGTGGGTGCGAAGACAATTCAAATGACAAACGAGAAATGTTCAGAGGAGTCGAGAGACACTCTGATGTTTTTATTTGAGGCTTGCATGGCTGGGCAAACTATGTGAGCGTGGGCACCGCTGCAGAAGCTGCATACATGGAGGAAGCGACAGGTCTGTCTGGTGAATCTTCCCTGGTTGAAATTATTGCACACTTCGTGCGCGCTGGATTTTGGATGTGCAGGGCAATTTTGTAGGCACGGAACTGACGAAGTAGACTGGCGAGGTGGAGATGGGCATGAGGGAAGAGAGGGAGTGACTAGGGGGCAGTCGCTGGTGTCGTGAACTACTGAGCGGCATACTGCGCAGGAGATGTTGCGTATGCCCAGAAACACTCTACTATGCAGCTCAGTGTCCAGTGCTCCCCAGTAAGGGCACTGGTTCTACTGAGCTACGCGAAAGGCACATTTGTCGGTGAAAAGCTTGTGGTACTTGTAGAAGTGAGTGCCCCCATAGAAGAGACCGAGCTCTGCCACGATGGCTAGGTAATCGTTTAGCTCGCGTCTCCTATGAGGGAACACGGTACATATGACTTTGCTGTAACGAGAGAACGCTACAGTGAATTCTGGAAATAACAGCGTGCGGAAGTGATGGGGTGATGAGTTTTTTAAAGTGAAAGAGAGATCAACTTAGGTGATCTGCCTCTCGCTTGACGGAGGTGATAGAGGTGAGAGGAGATAATAAAGGTCTGTGTCCGCAACTGCCAAAATCTGTGCCCTGATGCTGCTGGAGACGGGTGGTGGTTCCAGTGCTGGCGCATTTGAAGGTGCTGGTATAGCTGTTGCCATGGCCAATGAAAAGAGAGGACGTGGCTGCTGCAGAGAGAGGAGGTATGGAATGGCGGCTGTTTGAGCAGCTAGCGGAGTCAAGCTTAATCTAGAGGCGGTGTTGAATAAATGCGGTCCGGAGACCATCGCCTGATTCTCTAGCGGAGGCAGCCTCACGCTAGAGATAGATTCCGGCGCTGCGGGCCAACAGCTTGGGGCTGGGAAGAAGAATGGTTGAGCCGGGGCTCTTGGTGGTTGCCGGCCTGCTTGGCCTGGGCGGATAGCTGTGTCATCTGCTGACGAGGCGTTGGCCAGAGCTGCGAGCCGAGGCGGGCTGCTGAATCTCGACTGGGATTTCCGTGGCATCCTGGGGAATCGGAGCCCAACCCAGACTTGCTGATTGCCCGCTGCGGTGGCTTGTGTGAGGGAGGCCTCGTTGAACCGCTAAGGTAGATTGCCCGGGCCGGGAATAGGGAGAACAACGAGCCGGTCCTGGGATGAGATGTAGGGGGTGTAAAGCTCCGCTTGGTCAGCCGCTTGCTTAAATGAACATCCGTGTTGGATAGGGCCAGTCGTAGGCCCTGGATAGTCCATTTGTGGAGGGCGGGGATCGTGTGGAGCGCTGAGGCGTATGACGACGCCGGTGAAGGAGGTTGAGTCCTTGTCGGAGGATGCGAAGATGAGCCCCTTTTCTTAGCTGCTCGCCGAGTAGATCGGCGGGGCTGGCTGCCCCGTGGCTAAGCTTGGGACTCGACTTCGGAATCCGACTCGGAGCTGGAGAGATGGGAAGCGCTTGGCAGCGCTGAAGGGTTGAGAGGATTTGAAGCGTCGGTAATGACTGGAGTCTCGGACATATTTATCGAACTGGTCGATGTAGAACTTGCGAGAAGCATCAGGTAAGACTGCTTGTCTATTTATGCTGGAGCTTGCTTGTGCTGATAGGGTAAATGCTGTGATTGCTGATTTTGTACATCTCAGCCGAGATGATTGTGATGATGTCACATGCTCAAGCTATATTTGATTGCTGCTGGTATACCGGCGGGCTGATTAAATGCTCGGATTCCTCCCGAACTTTGTTAATAAAACATCATATGTGTAACTTGTTGTGCGCCGGTTTTGTTATTACACATGTAAAGATTATATTTCGATTGAAGTTGTAGCTGTGTTTATCTGTAGCTCATACGATATAGGTCATGGCATTTGACGTATGTTTTGCCCCTGCGGTAACTCCTTATAACCAAACCTACTCTGCGGGTGTGCACGGCAGATTGCGGAGAGACCTGGCAGTACTCCTGGAGAGATGGAGAGGGAGAGATAGGGTTGATGTGTTGCGCAGCGGGGGTAGCAGAGGATGGAGGACAGCGGCTGTCAATCAAATTCTCTCAAAGCTATCAGACCCGTGGAATGATTCCACCCACAGCGCTAAATTTCTTTGGTCCGTTTTTAACCAAAAGGACAAGTGCAGATGTAAGTGAAACAGAGGAAGCCTTTTTCTCCTGAGAACGCAGGCAAAGGTTTCCCACATAATCTTTTGTGGTACATTGAATGTGCGTGATACTTTGGAACAAACCCTCCACTGCAGAGCGGTTTGTTTTATTAATGTTAATGTTATATAGACATTATATTGATTCACTGACTCATTTGTTTATATATTGTGCACATTACATTTATATTCAGATATGAAATTGCTATTGATAGAGCCATATGTAAGCTCTTCATATGCAGTACTTCTGAAGACATAGTTATGGATATTATATTACATTTCTGTCAAAAGGTCCTCCAGAAAAATATACACTGCACATTAAACAAAAACGAAACAGTGATTTTGCTATTGTGAATTCAATTTTAATACATTCTGAATAACACTTTAATATGCTCTCAAAACGATAAGACACAAAATGTGCAAATAATCGGCTATGCAGGTGCTGAGGATAAAAATATGATGTAAAAAGGCCAAAGGAAGCAATAGATTATCCAGCAACTATTTTATCCTGGATTAAATGAGCAATTTCTAGAGATAGTTATCCTTTAAAAGATTTTCTTTGCAGCAAACAGGCAGATGAGAGATGGCACGTTTTTAGACTCTAAAGGGGGCTAATGAAGAGTCAGAGGATTACTGTGTCAGACTCACACAAATACTCGGCAAACTCAAGTGTTTCAGTGTCACGTGGGTCGAACGGAATTGAGAGCCTTCTGAAATTTCCTTGAACTCTGAATGGTATCAGCTTTATCAGTGACCCGCCAGGTCAGGACCTGCAGGACCTCTTCATCTCAAGCAGGGATTCCCTGGGCTGCTCTATACTGTGTAATTTCTCATTTGGTGGCTCAGTATTTCTTGTCCTACATTTATCAGCTATAGTTTATGATTGTGTAGATTTGAGAAATGTGACTTGTTAATTTTATTGAAGGATTTTTACATTTTTTAAAATAGATTATCTGTCTTTGTACAGCCCTGTGCCAAAAGCCTCTCAACAGTGTAGAGGAACCAAAACACAGGTTAGGTAGATCACCTCGTGTTTTCCTCCGTGAGGAACTAAAATCCAATATTGATAATTTCATAAATTCTCCCAGTAGATACTAAAAATATGTAGATAACCGCACGCCCTTCCCATAGATATATATATAGACATGCTTGGTAGTCTTCCCTCTTCAGTACCATATTTGAGTTCAGTCCTATTTTTAAACTGCAGTCTGTTGGTTCCATTCAAACTATTTAAAGTCTGATTCACAAGGTTTGGTGTATTTATGCCAGAGATTAGAATAGCCTTTGTCTTTATATTTTATACACAAATACGACTTCTCAAACAAAGTGATGGTTGAACAATATCCCCATCGGTGAGCAAGAACCTGAGTCTTTGGGACTGACCTCAGAACAAACATAATGACACCATTCCATCATGAGCAATCAGATAGACTGTTTCTTAGCAACGGAAAAATAAATGAGGATAAAGAAATGAATGTTGCTGTCAAGGCCAGGTCTTTCTGTAGGTTTGGCAAATGAGGTTATTATTATTATTATTATCATTAAGTCGTAGAAAGTCACTCCTACATCATAAGCTTAGCTTCGAAATTAAATTAAGTCTGTCTGGTACAACAGTGACCCATGAGACCAGTCCAGTCCAGAACAATGAGAACAGACAACCGGTTAGAGCCTAAGGTGTGTCTACAGTGTATTACAGAATGTATATCTTGCATAAAGAAAAACGAAATAAAATCAAAAGTCTGAGTTCTGATTATGCCTTAGGGTTTACTTTATGTAAAACCCAATTTCTGTTTTTTTTTTTTAATCATTGAGTTTATTTTACCTTATCAGATCTAACACTTTAAACCAATGGGCTGCAACAGGTGGACCCGCCAGCAATCTGGCCAGCGCCAGCAGCATTATTCTGATTATTTTGCCCGCAACTGGTTCTGAAATAGATCTGTCACAATCACGTATTTAGTGTTGTTGCCTTCAAAATAAAATTACGAGAACGTTTTTGCAGCAATGTTTTATTTTTAGATGAATTGAGTGCTTTTAATTTGAAAAGTTCTGAAAGATATTCTATGATTACTAGACACACTTCTGAAAGCTATCATAAAATATGGGGTATGACACGTTTGCTCATAACGTGGAGCCTCAGCACCAACACGTTAACACTGAAAGCCAATTCAGCTTCCCTTCTTTTTCTAAGGTGCCATGCTTCGTCTCGTGGTGCTGTCTTATATTATATTCTTTACAAACAGTGACAACTTCATTGAAGATAAGAGACTAACAAAAAAGTCTGTGCACAACAATGAGGACATATACACAATAGTCTTCTTTCAAGACCAATATTGACATTTTTTCTATTATAAACTTTTTCTACTTTTTTACTTAATTAAACTTCTGGCACTTTGTTAACGTTTCTCCAAGTGGTATTTTAATAAACCATGTCAAACCTCTTCAAATCTTCTGAGAGATAGGATCAATCTTTGAGCAATAAATAGTTGCCGTGTTTTAATTCCATATAAAATACATATCTTCGAATTATGAAAAACAACAAGCATGTGTTTGATAGCATCAAGCACGGAGGCAACAATCATGAGTATACAGTATCTGTTTATTTAAATCCACAAAACAAAGCATTTATTTCGCCCTTGGGTAAGCATGCATTGAAACGCAACTCTATCAGATGAATATGCGTTACGAGTTGAGCTGACTCATGTACCTTGCCAAGACGGCAACAAAAGTGCTGCGTCTTTGATCATTCAGATGAGCTATTCGCCTCAAGGAACACATCGTCCCCAAGTGGTGAAGAAGAGGGCTCTCACTTGCTGTTTATGTCACAGCTAACAGTAAACGGAGCCCTGCAAGGACCAAAGTCTTCTTCGTCCTCGGCGAAGCAAAAACAAACCAATCTCGATGGAAGCAGACATGTTTAGACAGAATGTCAAAGCGCTGACAGGCTGATTTGCCTTTCACATACAACATGCCAACTTCTAAAATGATGATAGTCTAAGAGAAGTGGGCGAATGAGTCAACGGGACCACAATCGGTTTGGACATCGAGATAAGTTTAGGGACAGCGCTGTCACTCTGTTGTGAATATGTTGAATAAAGTCCCCCTCCTGTTGACTCGTGGTTGGATACAGTTTGTTCTTCAGTACATCCCAGCCCCTGTAAATTCTAGGTAATATGGCACACAAACCAAAATAAATAATTACAAAATTGTTTAAAATTTGAATCCAGCATGATCTGGTGGCTAATTTCAATGAATTTGTAGGATGTGAATCGTACAAAAGCATGCGATTATTAGAAAATAGCAAAACCGAAGCCCCAACCACGATTTCCCACACAAATTTGTGGGGATTAACCACCTCGTAACATAATTATGAATTGCAATGAGATTGTGTCTGAGAGACTTCTGCTCGCTGATCCATGTGCTAATAAACCTCTCTAGATATCCTCAGAGGACTGCGCATTGTAACCAGGTTGGTGTTGCAAACCAAATTAGAACTTAATTGTGTTAAACGGTAAATTCTCAGCGGTGTCTTAAAATGTTCCCCTAAAACAAACAAGGGTTGTTAATCAGCATTGCTGGTGTTTTGCCATTTTCTTTATCCCCTAGAATTCACACATATGTGGAGGATTGCTTGCAATACAGGAGCCTCCACTCCTAGGGGTGGTTCCAGAAAGCTGGTTAGCTGATAACCTTAACTTTCGGTTCCAAAAACGGAGGTAACTTTCTGGGTATGTAAGTAACCCTGGCAACTCACTCTCTAAAGATAACCTGCTCTGGAGCAGGTTATGTTCCAGGGCTAGTCAGTAATATTACTAAACTTCGGGGGTTGTCTGCGAATATGCTTTTGATGAGCGTCAAGTGGCCGTGGAAGCACAGATTATGTAGTCTATAGCAAATGATAACTTTACAGTATTACTATAATTACATTTCCATTCACACCCATTGCGATTGAGCATTCACAACTGGTTTTATGCTATTTTTTTATACTTCTTTAAAATAAAATAATCTTTAAATAACGTAATGTTAGCTGTTCTTATTAAATGTATGGCTTTATTTGTTTACATTGAATACGGTACATACTTTTAAATTGGTTTATTATTAAATCTCCAAATATAATTGGATGCATAAAAAGTATGTAAACCTTCCAATTCAAAACAATTGATTAAAAATGTGCATCTCATTACTCTTACCCACTAACTATACTAACTTTATAATACTTCACACATCTCTGGGCAGTTGTGGTGTAACGGTTTGAGAGAGCCCAAAGCTTGCACGTTTGATTCCCAGTCTGTCAGGTCTGATTCCTAGGATAAGTTTAATATAGGTTATCACCTAAGGCATAGTGTTTACAGATTGAATGTCCCTTTATCACTTTAATTCATATACATAGTATATTACATTAAAAGACTTCTAAGTGGTTTCATACTATCTGTATTTCTAATAATGTTTTTCTGATCCTCAGACTCCTCTACGGTTTTGAAAGGCCTTTCTCCAAATTATAATTTGATATTGGTCTTGAAGGTAGGCCTTTTACACCTCATTTACATTTATATTTATGCATTTGGCAGGCGCAAAGCAACTTACACTGCAGTATTCTATAAATTTGTTTCTAAGTATGTGCAATCCCCTGTGATCAAACCCACAACCTTGCGTTGTTACCACTGAGCTAGAGGAAAGCATTTAACATTTGTAAAGCAATGGCCTTTTAGCAAACAAAATCAAAAGAAAAAAGAAAACGTATGTGTATTTTTAAGGGGTATATATTAGGCTACATTAAATATTGGACATGTGACTGGGCCAGACACAGCAGACCTTCAGCCTCTACTCCAAATTAATTGTCATTCATAGTGTAGTGTACTGAAAAGCATCCCACAAGTTTTTTTCAAAATGATGAACTTGTAGCAGTTTCTACATCAGCAGTTGAGTATAAAGCTGATACAATACAAAGTCAGTTTTCAGAAAATCAAATAAAGATAGATTTTTTAAGGAACATACATGAAAGAAACAAAAAAGAGGTGTAATACTGCCTATAAAATTAGCAATGTAATAAAATACACACATAACACAATTTTAGTAACCTACTGGTAGACACGTTAAAATAACAGTTACAAACATCTCAAGAATGATGAGTATAAATAAAATATTTATATATTTAGTTAAATAATTAATTTGAGGTGTTTAACATATAAATGAAATAATATGATTTTTATGGGTTTTAATCCTGCAATTTATACACTGATGCAGATTTAAGCCTTCGGTGTTGTTTTACAGTGAAAAACATGGTGACTTGTGAACTCTGTTACTCACTCTGGGCATCTTTCGTGAGGTTGATAAAATTTAACTTCAAACATGTTCTGGATCCAACATACCCTGAGTGAACAAGATTTGGGTTAATGAACCCAGAGTTCAGGGTTTAGCTGAAGGTAAGTTAACCCTGCTTGCTGGAATACCCCCCTGGAGGGCAGTGTCCTGTAGAGTTTAGTCAATTGACTCTAATCAAACACACCTGCATGCAAATTTCAATTGACAAGAGATTCATTTGATGGATCAGGTGCCTTTGATACGCCTATTTCATAAAATGGCGACAGAGACTGGAAGTAGGGGAAAGCGTTTTCCGGCCGCACTGCTGCCATAGCCATTCATTCATTCAGTTTGTTTTCTCACAGGCATTCATTTTATTTATCAAAAACAAAAGTAGCAAATGTTGTCTGATTTATTCATGGTTTACTGAGAGATGTAAAAATAGGGAAAACAAACATTTCAAGAACATATTTATAAATTTATATGATATGAGTTAGCAAATCAACATAAAGGGAGCGCTACATGCCTAACTTCTTCTAGTCTCTGCAACTGTTCTGTGTAGTGAACGGAGCAAGAGCATTGACTGGACAAGTGCTTGCGGTTTGTACATGTCACGTTGTGATATAGTTCTATGAGGGTTGGAGTTAAGCTCTGAAGAATTATTTATAGATGTTAGTTGTTCTCAGTTCACTTTCCAACCAAGTTCATTTTGAAATACATTTTGAACTGGAAACATTTTCTAGTTAAAATGTTTGCATGCATTAAACATTGCAGCATGTGAAGTTGAACCGTGTCAAAAGCATCAAAGAGTTCGGAATTAAAGCCAGAGGTAATATTGCTTCATGCAACTGTTTTGCAATAACAAAAACACATACTGCAATGCAGTTGTTTAAAATATGTCCTCTCTCAAATGTTTGCTTAAATCTAAGGCACCATCCTGGGACTCATTTGCTTTGCTGCACATAGCCATATGTTTAGCAGAATTACCTGCAGACACCTTGCCTAGTAGATTTGACAAACGTTCTTGTTTGACTGTAACAATACATGCTTGTGTTTGTTCATTAGGCCAACATAAGAAGATGCTTTGAAACATAAAGTATTAAGACAGCCCTGGCAGTTCATAGGATCTTTTTCATTACATTTGATCGAAATGTGCACAACGTAAAGAAAAACATCATATAATGTAAATACATTTTCACAAATGTTGATCGCTAAATTTTGACACAAATGTCAGATAGAACCTTACAGTTGCAATCAAACGATCAAAACTAGCCCAGTGACACCAGTCTAAATACGAAATCTCAAAACATGCCATTCTTAAAAAATATATATTTTACAGTCACTGTTTTGCATTTAACACAATTTCTTCTTGAAAAATGACTACTATAGTACTTTATAGTAGTAATAATAAACACATTCTCTTTTTATAAATAACTTAATCTTACCTTACCATTAGAACAGTGGTGGAAAGTAACGAATAACAAATACTCCCAATTTTTTTCTGGAATTGTACTTTTTTAAGAAGTTTAAACAGTGTACTTTTACTTGAGGACATTTTTTGTGCTATATCGTGACTTTCACTGCGCTTTTTTCCTCAAATTGTCGTCACTACTTTATATGTTTAATGTTCATGTGTTAAGGCTATGGAAAATAATCAATCCCGTCATGTGACTTGTCAACTCAAATCGCTTATAGAAAACTTGCGTCACTCAGATTTCAAGACATCTGCCGGGAATTTGATTTAGTCATGGAGGAGGAAGAGCACATACGACAGGCAGGGCACTATTGAGCTACTGTATCACTCTGTTTGCCAAGTTTCATCCAAACGGCTATATCATGAGATCAAATTGTCTATCTCTCTCCAAAGTCTCTACATCAAGTGCTCTCCCCTTACAAGTGAGTAGGGAACAAATGAGATAGGAACGCAGGCGAAGCTGCTTCACAAACTTTGCATGATCATTTATAATGTTGTAAAAAACATTCAGTTTCTTGTATAGTTTGATCTATTCGCTTAAATAAAACATCATTACACTTAAAAAAGCATCAGGGATTACTTTTATGTTGCCTCTGTATTTTGAACTTTTAACGAGACGAACCATGAAAAACCATGAAAAAAAATCTTTATTGTTCTACCTAAGAAACAATGTCACATATATCTTGGATGGTTTTGGTTGAGTAATTGCTCAGCTCCTCTACAGATATGACTGTTCATGCTAATCCAATGCAATTTAGGTTACAAATGTTTAGCATTTTTGCATGCAGTATTTGGAGCTCTTATTTATTAATTTCTGCATTGTGTGGACTAGTACACATGATTGAACAGTGTTGGAAGTGCATAAATGGTTTTAACTAGAAAACTGAGCTCATGATAGACAGACAGACAGAACAACACATTGAATAGTTATTTTGTCTCAGTTGTATCCACTATTATGCTTTATCAGTAAGTAAAGCATTGTGTAAGTAAACATGTGTTTTGTTATAAGAAGCTACTTTCTATATAAATCTCCAAATTTGATTATTTATAATTATTCTTAATTCATTAAGTAAAACCGCCTAAAAAGTAACCAGTGACAAGTACTCCGAGTAGTTTTGGGGAAGTGTAAGTTTTACTTTTACTCAATTAGGCCTACTCTTTGAACACCGTACTTTTACTTGTACTTGAGTACAATTTCAGGAATGTAACAGTACTTGTATTTAAGTACAAATTTCCAGTACTCTTTCCAACACTGCTTAAGAATGCCCACTAATGACCTTCATCCCGTTGAACAAAAGTGACTGTGGCAACATTATTGAGATTTATTTACTAGTACCTCAATTCTGCATGAAAACCATGGACTTGGCATCCCAGATGTGTGTAGGTTTCTTCAAAAATACATAACTATGAAAACTCATCAGTAATCATGATGCGTTGTCTCATAAATGACGGAAAATGGTGGGGAAAGAATTTTTCTATTATTTTCAGTGGATCTTTTATTGCTGCGACACCTGAAGTAATTGCAATATGAGCCATATGGCACATGAAGGATCGAGATTTGAAATTCAAGTCTGATCCTCCACAGCCCTAACCTAAACTGCAATATTTTATTGAGGAGCCACAGAATCATCCATCGGCTCTCACAGCTCTCGGCCCCACTTTAGATTTCATGTCTTCTGAATGTCCGTCTCATGCGTTGTTCATTCTGGTCAGAGGCATCTGAAGCCCCATTAAAGCGGTAGTACAGATGGTGAGAGGTAGGAGAGCTTCTGTTCTTCAGCGTGTGTATTGTTGTTTTGAAGAGCAGTGCAGGTCAGTAATTGGTGCTGGGGAACTGCCAAGAACTTCAAGGCCCAGTCACTCCGACCTCAAGCATTTCACATACGCGCTGTATCGGTTCTATCTTAATTGCTGGCTGAGTGGACCCTGAGCTGTGGTCGATGTGTGTGCAATAGGGGCACAGCCAAAAAAGCTTGACTGACTAAAAGTATCAAGGGTACTAACGTGAAACAAGATTTTTCAGTGACCTGATAGTATCTTAGCTGTTAGACGAAAGGCTCTCCTGTTTTTGCCAAGTGGTTGATATCCTTAGGACAACATCATGTTGACCCCGGGACAAGTTTTAAATAAACCATTCAGATTTCAGAATTATGTGTTTTTCATGTTATTTAACACCAATCATGTAAATTTGCGTTGCATATTTTACCCCATTGCACAGTAAAACTACAATCAATTAGAGTTGTTACAGTGTACAGTATGATTTTGACAAATGTTTTTAACCAAAGCGAAATACAAAAAACTCACACTTTAATATCAAAATAAAGACACAAGATGGGAAAAACTAGAACAGTACAATCAAATGATAAACAAGGTACAAAAAAAATCCACAAGGGGGGCGAATCAGAACCACACGATAATCACACAGGAACAAGGCATCTACATTTAGTCAATTAACAGTCATTTACCCTTACAAGTCGCCTGTGCAGTATGAAAGCTCTGGTTTGAAAATAGCTTCCTCCAGCACTGGTGAGACAGGATGTGCACAGAGGGTAAGATGGAGGTCGTCTGCAGTAATTAGGAGTGGATGGGCCTCCACACGCCCAGCAGATGAGCATCAGGTTGAAGAACTACTGTAACAGACACTTCGCTAGCCGAGGTGCATTTTTTCTTTCTTGCCAAGTCAGGTGAGAGAAGGATAGAGGGGCAGAACCCTGAGTTCTATAGTGCGTAACCTGTATGAGGTTGAGCACACAGGGGCCAGGCACAGGCTATCACTGACAGCATCATTAGTCAGTAAGGAAGTAGGAAAGGTTGATTATTCGTTGTTCTCTTTCTCTATCTTTCTCTTTTGCCAAGACAAAACTCAGATAGCTTATGCAGACAACCTAGCTTATACTGTACATTCCTGCTTTAACATTATATTATTTTGTTTATTTGATTAATATTAAAATATATTTTAGGTAACACTTGACAATAAGTTTTTTTTTAACAATAAGTTTTCATTAACTAAATAATTTACTACGAACAGTAGTTCTACAGCATTTAAGGGTATGTGTCCACCAAGCCTTTTCTGCCGTCTACCAACATGTTTTTTTTTCAGATTCTTCCAATTGAAGTGCCATGTTTGTTTCCGCAAATGCAGTGCTGTTGTCCAGCGCTTTAATCATGCTCAATCTCATATCCAAGAGCATGTAGCAGCCATTTTGAGCCAGCACCTAATGTTTTCAGACACGTAATAACACCTTGGTGAATATAGCAGCTTGAGTGGCCGATCAGACATTTTTTTGCTGTTAGACGCAGCTCTTTCTAAATTTTTTTCAGTTGGCTGGGAGCGTTTTGTGCACTGCTTGTGTGCACCAGGCACCTGCGTTTTTACCACCTCCACTTGAATTTGGAAAAAGAAAAGTGGTTGACGCCATACGCCTTTTTCCCCAAGGTCCAATCGAAGTAAAGGAGAGGCAGTCCTTCCATTGTGGTAACAGAACTTTAGAGTTGCTTGAAATGTCCGGAGAGTTCAATGATGAGGGAGAAACTTGTGGTGGCTGATTCAGGTTAACCAAGCAAGGTCAGAACAAGTGTCTTTTGCGACATGACAAAAGACAATAGGAACGCATTAAGAACCCATTACAATTTTGACCAAACTGGATGCTGGTCGCATCCGGTGTAGTTTCTGCTAATATGAAAGTTAACCGGAACTAGAGTGCTTGTGCTTTGATCCTTGACTGCAGCCGAATCGCTTGTTGCATGGCAACATAAATGAACTCATTGCTGCTATTTTAAATTTTTTTAAAGTTGTATTGTTAAATATAACCTTTTTCTTAAGCGTTAACATATTTTTTAAATGTTTTACCTTATAAAAGTTTTCGAATATTATTTTCAAGAAATGTATATGAATGCGCCATTTTTTTTACGATTTGGCAAACCCAAATGGTGCACCCTAGAGGGCTGGAGATCAACACATACCTCTTCATGAAGCTTGTAGGGGATAGTGGTCCTGATCTGCTAGTAAAGTTAGGGAAATGTATTTGTTACCTTAAGAGAAAAACTGTACAATAGCAGGTTAAGCAAACTTTTACAATTCTTTTTTTTAGAAGAGTTTCTTTTAGAAATAAATATGCTATGAGACGAAAATACATAACAAGGAACTGATATTCCAGTGTGTCAAACAAATGTTAATGGTTGAAATTATTATTCCTGCCCACCAAGAAGATGTTTATGAAGTAAAAGGTACACCACTATATATAGACTGTTTCGTCTAAACAACATAAACAAACGTTACTGCGCATGCCCACTTTTGTGAACCCAAACTGAACTTCCTGTACACAAACACTAGAGTGCCTGTAGATATGCTAACAATCAAAAGAACCCGGGAAGAACCATTATGTTAGAAACGTGTCTCTCCAATATTTTGAATTTGGACTCCCATACCAAGCTCAATAACTGTGTCAGGGTACCCTACGGTTCCTTTAAATGCGATCAAACTACAGGACCCATTCAACAAATATGTTTTAATAAAATGACATACAACTAAATATTTTTTAAATATATTTAATAAAATTATTATACAGTAAAACAATAATATAAATTACCATTAACATAAATTAAATGTTTAAATATAAAAATTAAAATATATAAAAAAATTAAAATATATAAAAAAATATAAATCGTTATTGTAAGACACTAGCCGAACACAAACCGGAAGTTAACTGGGGGTCAGGCACGCGATGAAACGGTCTATAGTAGCAATATATATAATCTTCAAATGCAATTTGTAAATTGGTTTATACCTTAGTTTATTTTTAAAAAATCATTAAATTGGCTTTGAAGAAAATTCCTAGTGAACACACACTTTCTGACGAAAATATTTACCTTAAATGCATTGTAAGCATCTTCCATATGCATGAATGTAAATCATCATGATGTTCCTGATTATAGGAATGCTCTATTGTTGTTGACTTTATGACATGAAAGCTGTTGTGTGTTTTAGTGGATTATGCATTACTGTATTCATCACTACCGAAATGTAGTTTTTTAGAGAGAGTGCACTGTCAGAGCTTGCCAAAACAGAAGTAACAGATGGGGGGTAGTGACAGGAAGGCAAGAAGGTGGCATGAACTGCATTCATGGGAAAAGCTCGCCAGCGACTCTTTCCCCTGACACTTGCTGCCCCAAATAATGAAAAATTGCCACTCGAGTCAGTTGTGACTCAATCTTCCTCTCTATCTGCTCGTATCCCTGGTCCTTCTCTTCATCTTTCTCATTGGACGGCTTTGAGTGATAGCCTCATTAGTGTTTAAAAGGGTGGGATCAGTTTAATCTTAGGGGGAATGTTATAGGACTGTGTATTTAAAAATCAAGCCACAACTAGGACAGTGGAATAGGCCACATCTGCGGAACTGGGGAGCGTGTGCTCCTGCAGATCTGTGATTCGTAAAATGGGTCATCCAGATGTGTAACGTTTCATATTGATGTACGGCAATTATTACAGCGCTCAGACAGGTGTGATTGAAAAGTTCAATGAATAATGTAATTGTATTGCAGATCGTTGTGGAGTTGGTGGAGGAAGTGTTTGTGAGACCCTTTCTTTAGTTGAGTGACTCGCTCGTCTCGTATGGATTTTTTGTTTACAGCATGATCGAATCATCAGTGGTGCATTCACAGGAATGCAGAGCAAAATTCAATTGCAGAGTGTAATATACTGTATGACAGGCAATGTGCAATTCATCATTGGGGCTGCAGGTTACTGAGGGGAGTCTATCCCTTCCCATCCCTGGACATTCAAATCGGCTCTCTAAAGGTCTGATACTGAATTAAAGTCAATGTGAATCCATCCATGTAAAATTTGAAGATGAACATAGAGGGTAACTGTAAGTAAATTTGCTCCCTCAAAATGCATTAATGGTCCATTGTGTAACTTTTTGGAGGATCTATTGACAGAAATTCAATATAATATACACATAACTATGTCTTCAGAGGTGTTTAAAGACTTAACACGCCGAAGCGTTGTTTATATTACCTAAGAATAAGCTATTTCTAGCTATTTCCCATTGCATGGAATTCACAATGTTGTTTTTACAGTAGAACCAAACAGAAACTGCTCTACAGAACATGTTTTGTGAATACGTTCTCTTTTTTGGTAAAGAAGCACCGTAGTGCTCCAAAAGGAAGGCAGGAGGGGTGGAGTGAGCATTGGTTGCAATTTGCAACCTCACCGATAGATGCTGCTAAATTTCATATAGTGGACCTGTTTATCAAATATATATCTGGCCTTGATACTTAAAATATTTTGTTGGAGGACTGTGAAAAGTGCGAAATCGGCATTTCCCTTATCTGCTGCCTTTGATGTCATGGCTCAGGATGAGCATGACATGTATGCCCTTGTGATTTACTCAAAAAGAGTTCAACACAGAATCGAGCACCCTTGAACAAAGATAGATTTCAGGTTGAGTGGTATGCGATGAAAAAGAATAGGATTACTAACTAATAGCTTTTTCAAGGTATTATTGATTTGATTAGCTACACAGGATACAAAAAACAACAAAGTCTCTGTACAGTATGGGATATTGAATAGTCATATATATTCGTCATTGCCCATTTGTAGAACAGTAACTGAGCTTTGCTGGGGACCTGCAGACAAATACAGATTTATTATAGCCATATAGCTTTGAAACTGATTTGGAGATTTATTATGAGTGACCTCATAGGGTTGGAAAGGGGATTAAACACTGGCCAGTGGGTGTCTGTGGAATAGGTTCAAAATGAAAAAAAGACAGGATTAAAGAGTAAAGGCCAGTGTGGCCGGACCTTGTTGTAAATTCAATCAGATTGTCCTCATGAAAACACTGGCTGCATGGTCTTTACTCAACAGTCCTTCAGAACAGGACAAACCATTTGAGTCGCAAGGCTATCGGAAGATAACAAGCTAATGTTTTCAAATCTTTTGTAAATGCTGTAGTTTGAATACACAGTGGAATAGACATTTGTTACATCCTATCTATGTTAAAAGTGGGCATTCTATCGTAGGAAATGAAACACTCTCTAGTTCCTATTTTGATACTTTTGATCTTTAAAGTCGAGGAATGACATTTTTTTGCCACTAGCATCACCAAAAATATGTTTTGCCTGTTCATCTTCTGCTGAATGTGCTTAGCAATAGCTGATAGTCCTTGCATTATTCACTATAAAGTTCAACCATCATAATGTGCCTGCATTCTGTTTATATATCTTCCTGTTTTCTTTAAGACCTGCGGGTTAGTTTGCTTTAGTATGACTAATCTGTTTTTCCACAACGCACATACTGTAGTCTTGTTTATAAGTCTGTAGCAAATATAAATGCCAGTTATAACAAAATGTACATATGAAGTCAAATATATACAGAGTTCATTGCTAAATAATCATCATATCGTGCTTCCCAGAGTGAAGAATGTATTCTCATACTAAGCTACATTTTTTTCTTTTTATTATCAAATATAGAATAAAATAAATGTAGTATAAAATGTGAGAAATATTGAAATATGAGGGAGACACCACAGACCCAGTCGTTAATTTACATGCTTAACTTTATTAAGGCTTCTCTGAGCCAGAAAGGGTATAAGGAGAATGTTTTGAGGCAGGCATCTGTTTAATTCTGGTCAGTTCTAGTAAAGACAACCTCAGTTTATCCAATTCTCCATTGTTATCCGTTGTGTCAGACACATGCATGGCAAGTGTTAACATGAGCAAACGTATAACAGATACGTCTTTCGCTCAGATTTCTCTCCTCTGTGGAATACTCCGGAAACGTCTGGCCGAGTCAGATAGGCAGTTCTGCAAAACACAAAACCTGCCATGCAACCTCCAAAATGAGGGTCAGTGTCCCACTGAGAGTTATCATAGACTCATTCTTTATTTCTGGCATGAACAGGGAATCGCGAGGGAGGAGGTGACAGGGTTGCATCATCATCATGTTTTAAGCAGGTTTAAAATACAGTAAAAGGGCATCCTGTCCAAGTCATGAATATATTTTGGCAATGGAATTTCTTATTGTGAACTGTATAGACTAATTTATACCCATACAAATAAAGCTACATAAACATATATATAAATCTAAATAAAATTGTTTTGAGGAATGTTGGTAACCAAATAACACTGGCCCCCACTGACTTCCATTGTATCGACACAAAACCGTGAGACATTTCTCAAAATTTCTTATTTTGTTTTTTAAAGGAGAAAGAGTCAAGGTTTTTAATGTCATAATAAATGTGAAAAATAGGGCCGTCAAACAGTTAACCTCTGTTAATCAAATTCTGAATAATTTTGTGTTTACATGAAATATGTCTGTTTACTAGTGTGCATGCTAATTTTGTATTTATAAACACATACACATTCAGGAATTATTTACATGTATTTATTTTTATTTGACAATAATTTAAATTATATATAAATGTTTATTATTTTGTATATATTTTCCAAATATATGCATGTACAGTATGTGTATGTGTTTATTAATACAAAAAAATTATATGCAGAGTAATATGTAAGATGTTTTTTATTCTGGATGCAATTAATAATTTGATAGCCCTAGTATAAAAAAAATTGTTAGTAATATAAACTGTATATTAAATGCCCAAAATATAAATAAATAAATGCTCTACTGTTGTGGTTTAAAGATGTGGATCTCAAGTCTCATTCATGTTCTCATACTTAAATCTGTCACTGTGATGGAACACACGAGAACCAATTAAGTTTGTGCATAATTTATTTTCATCTCCTGCATTCTCCTTATGGATGTCAGACACTCTCACGTGTATCATTAATTTGTAAGATTTAAATGAGTGGATGGTTTCGTTCTGTTACATACATAATCCAGTCATATGGCTTCAGAACACTTGCAATACAGGACATGATTTGTCTAGACCACTTTTATGACACTTTTGTACATTAAAATGTTGGGAATGTTTTTGGATACTTACTTTATATAATGTCTTTTGTGCCAATTAAGGTTATTTTAGTTTTCTAAAATTAAACTTGAAAATTGTGTTTGTTCATTGAAATCAAATAAATATTGAACAAAAATGTTTTGGAAAACTTAATTAAAGAAAAAAATGGAATTGTTGGCTCAAAATTAAAAAAAAAACATTTATTAATAAGTAGAATAAATAAGCATTAACATTATAATAATAAATGACAAAAAAATAAACTAAAATGAGAATTAATTATAGCAACATAAAAAATAAACTAATAAGCTAAAACCGAAATTAACATAAAAAAAGAAAAATCTTAAAATAAACGCTTATTTAAAATATTAATAAAACTAAATGAAACTAAAATCAAAAGTCAAAACAGCTTCCCCAATACAGATATATCATTAATTTGTATTTATTTATTCAGCATTTAATTACACAGGAAGTGAAATGGGGGAGAGAGAGGGGAAGGGATCAGGGAAGGACGGTACTCGAACTTTGGTCACCTGAAGTGAGACCGCAACACATATGTCGAAGCACTGCCCACAAGGCCATTAGCTCTGATGATGTATTTCCTTTTATTAATTTATTTTTAGATAATGATTCTATGATTTATTTTTAACTGATTATATAAAAAATTAACAATGTGAATGTGTTTAGTGAAATGTATAAGTACATGCAGCTTTTATTATCTCTTTAGATAATTATTTTATTTTTATTCATCACAAAAGTGATGAAAAAATGACAGTAGTTTTACAAGTAAATATAGCGTTTCCCCCTGAGGGGGTGTGACCAAAATAAACCAAGAACCACTGTTTTAATTTGTTATTGTGAGATCATATATGGCAGTGCCTTGCTCAGCAAAGGCCATGGTCATTATTTTAGCTTTGGTTAACCTTTTGCTACTAAAATTTCACTACTGCAAATTTACAGTTCTGTTCATCTACTGATCCATAACCTTTCATGCTCAAACATGACATAAGATCGTATCCTGACAATACATTTCTGAATAAAAATATCCTGTTAATGAAAACAGGTGAATACAAATGATGTTAAACTGAACTGTGACGGTCCTATATTTTAAAAACAATACGTTTTTTGTTATTACACAGCCTTGATACCAAATTACTCAGAACAAATCATGTCCACTGATAGCATCGTTTATTTGTATGCAATGTGTTGTTTCAGCCCCCGTATCACTAAAGGAATTATGCAGATCCGATAACTCAGCATACTCCCCAAAACATCTGTGCTGAGCGCGATTTGCACAACGCATTTCCCCAGTTTGCAGGACGGTTTTCAGTGTTAAGTTATGGATGATGCAGCAGAATACAGTGATGTGGCAAACTTTACTGGGTCTCCACTGTCATCTGTGCACTTAATGTGTTCTCATGTGAACAACACGTTTGGTTATCAGCCTAGTTTTATCACTGCTCGCACCATTATGTGATGAATTGCTTCTGCCACAATCAGCAGAAAATGTGTAAACCTCTCTTTTTAATACAAATCCACATGCTTTCTATGGCCGTGACAGTGCCAAATTCAGGCCCAATTAGTTTAATTTACATATGAAACATGCATGCCTGTTTGTTGGAAAGACTATTGATTAAATTTGTGATGGCACTTCGTAGCAGATTTTATGACTGGTTAAAGTGGATTGCGGTTTGTTTTGCGTTGAAATGCTGTGTTTCGTAAAAGTCCCACAGTTGTTTACTTTACTTTCTCGTTCCGCTCTTAGCTTTATGTTAAACACTGATTTCAGAGATATTATAGACGACTGTAAATCAGACCTTTCCTGCCTGATTTTGTCAGCACTTGAAGTAATCATGCTGATCCAACATCTTTAACGCTAGGGAGATCATCTCATCACAAAAACTGAATGCTCTGATGCACACAAGACGTTCTTGTTGCGCTTTCAATAGTAACAATCAGCATCCTCACAGCGCTAGATTCCATAACCACACATCAAGAGTCTGTAATCAAATCAACCTGGGCCACAGGAATGATTAATTCCCAAGAAATCCCAAGCTGCTCTGAACAAACCTTAATAACAATGGAATGCATGCAAATGCGTTGATATACATAAACACACCAGGGCCATTGAGCTTTACTCATCCGAGATAACAACAAGGTCGTATTTAAATCTTGCTGCTGCATATAGCAACCATAATCTCACCACTGAGATTTTTCCTCTGTCACATACTATCTTTCGAAGCACAATTTATTTCTCGAAGCATTTATTTATGTCTGCAGAGAACCTTATAACTGTTAAAGTGTACATTACAGGCCACTAAAGTACACTACAGGCCTGATGGTCACCAATTAGCTAACCTCTGCTTTGTTATATTCATTACAAATTATTTTTATTTTTTTCGAAATCCATGTTCCAAGCCTACTTTACACTAGTTAAATATTATTTTACTTTTAAACTTATTTTTATAGTGTTTATTAAATAAATAAAATATGTTATTTTAGTGCAACTCAGAAAAGTGTTTTCAATATCCACAAGTCTAGCAGGTCTCATGAAAGAAAGCATTCAGTCAGAGGAAATCATTTGCAATGCGTTATCGGCTTTAAAGAACATAAAATGACCGTTTATTGACGGTACCAATATGGACGATAATACCTTGCATCCCTAACCAGAACAATGTTCTAAACAGGACAATTTTAGTTTAAACTACTCTAAAATGACTTGTGATGAGAGCATTTTGATCATTGGATTTTGTAAATTTGTGTGTTTATTTTTCTTATTTAAAAAAAAAGACAACCATGAATTTCTAAATCTTTTCTCGTTTACATTTTTGTAAGCCGTACACTATACATACAGTCATATCTTTTCATGTAAAACAAAATCTTATCGTTTAGTATTCAAGTGGGCTCAGCTGAGAAAATAATTTATTTTTATAAACAATATTTTTTGTGGAACATTGCTCTGAAGGAAACATAGACCTGGACCTCTTTGCTATTTAATTCAATACCTCTCCTTTCGGCTTTTACTATGCGTCTTGCACTTTTCTGTACAATATTCTCTTATCATGCATTAATTAATGTCTGGACAGTTTGACAGGTGTTCTTTTATCTGACTCAAAGCAAATATTTGGACTGCTATAGCTTTAGTTTCTTCCCCCGGAATCCGGAATGTTTACCTGTCGCTTCACAATGTATATATTCGCTCAGGCAACATGGCAAATAGCTGTAAAACTTGTCAAGAAAGTCTCGCCTGAATGAGTTTCAATGAGTCTCAATGTACCACCTGGGACACCATTTTGTTTTGGCCTCATTTTCTCCTGCTTTAATGGAACGGTGATTTCAAAGCGCAGCGAGATAGATTGAGACTAGGCGAAACCTCTTATCCTGCCGCAGAACTCATGTTGAGGTTGATGTGACTCAGTGACCTAAGAAAATTTCCCGCTGCAAATTGTGCAGGAGCTCTGTCTGACATAACACGTTATGTGAATGAAAAAAAATCTCTCCGCTGCTCATACGAGTCACAAAAGTGAAGCCTGAGGAGACATGCTGCATTTTCTGTCTCCCTGGTCGTCAATTGAAACATAATTATGAATCTTTGGTTAGTATGAGTGAAAATAACATGGTTTGCTAAAAGGCAATGACTCATCTTTCTTAACATTAGTAAAGGCCTCAGAGCCTGTTTGTGTTTTACATGCAGTTAACCTCTGTGTAACCCTTCCACTTGTGTTTATTTATCAGGCCTGTGAGCATCGTAAAATGAGTAGATATTGTGTTTCGGAGTGGGTTGTTTAATATGTAAAATATGTCATCAACTCGACACAATGACTCTTCATAATGTGAGCAAAATGCAAATTCAGGCTTCTCCTAATGTACAGCTCAGCACCGCCTGGGAGGCCCCACATTTCATATCAAGATCCTTTTCATTGTTTGTCTTTAACAGATGTCTTGTGTGAAATCACATTTGTTGTAAATGAGGTTTGTGTAGACGATGTGATTTCTTGCCCTGCCAACACAACATGGTTCAGAATGGCAAGCGAATGAATTAGAAGGGCTGAACGTTGTCGAAACCAATTCTGTCAAAAAAAACATTTTCGATTTAAGTAATAGAAGACGACCTTGCAATCATTGTTCGTGATAAAATATGACATTGACAGTGTCAAAAGAGATGAGCGAGTGAAATGAAAGAAAATGTAATATTTTGTAAATGTAGTTTCAGGGTCTCTACACTCTCTTCTGAAGAAGAAATCACATCACACAACATTTTAACGTTATATTATGGAAACAAAAGTGTTAGCATAGAATGTGTCAAAGTAGTCTCATCCTTAGATGATTCAATTTTACAGGATTTCCAGGCTCATTCACACAATCAAACAGCTAGTCGATTTAAAAAATATATATTTTCTGATCTATTTATTTCCTTTTAATGCTGCAGCACTCAAGAGCCACTTGTCAGCCAATCAGATTGTGAGCTTGTTGTTTGAAATCCATTCAAAGTGCTCTATCAGTTATTGTAGTTATCCACAGATTTTGTCGTATTATACTTTAATCGCTGTTGACATACACTTGACATGATGGAGTGGTCCTAGCATGTGTCTGTACTGAGCACGTTATTGATGGCCTCCTCTCATTTTATCCAGCACACATTGACATTTTCTTTGGTTAGCATCAGTAGGTGGGCGGAGGGGGATCATTCATAATTGTCTCGTGCACGGAAGATAAACGCGCTCGGTGACGGCGCTGCAGTCTGAATGACTCTAAGGCATCTTTTGAGATGGATGAGGCAGGATCAGTCACTTCCTCTCCCCACCTCTCCATCTCCACTTCCGAAGAACAGGAAATGCGGCAGAGATGAGATTTAGCTCACTGCCTGGGTGCTTTATCAAACACTACAGTGGTGGGGAACAGGTAGGATGTGTACTCCGTTTCATACAATTTAATCTGGAGTCAGACAGCTGTTAGAATCACAGCCATGTAATATATGTTTTTCTTTGGGAGGTTTATGGACAGGGCTGTTTAAATGAAATTTATCCATACCAGATGTGCTTGAAACAAGTATTATTTTTTGCGTAGAACTGCTAAAAATCTTCCAAAGAAAAATAATCTGGCAGCTTGAACATATATTCAATGAAGGAAGAGAAAAAATTCATTGTATGGTAGACATAATAATGTATTTTTTTTTGCATTACATTAAATTAAGTTTTAAATTTGGTATTTTGTAAATATTTGCTCCGTTTCAGGTTTTAAAATGTATTTTTTTTCTTTTATTGTGTATATATTTTTTGCACACTGGGGAAAGATTGTACGATACTGTGTAAGAATTGTGTAAAAATGTGAAACGGGCTTCACTGGCATGTCAGTTTTTATACAAAATAAATAATAACTGAATCAGAAAAGTGAAAATATACCTCAGAGGAAAACGTAGCATAATTTCTTTGCACTATGCCACTTGAGGACATATTTAAGGCTGACAAAAAAAAAATTCAGACGTTTTTATCAAAAAAATTGCCAAATGTGGGCCACTTAACATGGTGACTAACGGCCAGGTCACACCACCAGCGGCTGGCAGCGACAGAGCAAAATAATACCATTCATTTCAATGTTAGCTTAGCGACATCCAACGACAGTGACCATTGGCGACAGGAAGTGGGCTTGTCAAGCTACAAGACAATGTCGAGAACTGCTTAACTTTATGCAAATGATGAGCGACTTTCGGGAACGACTACCAATAGGAGTAAAGCAGCGGAGCTCACTCCATCCGTCTATCATCAATTACTGCAGGGTTTGTTTATAACTGTTACTAGAACAACTAAATCTAGGAATGGCTTTCAAAGACCTCGTAGCAAAGAGACTAACGACAAACAGAGTTGTTGGCGATGTGTACGCAGCTTGAGAGCTATAGTGCTAAACTAGAAGAACAATGACTATGGTTGCAGAAAATGTAAGCAGAAATGAGCACTGTGGACAAAATACACCCTTTGCAGAAGCTTTTACAAAGCTGCTCCTGTCTGACACTCAGCCAAACCTATCCACTATTCTGTCTTTTAAAGTGAACGTTTCAACACAGCATGATAAACAGCTATTAGATGACACAAAGCCATTGGATCTGGTCTAACAAAAACTGCAATATTCAGATTGTACAACAGAGCAATTAGCTCAGATACAACGTATAATATAATGCGATATAAGCTGCTTTGGCAAAAAAACTGACAAATGCCTAAATGTAATTATCTGAATTGTAAAGACAAAACCCAGGAGGCAAAAAAAAGAAGAGCATCTACGAGAATACAGGAAATGCAACCACTGTTTTAAAAATTCATGAGACTTTGTGCCTTAAACACAAATGATTGTAATGTACAGCCAGCTGCTTGTGACATACAAATGCCCAAACTTACTTTCATGCCAATTTGCATGAACACAATGTGCAGCGCCATAGCACAAAAAGAGACATATTTTATTTTGCAAAGTTAAAAAAGAGCACTTGGTATGCTTAGTAGATTTCACAAAGAGCTGGGTTGTATCTTTAAGATGGCATCAAACCAAACATAAGGAAATATTTTTGTGGTAGAACAACATAAGTGAGAAGCTAATAGCTATTTCTAACAAAATGAACATTGTTTACCCAAGCAGGATATGATCTAGTATCAGCACTTATATCGCACAAATGTGAATCCAACCTCGTGCCCCGAAATCTGATTGGTTATTAACAGTGTTATTTTACATCCGACAAGAATGTTCATCCAGGAATATGGTCTATCTAGGTAAATCATGTTACACTAATAACAGCACAATAGTAATTTTGGTAAACACATTAAAAAGCCATTACGCAGAAACTGTAGGGGTAGAATTGTTCTGTAATTTCCCTTATATACTGTATAGCGCAGGTCCTAAGTCAACAATGTTCATTTATCATCCAACAACAGCAGGAGCGTTACATTAAAGCTCACCAGCACATCCATGAGTCAGACGATATCTTTATTCTACGCAAAAATGAATCAACATCGACTTGCGTGTTCTTCTTCCAAGAGTGATTTAATTTAATTAACAGTGGGTTGGTGGAAAAGGCCCATGACAGCCTGTGATAGAAAGGGCAGGGGTCGTTTAACTCGACCTCTGGAATTTGTCACTGAGATGGACTCACTCCGCGACGCACCATAAAATATTAATACCGGGTGCCTGGCCACCTCATTAATTCCGTAACATGTTCAAGTGTGGGCCGGAACGACAGGATGTGACACGTGGTCGTTACCTAGGCGTTCTTGTGGGTAATTGATGATTTGGGGACCGGACATTCCCGCCCCTCGGATTGGCTTTGTACAGCCAAGCCAGGCACTTGCTTTACATGTGGCATATTATCTTCATTCCTTTACCACAAAGCTTTGACTGCAGTAAAGTGGTTGAACTGTCAACAGATTTGTCCTCCAAACAGGAAGATTTAATATTGCATGCAAATATCATTTCAGTGTAGGATTTACGTATTGACCGGTTACACACTTCACATAATGTGTGAAGACAAGTAAAGCGTAGGACTCAACTTCTTATTTCCTCGTGTGGAGTGATTTGCTGACATTTACATTATGAAATAGCTCCCATTACCCAGGCATTAGCGCATTCACCAGGGTAAAAGACTCCGTAGGGTTTTTCCGCAGCGTCGGTAAATGCGCAGCTTGTCGTGGCATTTGGAAAACTGCAGGTAATTTACATCCAAAGCCCCTGTCGTTTTGCCGTCGTAACACACAGGTGCTCAACGGCTTCTGTGTGATTATGCCCTCGAACAAACAAAACGGTGGGTTGGAATAGAGGGGGGACTCATGTGAGGAGGATAGGAGCATCTGAAGCACTGTTGCTTCATTTGCGTCGGCAGGGTGCCGGGCCTGATCTGGAACCGTTCCATTCATTTCAACCGCAGAAAAGAAGATTTTAGGCTGTAAAACCTGCTGGTCCTAGCAGAAAATGCTGGCGTTAGATGGCAGTTTGGGGGGAGTGATAATGTCCTCACTAAGTAAAGTTTTGAAAACAATAAAAGTCCAAGAATAGTGTGAAATGGGATGAATTGTAATTGCTTGCATTTTAATCTATGAAGGTATCGATTGCTTAAATTGTGATCAGTTAAGGGGAATTTCAACAACATATTGCTGAAAACTCTCTATTATGTGTTTCGACAACATTTAGACTTTTGAATCAAAAGCAGGCTGTGAAGGCATGAAGACGAATTGAGTAAATCAAATTATATACATTTTCAAATAATCAAATATTGAATAGTTAAAGGGATAGTTCACCCCAAAAATGAAAATTCTGTCATCATTTACTCACCCTCTTGTCATTTCAAACCTATATGATTTTTTTTCATCTGCACCACACAAAATAATATATTTTGAAGAATGTCGGTAACCGAACAACAGTGGTATTACTATTCACTTCTATTGTAAGGACACCAAACCAAAGTCAATGGGTCCCACCACTGTTCGGTTACCAACATTCTTCAAAATTTATTATGTGTTCTGAAGGAGAAAGAAAGTCATACAGTTTTGAAATGACAAGAGGGGGAACAAATCATTATAGAATTTCCATTTTGGGGGGAAATATTCCTTTAATATACCTATATATTGTATATTTAAAAACTTGTATACTATAAATGTTTCACCATTTTTCAGCTCAGAAGTCAATTCACACCATCACACCATTTCAATTAAAAAATTATATAATGAGGTGTAGGTGCAATGGTGACTGACATAATGTCATCTGCCACATAATTGAGACCACTGAGAGCTGAACATTGACAGACACTTGAAATGTCAACACCAAATATTCTGTATCTTGACCAAATGCAGTTTGACTGAAACATATAGAAGCATATCTAACGTGGCACAGATAAGGTACTGCCTAGAGGCAAATACAGTTCCTCTGCAAGTAAAGATGAAAACATTGAAAGATGGACAGGGGGGACATGTGAAAGCTTTTTGATTTTTTAATGACACAAGGTTGCAACAGGTGCAAGAACAGATTGCCAGTGCGAAACCTTTATTTTAAATGAGTCCCGAACCAGTGAACAACTGCATACAACTAAACCCCTCCCAGCTGCCGAGGGGTTATGGGACCGGTATAAAGTTTGGTCTGTCAAAATTTACAAAACTACAGTATTTCTCTCTATAACTCTGCCAGAATGGCACATACATGATTTATGCGGGAATGAAGCCACACTTGTTAAAAGTAGAAAATTATATTAAAATGACGAATCAAATAAATATATAAATATTAGAGAAACATATGACAGAAGTCAATTTACATTAATGGTTAAATTTGTATTCTTAATTGAGATTTTTAGGACTCATTTTAATAGTCCACAAAGCAATCCAGTCCACTCATTTGTAGTCCATGTCACATCTTGCCTACAGCACTAGAAACACCAGCTTTTAGGATTTCCCCACCTCCCAAATCCCAATCTGTTCGAGTCCAAGCTGATTTACAAAAAGTGTCACAATGGATTCTTCTGTCTGCTGTCTTGTCCCTGTAGCTTGCTGAAGAGGCCTTATCATAGAAGAGGTTGTATGTGTCCACCAAGCCGCCTGAGCATCATCCAGCAGTAATTGGACCCGTCAGCCTATAACTGGCAGCAGCACAGAGATAGTAGAAAGGCTTCACCCCTTCATCATTCGGTCATGGAATATTCACCCACACTCCATCGTGGACACAGAAAGAACACTGCAGGTATATACTGCAAACATCAGTCACCACACTACCCACTTGATGTAGTTTCAAGTAGCCATTGACTAAAGCTTGGTTCACAGTGTTGCTCATTCTTGAAAAGAAAGCGACCAAACAATCAGACCAACATGTTAAGAGACCAAACAGATCACAAATGGAGTTCAATGGGTGTATCGGTCAAAAGTGAGGTTTAGATTTAACATGAGTGTGATCTTCTGTTTAGCATTTTCCACAACAAAAGAGGCAACAATGAGTTTTATACAGTTTACACTAAACCTCTTCGGTCAAATGCAAAATAAAGACTATAAACACATGTGTCTGAAATTACGAAGAAAGTCATGCTTGCCTGACGCTAACAGATCGGTGCTGAACAGTAGATGAAAGTCCACATGCCAAATCTCTGAAGATCTTCTATTTCCAAGAGATCCTCACCTGCCAAATTATTTAGCAGCAGCTGTCACAATCTTGTCTCGTAATTGTGGCTCATTATTAATCGTAGGCCTCAGGGTCAGTAGTGTTTCTCAATGGGATTATTTCTAGTATACTGGAACGTCCAAAGTCATGACGGTTTATCCACACCTGAAATTCTTCTGATTACCTCTCATTAAGCACACTTGTGTGTTATCTAGATAGCAGAATCATTTATTGGATATATTTTGGTTTTGGCATTAGATGGCTGGTGAGATTCCTGGATAACTGGGACCAACATTGCTTCTTCAGTGATCCTGTTTTGGCATTTAAATGAGTCTTTCCTTCCATCCACCTCTCAATATTCAGCTTCCGTTGGTATTTATAGAAATTCCTCCTACAGAGTAGCTGACTGATAATCATGTTATTAAAGGATTTGTTCACCCAAAAATAAAAATACTGTCACCATTTATTCACCATCATGTCATTCAAAATCTGTTGAAGACTTCTGTGACCCACAAAGGAAAATAGTTTGAGAAATGTGTCAGTTGTCCAAGGCAAGGCAATTTATTTATAAAGCACCATTTAAATCAACAGCTAGTTGACCAATGTGCTGTACAGCTTTCAAACAGAGATGAAAAAAGAAAATAAATATAAACATTTTACAGTAATACTATACAGCATAGAGACATCTAACCACATAGAATATACATGATACAAATGAAATATCACTAAAATAAAACCTACAAAAAAGGCCAGAGAAAAAAGATGAGTTTTTAAAAGAGATTTGAAAGACCCCAGTGTGGGAGCCATTCTAATATCTAACGGCAAACTGTTCCAAAGTCTCGGAGCCATCACTGAAAAAGGAACGATCACCCCATGATTTATGTTTCACCCTATAGCGACAGTCAAAAGATTCTGGTCAGCAGATCTGAGTGATTTAGCTGGCGAGTATAAATGAAAGGAATCCGAAAGACATGATGTTGCAATACCATTTAAAGATTTAAAAATAAACCGCAGAATCTTAAATCAATCCTATGACGGACTGGCAGCCAATGTAATGAAGAAAGAATAGGAGTAACATGGTCTCGTTTCAGAGACACTGTCAGCATTCTTGCAGCAGCATTTTGTACAATTTGCAATCGAAACAAAGTTGACTGATTAATCCCCACATACAGGGAATTGCAAAAGTCCAGACGTGAAGGCACAAATGCATGCATCACTCTCTCTAAATCATAAAACAACAAAAATGGCTTGACCTTTGTCAGTATTCTTTATTGAAAAAAGGCTGATCTGACAACAGCATTTATCTGTTCGTCAAATTTTAGCGACTCATCAAAAGCACCCCCAAATTTTATACCATTTATTTGCAGTGGATAAAGGTACTAAATCAAATTTACGGGATGTATTTGGAGGCGCAAACACAATAATCTCCAAAAAGTCACATCTAACCACGTTTTCAGGTGATTTAAACAAGTAAGAAGCGGCCCTAGTGAGCTACATTCCCTCTTAAATGGCAAATATATTTATGTGTCATCAGCATTACACTGGAATGATATGCCATGTTTTTTTTATAGACCCATTTGTAAGCATACAGTTTATAATGAGAATAAAATAGGACCCAAAATGGATCCTTGGGGAATCCCACATGTAAGAGGGCTGAAGATGATGTACATTGCCTGTTTGCTTTAAATCCTCCATTATTATACCTGTGCCAAAAAAGTCAGCTGTTACCTGCCTTAATGTCTATCGCCCAGTGGCTTTGACCCATGTTATAATGAAATGCTTCGAGATGGTCATTCTGAGCCACATTAAGAACATTGCATCTCCAGAATTAGACAGCTACCAGTTTGCTTAAAGGGAAAATCAATCTACGGAGGATTTAATCATCATGGCACTCCACCCAGCCCTTTCCCATCTGTAGATGTCGAATACATAAGTCAGGATGTTATTGGTAGACTTTAGCTCCGCCTTCAATACAATAATCCCCCACAAATTGGTACATACACTGTATCATTTTGGCCTGTCCACCTCACTGTGTTGGTGGATCAGAGACTTTCTAACCAACAGGTCACAAGTAGTAAGAATAGGGGAAAATACATCATCTGAATCCACATCTCAGCTGACCGCACTTGGGACCTGGACACCTCTTACCAAGTTAGGAAAGCTCACCAAAGACTTTTCTTCCTCAGGAAGTTGAAGCAGGCTGGTCTCTCCTCTAGCCTATTGATACTTTTCTATAGGAGTGCTATAGAAAGCATCCTATGCTAATGTGTTAATGTGTGGTATCCCGGCTGCACAGCACGAGACAGGAAGGACTTGGCCCGTGTGGTCAAGACTGCGGAGAGGATTGTCGGGGATCCACTTCCAGACCTGGAATTGGTTTATGAAGAACGGCTCCAGATAAAGGTCAGAAACATTGCTGGAGAGCTTCTCTCAAAGAGCTGTGTCCTCCTTACACCCTTTGCACTTACACCCTGCAGCTAATGACAAAACCTGTAATTTATTTTTGTTGTAAATGTTGTTTGTATATTATTGTTGGGCGTTGCAAGCTGTTGTAGCTTGTAACTGAGACTCATCAGACAGAAGTTCGTTGTACTCTTGTACTATGACAATAAAGTAAATTATTATTATTATTCTCCCAAGGCAACTGAAAAACTTCTATTTGGTAAATAGGACTTAAACCATTTTAAAATAGTACCTTGAAACCCCTACCAATCGCTCTAGCCCTGCAATACAAATTTTATGGTCTATAGTGTCAAATGCTACACTTAGGTCAAGTAACACCAAGGCTGCAGCATTTCCAGATCCCAAAGATAACAAAACATCATTAAGAACCTTTAAAATTTCAGATTCTTTACTGTGGTGCTCCCTAAACCCAGACACAAATACTTCAAAAAGAGAATTACTATTCAAGAAAGATTGCATCTGACTGTTGTGATTGTGCCTCTCCATGTCATGTCTTTCTTGATCTTGTGGCAAAACCTTAGGTTTTGTGTGGAGAGAAACATATTATCCGTCACGACATAATATGTGTTCTGTCCGGTCTCGTCTTTGGCCCCACCCCTCACGTTTCCTCATTAGCTTCCCTTCAGTGTTGTGTCGTTATTTGTATTTAGTTCATGTTTTGCCCCCTCGCAGGAAGTGTTTTGTTTTGAATTCTTATTTTTGTTTACCGTGTTCCTAGTTAATGTTTTGTCATCAGTATCCCCATTGTGGGTCTTTTATTTAGTATTATTAAAGTCTCGATTTTGTTGACCCCTTCCCTGGTGCCTGTGCTTGGATTCTTCGACCACAATTGTGACACTGACTAAGAACAGCTTTCTCCAAACCTTTTGAGAGAAAAGGCAATTTTGAAATAGGTCTGTAGTTGCAATACTCTGCAGAATCCAATTTAATGTTTTTAATTAGAGGCCAGACCACAGGATGTTTAATGTAAGCCGGAACAACCTCTGAAATGAGGCAACAATTTATAATAGATAAAACACTAGGCCCAACTGTATCAAATGTCATGAGTTGCACAGGAGAACCCAAATGCAGGCAGACAAGGTGGTACAGGGGTTTGAACACGGATTTATTTAACAAGACAAAAACAGGCAAAACAAAGACCCACGAGGGGGAAAACAATTCAGGCTAAATAATAAAATTAACAAAGACACTGACTAACTAAACTAAAAGAAAACAAACACTAAGAACTACAATAACTAAACTAGACTTACTACACACGGGGAACAGGAAACAGGAACAACAGCTTGGCATGGACAGGCAATAGAACAGGTATCAAAGGCATACAGGAGCATACAAACAACAATAAACCGGCCCAAGACAAAGAAACATGAGGACTCTTATAGGGAGAGATAACAAGATGGAGCAGGTGCAAGGGATAAACAATCAAGGAAAGCTAACGAGGAAACGAGGTGTAGGGAACAATGACGAGACACGAGAAAGAACTATGTCTTTCCCACATAAAACCATAGGTTATGCCATGACTCCACTTAAATAACACGAATAAACATGACATGATAGTGGAATCATGACAATCAAAAGCCTGTTTGATTACTTTTGACGGACCACTATCAAGTGGGGAGTCTTATGGCTTTAACTGTTGTACTATGTTTTTTCCAAGCCAGAGAGTAGAACCTCAAAATAATCAAAAATCACAGGGCAATAAAAAAGCATAGATGGATTGATAGAAGCAGGAGGAATTTGAGATCTAATATATTCAATATTTGAAATACAAGTTTCCACTGAAATAACAGGCCCAATAACCTTAAGTGGGTTTATAATCGAGTTAATAATATTAAATAAAACACTTAGGTTTATGACAGTTTCTCTCAATAATGTCAGATAAATATTTTGCCTTCACAACTTTAACAGCACTTAAAAATGTATGCAAGGACTCCCTTATCATTTCATATGACACCTGGAGCCTGTACTACTGACATTTACGCTCAGCTCTTCTGCAGATTTGTCTCAGTGCTCGTGTATCATCATTAAACCAGGTTTCTGCCTTAGATTTTACATGCCTCATCTTCAAGGTAGACATGAATATTAAAATCCCCCACAATCAAAAACTTTTCAAATTTGAATAACATCCCCCCCTACGAATTAAAAAATTCTTGAATAAAATCTTTGTTAAATATGGGTGGCCGATATACCACCCTACAGAGCATAGACTCTGCTGACTGTAGTTTAAAGCCTTGCAGTTCAAAACTTTTGAAAAGTTCGGTCTCAACACAACTGCACAAAACACAAACCTCTATTTAAAAACTGATGCTCCACCCCTTCCTGTAGATCGAGGCTAATTCAAAAAATTGCCGTCCAAGGGAACGGGGTCAGCAAAAGTTACTTACATCACCGGTAGATAGGCACGTTTCAGTCATAAATAAAAAATCCAGTAGTTTAGAAGTGAAGAAATTCCTCAGGATAAACGTTTTATTGCAGAGCAATCTCGTATTAACCAGTGCCATTTTGATCAAAATAGAGTCACCTACTGACTGTGCTGCACGACACAGTGGTCGCAGATTTTGGAGATTTACACCCCCACCTTTACGTAGATATGGCATCCTATGTAAGGGATATTCTTCCTTTCTTGAAAAAAAATTGATTCAGAGGGGAAATCAATGTATATACAGTATTGTTTATGTGTTGTGTCCAGTTCTTTCTCAAAGATCTCTTAATTACAAAGTGATTTTTAGGTTTTAATCATCACTTTTTTCTTTTTGCTCACGCATACTAATTTGTCTCATCCTACCTAGGAATAGATTAATAGCTGCCAAGCAAGTCCATTGCATTCTAATTGCATGCATGGCACTGATTTACTGCGGAACACATTATTCAAAGAGGGTATAAAAACCCAGTTAATCGACTATCATGCCTGCTTCCATATAAAAGGTCAATATTCTAACATTCTGCTTGAAATCTAAATGTGCCGACAACCCTACAGAGACAGAATACTGAACAACCACCCAAAATTGTGTTTATTTAGTTAGAATATAGTTTTAATAAAGTGCATACAAAAGGTTAAAAAAAAGGAGATGCAAGTAATACAATAATTTTTCTTAAGAACTGTACACCCCATAAAGAAAATTCTGTCATTATGATTTTCTTTCTGTCAGTTTCTTTCTAATGTCTTCAAAAGGCTAAGTATATATCCCATGAGTCATATGGACCACATTTATGATATTTTTATGGTGCTTCTGTGTGTTTTTCAAAGCTTCAAAGCTCCACATCCTCAACAAAATCTTTAGCAATTCTCCATAGCTTATGTGTTCCACACGATCATATGGGTTTCAAATAACATAAGAGGAAATTAATATCAGATTTTTCGGGGGGATTATACCTAAATTTAGAAAAAATATGTATTGTTTAGATGCAGATTTTTATGTGGACACAGTATGCAAACTAGTGAATGAGACTAATTTAAGCCTAAAATTATTATTGCTGTGGTTATTTTTAGGGTTGTTCAATAATTAACCACATCATGAATAAAAGTTTCTGCTTTGTACACATTCATTTTGTTTTTATAAACACATACATATAACATATAAATATCTGCATTCAAACACTAATATATAATTTAAATGATAGAAAAAATACATTTATTTATTTTTAAATTGTATAAATAGATGTGTGTGTTTATAAATACAAAATGAATATGCACAGCACACAGACATATATTTTGTTAACAACTTTTTTTCTGGATGCGATTAATCGTGAATAATTGTTTAACGGCCGATGTATTATTATGTACCTGCATTCAGAAATGAACCACCTAGTCTTCACTCGAGACGACCATTTCTGAGGCCATTACAAAAGAGTTTTGTGTGCCCGCTTGTGACTTTCCACAGGTGACGTGTGGTCTAAAAACTCTCCAGACTTATCTAAAGAACATCTGCAGAGCTAATGAAATGAGTCAGAAATGCAGAAGCCGCAGAGAATGACTGTAAACTACATATTATGGCACCGCAGCGCGCACACGCCCCCAAGACTCGTCTAATTAGAACTGAGAATATATTAGTCAGTACAAGATGGCACACAGTGTCGGATTCCAGTCTTTTCTTAGCAAGAACTGCAAAGACAGACCTCACACTTGTGTTTATCACGTCTGATTAGCCTGTTATGGAACATGACAGATGCATGCAGTCTTTACATTTCAGTTTAGGTTCTTGCATTATGGACTATGCTCAGATTTGGGCCAGTTCTGTTTTGTCTGCATGGCACTTTTATACTTAAACCATAGGAGTCGACAAAAATATATATAATGATGCAGTTGCAGTTACTGTACTGTAGAGTCAAATCATGGTTCTTGTGCACCCCTGGGTGCATGTTTTAAGTCGCCTCATTGTCCCTACCGGCCAGTATTACTTTAAGCAACAAAGGCAATTCGTCTTCATAAATTGGAGAATGTGGTTTGGTATGCTAACATTAGATGACTGGAAATAGTAACCAGATCCCCTGGTGGTGTGTGATTGTAGAAGTTACACAATGGACTTTTAACTGGCAATATATTGTAGAATGGATAGGGGAAATACTGCAGGACAGTCAGCTGAAAAAGCATTTTTATTAATCTTTGGTATTAAATATTGTCATATTAAAATGTGATTAAGTTATTCAAAATAAATAGACTTATGTGGTACTAAACAAAATTGCAATGTAAGATATTTATGTAATTCAATTAAATGACTGAATTGGTTAAAGGTCTGAATTCTTTCAAAGCATCGTTTTTATTAAAATCCTTTCCTGTCTTGTCAAGAAACCGTTGTAAATAACAAAAACACATCCTTTTGAACATGCAAGGTCATAGCAACAGTGAATCAGAACATGTCTTTTTCTAGAGTTCTACCTCCTATAGATGTAAATGTGGGATACATCATGTGACACATGATAATGCAATATTGAGTCCAACCACAAATATGTATCTTATTCTTCATCTTTCCTTCTGGCCGTAATACAATATTTCCAGATTGTTCACTCCGCGAGAGCAAATAGCTTACCATTGATCTGAGGAGGGTTGATACAGTCTCTGCTGTGGTGTGTTATCTAATGAAGCAAAAATCAAATCTGGCTGCTCTCTCTCTCTCTCACGCATGTTGGGTGTCCATGTTTTGTGGGAACTTTCAGACTTTCTACACTGTAAAGACACTAGTGTGTTTCCCATTGGAGCTTATCCTGGAAAAGTCATGTACCTTACCGTAAGTCTTAAGTGCAAATTAATACCATCCTACTGCTTCACACTAGCCTTGACACTGAGAACAGCAGGAGCTCCCATTGGGGAGTTAAGCATCTTCCCAAGGCAATGTCAAATCCCTTTTTTTGGACCATCTGCCAGGGACAGCCCTTTTGGTACATTAACAATGCCAGAAGTGAGGGCTCCTTTTCAGCGTGGCACCTCCACAGATGGTGCTCAGCGTCATCACGGACTCCCACGTCCATGTGTTCCATGCTCGAGGCCACGGCCGATCTGGTCTGGATGTTTGTACCGCAGGACTCCAAGTGGGGCGGCATGTTACCTACTGGCTGATGGTAATGAACACAGGTATGTGTTGACAGTAGGAGAGATGAGAACATAGAGTAACCCTTAGCTGAAAGCTGCTGACACAGAACATGCCTCAGGTATGAGAGACTGAAGTCTGAAGTATGTAGAGTCAATTATAGGCTACCCTAAGTGACAAACATTCATCAACTAGTGGTGAGGTTGCGAACTACAACCAATGGCTCACACCATCCCCCTTTCGAAGCACTGCGGTGGCTGACACAGGACTAAAATGTCAGCACTTTTTTATTTTTTTGCAGGAGACAACGTTTTTACAAAACGCGCTCTGTAGAGCAGTTTGTCCGTTTAGGGCTACTGTGGAAAAACAAGGTGAATTCCATGTAAGGGGACCCGCAGTGTATGCACTATAGATAGAAATAGAAATCTACTGTACAGTAGAAATCCCTCTGGCTGCTGGAACTTTGTAAGCTCTAGTGCCAGTGTTGCCACGGTAGTGGTTTTCCGTACAATTGAGCTATTTTGAAAATGCAGTTGTGGGAAAAATCATGGAGCCGCGGGTTTTTGGCGTACTCTCTTAATGTGCTGTGGCTGCCAAAATGTTTATTTATATTCTAAGGATAAATGTTAATTGATTAGATTTTAAATGTGTATTCATACTCGGATGAGCTGGCAAATCCAGAACCGGACCCGCTTTTAAAAGTGTGGGGAACGAGCGTCTGACAGGCAGGCTACAGTCCAGGGAGGGACGCGAATGTTTAGTCCTAAGGTGCATGTCACGTTGCACAATGAAAGAAATCATGCATGAGTGTACAACGGTTGATTCTTCCGGCTGCCAAATATCACGTTCGAGCAGCGTTATACGCAGTCTAGAACAACTAAAACATTGACGTGCTTGTACACATTATACACATGCAATACAATTAACCATGCATATTTCTTAAGCAAGTTTTTGCATGTCTTACGAAGAGAAAACACGTTTCTCATCCATTTCCGTGCGTGGCCTAGAGCACACATGGGATCTTTTTTAAAGGGACACTCCAACCAAAAAACCCTCTAGTTGTTCCAAACCTGTAAACATTTCTTTGTTCGATTGAACACAAAGATAATTTGTAGAATGTTTAGCAACTGAAAATTATTATGCATCATTGACTAACATAGAAGAAAAGATTATAATGGTAGTCAAAGGTGACCAAGAATTGTTTGCTTTCATAAATCTCCCAAAACATCTTTTGAGTTCAACAGAACAAAACATATATACAATACCTAGGAAACCATTCAGATAAGTAATTATAGCAACAAATATATCCCTTACCCTAATCTTAGTATTTTTGTATTTTCAAACTAAAATACTTTTTGCCAGTCAACCCCCTTATTATACTGCATGGATGGGTTTAATCATAGTATTTTTTGTATTTATTTTAATTCAAGAACTACTTCTGTAGTTATTTTGGGGAAAGTAGCTCAAAAGTTATCAGGAGTCATGTAAAGTATTTTAATTCTGAGACAGATTTATTTATTAATATATTACTTTTAAATAACAGTAACAAGTAATCTGTAATGTGTTACAGTTTGGAAGCAACTTGCACAAAACTGCAAAGCAATAACAGTAAAGAGTTATAAATAAAATCATTTGGCTGTGTTTCCCAAAGCATAAAATAAAGTCGCATTTTTTTTCAAAATCTCTACAGCATGTTTGCCGAAAGCCTTGTTATCTAACCGTACATAAAAAATAACGCAAACTTCAAACTATTCCATTCTATTAGACGATTGATGTTGCTCTTTCTGCTTATCAGAGTTTATAAGAGACAAATGACACAAAATAAACTATTATTTGTTTGAAATGTTACTCACACCCTGAGCATATGCTCCATGATAGGTCTGAAATATCATAACAGATAACAGTAACAGCATAACTAACTGCAATGGGGGATGATATAGGATGATATATTCTTAGTAATAATAAATTTATACAGAAATATGAGAGCAATAAATAAATAAAAGTGTAATTGCGGTAATAATACACTTATTTTAGAAGCAGATTCATTAATCTGGTGTCAAGCATTAAAACTCTCCAAAACCCTCTTTTACCAAAGCTATAATTCTTCTGACTATAGTCAGCAATGTGTCATTGTGCATGTCTTGATAATATACAATTTCCATTTTTCATAATACTTATAACAGTGTAGAATTAAATCGAGGGCGTAACATACAACAACGATTGACAACACACAACTGAAAACAAGGGCTTAGCTGAAACCAGTTAACAATCACAAGACAACATGGGAAATGGATTCCTAACAAAATGCATACAGAAACTCAGAGAAATATTGCAGAACCAGGGCACCAGCAACAGGGTGTAACACAAATTTTGACATTATGTATTGTTTGCTTTGTTAAGTTGATGAAACATCCATTGTTTTTATGATGTATGAATATGATGTTGAGTTTCTTGGTGAACAGAAGTCTGTCAGTCAGGTATTTTGAGGAGCCTATAAGTAAATAACGATTGATACAATTTCACCTGATATATATAAATGTACATGCTTAACATTTTAACAAATTATTATAATTCATTAAATTAGTTTCTCATAAATTATATAACCAGAAAAGCTATAGCTTTATTGAGCTATAGTGAACTCTAATGCATCATTAAAACATCGACCCACTGTCAATCTACAGTACACTGTGTCTACACACTAAGGATGACCAAATAAAAGTTGTGATGTTTGTTTTAAACATTCACAGATGCAATTGAATTTTCTCCCACATAAAGTTTTAACTTAAGAGAAATTGAAGTTAGCTTTAAACCACACCTTGGTTGGTTCCCTGCAGCCTCTGCCTATGGCCGAAACACATCCTTTCTGATTCATGACCGTTACACAATCTTGTTTTTGTGATATTGCTTTATTAAACAAAGGCATGAGGGTTTTTTCATCATAAGCTGTTTTTATAGACATTTGTGAAGTTCATCATCTTGAAGTCTTCCTCATTTTGCAGGGCATTCTGCAGGTACCTTACTAAAGCTGAGCATACAGTGAATGACGTAGTGTTTTGGAGTCAAGCTCAGTGTGGGTTTGTGTTATGAAGACGGATTGAATCAGAGTTTTATTAAACTGCTTATCCACTGAACAATATTACAGCATCATACTGTAGAAAATGTGTTAAATTACACAATATGTTATTTAGTTCCAGTTCAGTCAAACAAGCTAATAGACAAAAACATAAAGCAGAAAAATATGAGGTTCATTAAAAAGATAAAGAATCTTTCATCATTGTAAGCATTGAGTTTTAAACTCTCTTAACAGTTATTGATGAAGTTTGAAGTATTTCTTGAGTTGTGAAATACATTTTTCCTAATTGTGGGCTACACAATTAAAAGACATAATTATGTAGAATGTGGTAGATTTAAAGCCTCTGTGCTGAATGCGATATAACATTTAACGTTCAAAACATTGTTAAACTGCAGACTGTCAAGGCATAGAGAAAACTAAACAAAGACACAATTTAACATGGCTTAAAGATTAAGACTAGTTTTATCCAGAAAGCACACAAATATAACAGTGGGAATAAAGAAATGTTTTACTGTGAACTTTGAATTGCAAATTTAAAGGGCCACGATCCCCAAAAATGTACTTTAAAATGTTTATCTACCAGAAATTGAGTTGCCAGCGTGTCTGCAGAAACACCTTGTAATTATAAAAATCCCTCTTTTCTTCTTTTTGTAATCTCCTTTAAACCACAACATTGACACAAAACAGGCTGTTGGCGATCCCCTAACAATCTGATGTCACATTGTTTACGCCTGCCCATGAACACTCACAGACTTTATGAGCGCTTAGGTCCACCTTCAGACAGAGACACACTGTCATCCATTTTCAGGCAAGAGCAGATGTAGCCACTAGCCAGTGTTGAAGAAAATGTTGAAGAAACATCAAATGTGTGCTGTTGTTGGATGTAAAATGGAGCATAAAAGTAGCCCGGGAGGAGACCTTTCTGACGAGCCAGGTTTCGATGATGACTTGGCGTTCAGGAAGAATTTACTTTTTGGAATCAACAAACCATCATTCCCCGGTCCGGAAAGACGTAGAGAAACGAGCCAGGACTCGTTGGAAATGTCTCTGCTGGGGCATTCGAAGGACGCTGCCCCCGAGTCGATGCGCCCCCAGGTCAGGATCTAGAGCTCTGGTAGCCGGAAAGGTTGAATAAACGAATCTCCAATGACCCGGTGGCCTGTCGGTATAGCATGGGTTTCGCCCAAAAAAGAAGATTCTCAAGAGTGGATCAGTACCAGCTGTTCACGATCAAGCTTCATCTCCGGAAGAAGTAAGTATTACAATGTAATTACAAACGATCTGAAGCAAAACCGCTCCAAAAATAGAGCCCAATCTGTCCGGTGTCGGAGAGTGATCTGACAAAGATTGCTGTTTGCATGATTTGGTTTAAATGAACCTTCACTGCAAAGTGAATGAACAATTTATGAACACAAGTAACCAGTCAATTTGGCATTTAATTTGACTCGATAGCCGACTCGGTTGATTTTTATCTGCGTCTGGTGTGTGGTAATTTCAAACCCTGAATGCAAGATAATAACTCCAAACATTTAAATTTTAAAAGGGTTCTACAGACCCCCTGCAATTACCTGACCACTAGGGGTCAGCGTACCTCCGGTTGAGAAGCACTGTGCTAATGCATACGCAAACGTCAATCTTTGTTAGAGATCGTGTTTTTTTCCACAATGGCGGGGAAAATGACACCGGACCGAATGGCGTCAGACTGGTTATCACTAATGACAGAGTTGGATAATAAAACAAGCAGATTGATAGGATACTGCAAGCAGGACTTCAGAGGACGTTTCATAGAAGTGTTTTAGACAGAGATATGCGCACTCACTGACAATGTCAGTGTGTTACACAGAACAGCTTTCACAGCCGATATTAAAGTTATGGAGGCTGATTTATCACCGTTGGTTATCTTAGAATGTGTGTAGCTGAATTCTTATTACCAGCTGTAGGACTGTGATGAAAGTGAAAGTAGTTTAGCGTGTAGCTCAGTCAAATGTTTACAATCTCTGATAACCAATTACTACTCCAGCGGCTCTTCTCCCTCTTCTCTAATGAAGACCTCGCCCTTTTTTGGTGTATTCCTTTGGCCGGAGGTTATTAAAAGCAGTCAGAATGGTGACATCATGTACTCGGGGAAGTATAGGGCTGTAGTCCTTGAAAAGTGAATTCTGTTAAAGACAATATCTCGCTTGGCACTGAACTTTTAGCTTTTTTATTGTGCAGATATTATTTATACTATAACAGCAACATTACCCGCTAACTAAAATGTTGAAAATTAGGATCGCCCGTAACGTGGCCTTTAATTTTGAGTATTTTAACCCCCAAAATCATAGCCAAATGAATTGCTGCTTTGATTGAAAAGTTGAGTAATAAAATAAAATAAAATAAAATAGAGAATTCCACTTAGATAATAAAAAATTCAGCTCCCTACAGTTAACAGCATTTTAGCAATGATAGATTAATTTTAAAGAAGTGGTCGATCTTTTTGTTTTTTACTACATTCTTGATTCTGATTGGCCAATCGCTACATTCCTATGATGATATTCCACAATAACAACCACTCAAAACTATTATCACATGGTAACCGATGCTGCAAAAAATTTTGACAGGCACACTTTAATATTACACAAAAAATACATAAATATGTCCTTTAATAATAACATATGTCACATTTTATTTATATATGATTAAACCAAACTGCCTGTTCCTGGTTTTTGTGTCTTACATTGAAACCGAAAGTAAGGAGGTTTTTCTCAGGAGGTCTGCATTCGTTCAAAATTTGAAGATTTCGTTTTTTGTCTTTTAACAATGTATAATTAATATCATTGACATACAAAAGATCTCCTGTCAAGATCTATATCCTATACAATGAAGTGAAAGTATACGCGGCATTATAACGGTGACTGCATTATTCTTCAAGAAGAAACATTCACTTAAAATACCTTGAGGATAAGCAAAATATTGGGAAATTTTGAATCAAGCTTGAAATATCCCATTACACGCTTTATGAGAGTCCCTGATTGCACATACATCTGGCAGACATCTATTTCTTGTCTGCATTTACATTTTTAATACGTCTCTGAGACATCTTGAAGATGTCTGTAAGATGTTTAAGATTTAGAATGGATGTAAAACTGCACCTTTAAGATGTTAAGCGCATGTTTTTAAACAGCAGGGGTTTTCCAGATCTTCAGCAGACACCTTACAGACATACTTGTGCTATCTGGGTTGTTATTTGCCTGTTGCATAAATTGCTATCTAGTCATGTTTGCAGGTCAATGGCAGTTAGCGTGTTGCCTCAGAGGGCAGCTGTCTAAACTCCAGTAGGGAGAGAACTAGGTGTCGCAACACTACTTCAATCAATAATCTATTAAAAGCACTACTTACTCATTTCTGAAGCAACATTGTTTTTAGATGGATTGAATGAACCAAAAAGCCAAAGCTCTTTCGTCTTAAAAGATTATTTATGAAACATGCAAATGCCTTTTCTGCATTTCTCTCCCCTGCCATTTTAGGGACCGTTTTAGTCTCTGTTCTGCATTTATCAAGAGTACGCTGACGTGCCCTGTGTGACAGTATTTTGGCGGGCTCTGCTGAGACGCTCAGTTGTTTTCTTGCTGTTATGTTGGAGATTTCAGTTCTCGCATCTGAGGGCAGGTGCCCGTGACAAACACGTGTTTTAACACTCAATTATGCAGTCAGTAAAGCCCCTCTAATTACAGTACAAATCACTCTGACTTCCAGTGAGGATTCACAGGGACTGCTGGAAGAAAGGCATTTTGAAACAACTGATCAGTGAAAGCTTAACATTTGATAGCATGAAGCTCTTCCAGTGTTTAGGAGCTAATAGAAGACTATACTGTATACCTCTGATGCGGACAGACTGCGGCAGAATTAGGCGATCTAAATTCAGACGTATTCCCTGGATGCCGTCTGCGACTCAGTTTGATAGTCTGTCACGTTTGGCGGAGTGTCCGAAAAAATTGGCTGACTGAAAGCGCAGATTGCACTTCAACAGATAAATACAGTGTTTTAAATGTTAATGTTGAGTTATTTATGCGGATGAATAAACATGCTGAGAACAAGAAAATGAGTTTTCTTCAATTCATATTAATTTTGCATATATTTGTAAATATACATGATATTTATTTAAATGATATGGAGGACTAAGCTGGTCATATGAACCTTTAAGCAAATTTAATGACCTGAAGTGTTAATGTTTGCATCAAAGCTGATATGTGCATAATCATAAATGTCCATTGTATCAATTTGGAATAATTTCTACAGATTATTATCCAAAATAAATTTCTATGTACTCATTTTAATTACTTTTTACTGACCACTCGGTCAACACCAGGAAAAGATGATAATAGCAACTATCATTCAATAAGGACGAAGAAATTCACTGAAAATTAAGTATGGATCTTTTCCTTTTTTAAGAGGGCTCAAATTCATTTTCAATACAATGTGACCCTTCATATTTGACATATGCCTACATTAAAATGCAGACTGAAATTCACTTAAATGAATGATCTTATTCCAACCAAGAAGCAATTAATGAACCTTGAGAAATATATTTAATTCCAAACATAGTCTAATTTAAACTTTGTTTGATGATATTCACATGAGAAATTGAACAAACAATGCTTGATATCCTCCTGAAAGCAATTTAAAAATCCGTTCTTGTTCTAGAGCTCAAGAAATGACCTAACATTAAATTGTCCGAGATTGAATTGTTTGCAGAGGCTGTTGAACAAATGTTTGTCTGAAGGATAAATAAGTGGGCTAATATTGATTACAGACTCAAGAGTAATATCTTACATAAATATTTGGGACAGATAGAGATGCATACAGGGTCAAACAGCGCTTTGTTGATGGCGATATGAAGCGAACTACACAAATAAGAACTGATTCACGCTGGGCTAAGATCATTCATCTTTTGTGGCGAATAACCATGATCTACGCTGAAAAAGCATTTCTGCTGTTCCACATACACTGTGATGTTCAGCAGCTTTGCAGCCAGTGCTGTTTCATGTCATACACCCCCAGGGAGAATTTTATTGCTCACGGTTGCTCTTTTATGCCCCGGGAGACGTGGTGGAGGTTTCGGTTGTGGTTTGTTTAAGAATCAACTTTAGCTCAAAGGCTTCTCCTAGAAAGTTTCCCAGAAAAAAATAATACCAGATGGTATGAAATTCATTTAATAGAATAGCTGAGATTTTTGGTCTCTGAAAGATTGATGAAGCTTGTTATGAGATAATGTTGAACTGTTTGTTTCTTATGGAAAGTATCTGAGAAGTTGGAGACTTAAAGGGCCGCAAATCCAGGGGTTTTCTCCAATGTAAAAATAGTCAGTGTTATCCCCAGAATGTCTCTGTAAGTTTCAGCTCAAAATACACATCATATCTTACATTACAATGTGTTGAACATGGCCATTTGTGGCTGCAATGGAAACGCGCCATTTTTGTGTGTCTCTTTAAATGCATTTGAGCTTCTGCTCCCCTCCCTTATTCCGGAGATAAAGCTTGATCACAAACAGCTGGTACTGGTCTACTCTTGAGAATATTTTTTTGGGAAACCCATGCAGACGGGCCACCGGGTCTCGAAGCTTAGATTTTTCAACCTTTCCGGCAACTGGGATCTCTAGCTCGCGACCTAGCGGTCGCATTGACTCATGGTTTGCATCGAATGCACCGGCGAAGAACATTCCAACGAGTCCCATCTTGTTCTCTAAGTCTTTTTGGACAGGAGATACGGACTGCTGAATGTTGGTTTGTCGATCCTAAAGAAGTTAATTCTTCCCGAACGCTAAGTCATTATTGTCCCGCCCGGGACTTTCGATCGTTTATAACGCCGGCCCGTGTGGTCGCAGTGGGATGAACCCTCGCTCATCAGAAAGGTCTCCCCCCGGCCTCCTTTTTGTTCCATTTTACATCCAACAACAGCATCCATTTGTTGTTTCTTAGACATTTTTGTCTACATCTGCTCTTGCATGAAAATGGCTGTCAACGTGTCTCTGGCTGAAGGTGGATCTATGCGCTCATAAGGCGGGGTCTGTGAGTGGTAATGGGCAGGCGTAAATCAATGTGACATCTGATTGATTGGGGATCGCCAACAGCCTGTTTTGTGTCATTGTTGTTGTTTAAAGGAGATTACAAAATGAAGAATAGATGGATTTGTATAATTACAGGGTGTTTCTGTACACACTGGCGACTTAATTTCTGGTAGATAAACATTAAAAATGGCATTTTCTGGGATTGCGGCAATGTCTTCATTTTGCCTAAAATGTTTTTAATTATATTTAAAATATCTTAAATTATCTTTTGTAGACAAAATATAATTGTGTAAACATATACATTTCTTTCTATAGAAAAAATTAAATAAAAACATATTTTTGAAATGCATTGAAATTGAACCAAATAATGAAGAACCACCAGCCAATTAGAGCCCTGAATAGATGGAAATCCATTCATTGCTTCCTAAGAAGCTTCTCAGCTGAAACCTCAACAAGCTGAGTGATAAAATGGCAAGAGAACAATTTTTGAAAATTCTAGTCAAAGGATAATTAGTTTAAAGATGCTAAAATATAGCATAGACGTATTAGATGCATTTATTCGCCAATATAATTCCAACAGTTACAGTACTACTAGTTTTCATGAGTATACTATTATTGTAAAGGTAGAAAAAGTATAAATAAAGTAAGTGTTTTCAAACTTTTGGCTCTATATACAGTACATTTGTTGAAAACATATATATATGTTGTCATATTTTACATTTCCAGTCATAAAACACATATTTATTAAAACTTACAGAAAACGTACATCTTTTTGAGCCCAAAATGAATTTTGTTATTTACACACCCTCATGTCGTTCTAACAATGGATTATTTCTTATGTCTTCAGGATACAAAAAATATACGGCATGAGCCACATGAAGTTACTTTATAACTCTTTAGCTTCCTTTTGAAGTATGAGATGAGGCAATCACTAGTAGGCCTGTTACGATAACAAATTTTGCTGGACGATAAATTGTCCAAGAAATGATCGCGATAAACGATAATATTGTCGATCTGAGACCATTTTCATCTAGAATAATGATAATGGCATAACGATACTAAAGGGCAGCATCTCTTTAGCAATCAAGCGAACTACACTGTCGCTGAGTGCACACCATTTTGCACTGTCCTGTTTGTACTTTGTTTGTCGATTAAATGCCCCAGTTATGGTGCACTGTCGGGAAGACGAAGTCTGTTGTAGCTTTTTTTTTCTTATCTGGGAAAACTGCAACGGATGATTGTGTTTTAGGTGCATGTGCATGTTTGTTGTGTTTGTTTTAGTCGATACTGTTTTAAAACAAAAGCGACATACCGGCTCGCTTAGGTTAAGTGGTTCACCACGGTCATTTGGTTTGAATCCGAAGTGCTCCCACACTGCAGCTGTTGCGTTTGGCTTTGAAACCATTTCCATGTCACAACTAGCGTCTCGTCTTTTCGCTCTTCTCTGCAGTCGCCTCAAACACTCCCGCCTTCCCACACAAAGTCCATGTGACTGACAAGCGCCGCCTCCCCACACAAAAGACAATGCAACTGACAAGAGGGTTCACTTCTCCTATGCTAAGGAAACGAGAGTTGTCATTCAGTCGCGGTTAAAAAACAAGTATGCAAATAAAATTATCGCAGCCGGAAAAATTATCGAGGTCATTTTTTTTTTATCGTGCGATTAATCGATTTATCGACTATCGCGACAGGCCTAGCAATCACAATCCACTTTTCTGTAAACAGAAAGTCCCAAACAACTATTTTTATCAAATCTGTGTGTTTGGTTGCGAACAACAAACAACATAAGGAAATTAAGGAAATAAGGAATTTTTGGATGAACTTATTCTTCAATGTTTACATTTATTGTAACAGCTAGTATGAGATTTCGCATTGCTTTGTAACATCCTGGACATATAGTACATCTTCATGCAGAGATTCAGAGTGCACAACCCATTTTCCTAGATGAAAAGTGCCCTTGGATGACCAAAGTTGACCAATTACTCAATCGCATTTAGCGTTAACGGGGATAAATTGATAACACAAATCTTTAAAGGTATTGATGTTTTTGGCCGCGCCTCACTTCATGCAATAAAAGAAGTACGCAGGCTCCTTGAGACAAGGACAGACAGACAGTGAAGTCATGGATGTTTAAAGGACTTGTGATTGATGCTCCTATAGCCCTGAGAGAATAAAGCCTGCCTCAGACTACAGGATTCTTGGTCAGATTTTTCCCAGATTTTCCCCTCCCGAGAATCTTTGAAAAAATCTTATACATGTCCTCGATTGAGTCTTATGTTCGATCCAGACGATCGCAAAATGTGAGGCATTCACCGAAAAAATCTTACACATCACGATCTGTTCCGTGAACAATAGGGGCCGCCCAGATCAAATCAAACATGTTTGATTTTTAGGATTTCAAATTGGGGTGATGACGTTGGTACTTTAACAACCAATGAGAGACAAGACTGCAAGACGACGGAGTGACTGACAGAACTTAAAAAATGTAAACCGCAACAGCTGCTGCGGTGCAGTGCATTGAAATGTGGCAACAGATCAAATAACTCTATAGTACGTCTTTCAAGTTATTGCTTTGCAATGACCATTGTGTTCTGTATTTTACATGGTGAACAATAGTTGCTGGTTCTTCTTCTTGGTTTTTACCGGCAGCTTGCATCCATTGTGTTGCACTACTGCCATCTTCTGGTGATCGTCAACTTCTCTATTTAGTCATATTCTTGCTAAAAGTCCTGTTGTAGCAAGAAACCAGGATAGGTATTTTCTACATTGAACACTTCTGACACATTCTAGTATGCATCACAAATAAACTAATGGAGTTTGCAAAAAAAGGGAACCAAAGACCAAAATCTGACACATTGTTTAATGTTAATTTTTAACATAAAGAAATAAAACTGCTGTGGTAGTCGTGTTCCACTTGATGTCACTCCCAAGCCAATTTCCAATTGGTTAAACAGTTGCCGTTACAACTAGTCTTACGTGACAACACCCTCGGGTCTCCCCTCTATGGAGCATAACATGATATGAGCCTAGAAGATAAGACAGAAAACATCTTGCAGTTGTGGTTTAGCTAAAAGATAAACCCCAGGGCATTGGTCATTACAGCAGTCTATATTATTTCTAAATTCGTGGGCAATAAATCTTCACCAAGGTGCTTACGCGTAAACTGAATATGTCCTTGTAATGAAATCATAGCATGGCTCAGGAGACGTTTTATTTGTCATTTTATTTTAAGTTTAGACAAGAACTTGTCATCAAGCATCTGCCAAATGGATTACATCCAGATATTTCTTTTATGAAGTCTTTGAATCCAATAACTCCCAGCGACTTATTTACAGTCTTATCCTATGCTGATCTTCTGCTTCGGTTGTCTAATGAATCTGTCATGAGACTCAAACTTGTTTACCTCCAGTAAGTTAAGTGTAAGTTTAATTAATTGTGCGATCGTACGCTCTTAACTCATTGATAATTATCTCTGCTGCGCTTTTCTTCAAGTCGAATTTAAAAGTGCCGGATTATTATTAACCCGAAATCCTTGTCTGCAATCCTTTTGTTTAACTGTGACTTGTGATTGTTTTGCTCAATAACACGAAAACAATGACCATCAATTGCTACTGCGCCTGTTTTAGTAGATCTTCTAGCAATTATGATCGTGTGTCTGTGTACGTGTGTGAGTGTGTTCTTGTCCATGCAAATCATTGTTATGTGGTTGCTTTAGTAGTCTATGATATTCTGTTTAAAAGATGAGTCGGGTCTCTCCTTCAAGCTGATGGGATTCAACCTACCTGTTCTGATCGTTATATGATTTTAAAATATATATAATTGTAATATTATATAATATTACAAGTATATAATATAATTTATCATTATGCATTGCTATATGCATTTCTCAAAATGTGCAATAGTCCTTTCACTGTCATAAGAATATGATGATCACTATTGTGCATGGGCTTGTGCATATCATTTTCGACAAAACAAATCATGGGAAAATCTTTAAAATGGTCTGTTGCTACTTGCTGCAGTTCGCATCTGTCAGATAACTCAGTTTCACACACAGTAACCGTTGCTATTGTGGTAGATAGACATTTTTATCTATGGTTCGACTGCTTTTTACAACAGTGAGTCTTTTGTATTTGTTTTATATTGTCTAATTGAAAATAACTGCCTCATTCATACATACACAGTCAACCCCGTTAAAGTCATGACATGATAAAAAAGCATCCATTCATTATTTTGTGCACAGGTTGTCACATATATCGAGACACAAGAGAGAATGACTTGTTAGTTTTCATGACAAGAAACGTATTTTGAGCCGTGTGAATTGGGCAGTTGCACACAAACAAGCCAATCTCTCCCGTACAGCGACTGCAGAAACGGACACGACAAGGCTAGTTTTTTTCCAAGTTCTGACCTTCACGGCATCTTAGATTTGCTTTTCACCAGGGCGGCTGAATTGCTTTCAATTAACTTTGGTATTTTTGTGGCAATAGCTACGGGGCTTGTTAAATGAGAGGGTTAAAGAAGCAATGTTTGTCGTCAATGAAAAGGACTTGGCAAACAAATAGTGGCCTACCTGATGTCCTCCGGATATAAAGCCTACTGTAACATTGATGAAGTTAAATCAAAATGTCTTGTTGAAGTGTTTCACGGTGATTTATGTAACATTTCATCATTCTGTATCGTTCATTTTAGAAATTACATTTGGAGCTTTTCTGATTAAATTTGTTCATGACAGGGAGTCGTGAGCAAATCAGAAGCAGTTTATCCATGACATTTATCTATTATGAGCTTATTTAAATGGCAGCAGCTGCTCTGCGGTCCAAAATGTGTGTATTACAGTTCAGTTTGGCAACTCACAGCTTGCCATAATATTCTTGGGAATTCTTAAGCAATATAATTTGCGAAAAGATTTTGCGAAGGTATATATTCCAAAAGAAAAGCTATCAAAATGGTTGTTTTGACTTTAATAATATATTCAGTCTAATTTATTTTCGTTTTCAAAGAGTTAGCATACAAATGGTTTGTGTATAGTTATATCTGCATATTATCATTCATTCTTACTATAGATTAATTGTATAAAATCATATATAAACTACTCAACAGTTATTAAATCTTTGCAGAGTTTTACCGGAAGTTAAGTTTGCGCCACATAACGTTTGTTTGCGTTGTTGCCTCTGAAACCGTCTATAGTACATTAGTACTGGTCCATTTCATTTCTCATTTTTGTGTTTCACAGAAAAAAATGTTAGCTGTGTCTTTAAACTGGGATAACAGAAAGAATTAAAAACATTACCCACTTCACCTTTAATAAATTTTCGCCTTGGTTTGTTTATTTTTAACTAGAGCCTGTTAGTTTATTACTAATGTCATCATTCTTAAAATCATCTCTGTCATCAACATCCCCACTGACAATGGGAGCAGAAATCCCAGTAAACATCATAAATCATTCAGAAACCCTGAACGCATTACCTTATTTAAATCAGGCCATATGGGCACAGCTGCACCTGTGCAGACTCAGCCATCCGCAATGGAGGACGGATCTGAGTTCCAAAATCCAGTAACGTGATCATCAATATAACTGCTGGTGTTGGAGTTCAGGACAAACCATGTAGGTTAAAATCAAGTTCAAAGCTTATGTGCGACCGAGTGATGTTCACTTACCAAAAATCTGTCAAATCGGTAGATTAGGTTCTCTGCTGTTATTTCAGGTGCTTTCATCTCTATAAATACGTACTGCGGAGAGTGAAGTGGGTGTCTAATTGGCTCTCTGTGCCACATTTGATCCTATCAGTCTAGGTACTAATAGCTGCGTTCTGATTCTGCGTTCCTGCTCACACGCATTACAGAGGACAGTCTCATTTTGACAGAGCGTTGTGAAGGACTTCATTAGTCTAACAGCACTACATGGTGAATAATGACCTTGTGCTGAGGTGTCATTTTGAATGGTGATGCCCAATTGTTATACGGCTTTACAAGTCATTAATGAAAGGTGCTTGCTGTGTGGCTATAATGGGCGGTTCGTGTTATGTGATTGGACTGTACAAAGCTCTCGTCTGTATGACACAAGACTTTATGATCTTCAGAAAAAGCAAGAACTGTAAAGATCTTACATGAAGGCATTTGAAAGTGAGGTTTGTATACGGTATGTGGCCACACAGTTATGTAAATGCACAATGAAACCGATACGCTCCGTTAAGGCACGCTAGATGGAATTTCTAAAGACCTAAGATCTATAAGACCTTCTATACTTTGAAATGTGACAGTTTAACAGCTCATAAATGCCGATAAAAAGGCTTTGGATTAATCCTGAGAGCCTACTGGCACATCGAACAGATGTTGTCATTGTGTTGAAATGAACACATGCCTCTAGGTTTTCATGCGTGGAAGAATGACGTTATTATTAATACTTATTTCCGTTTCTCATACTAAGATTTTGTGGGGGGAGAGAGTGTCGTGAGTTTCTATGAGCCAAATTTCAGACATAATTCAGGAAAAGATTAATAGGAGAAAGTCAATGACTCATGACAGTGAAACGTTTTATGTCATAAACGACAAACATTTTTCCCCTATGCACGTTCCAAACAAATGTGCTCTTGTTCATATTTCTTCATTTATACTGTATAACCCAGCTGGTATTCAAAAGTCATTCAAAGTCATAATTTGCTGGGATATAGCAGCTACACCTAAACAACATCCAAATGAGCTGCTGTTCATTTTTTTCAGATTTAAAGCATTACATTTTATCCTGAAGAAAGAGTTCAGTTCTTATAGCTCAACATATAAAGGGACAGTTCACCCAAAAACTCTGTTATCATTTACTCACCATTTAGTTGTTCCAAATCTGTATACATTTCTTTGTTCTGATAAACACAGTGAAAGATATTTGGACGAATGCTTGTAACCAAACAGTTATAGGCTACCATTGACTTCAGTTGTAGGAAATAATACAATAGTCAAAGTTGCTACAGATCAGTTTGCATATTGATTACTTTTGTCTATTCTCTGACAAGCATGCAACTTTAGCAAAAGTTTTAGTTTTGGTTACATTTAGTCTTGTTGCAGTCAGAGAGCTATCATTGTAATATTTTGTTTTACTGTGAGGTGTCAAATTCATTGGCAACATGTTGGAGATGGTTTGCCAATATCATGCAATGGAATCCATTTCTAATTTCATGTTAGTCCGTTGCTAAGAGTCATGTTTTTTTTTGTGTGCTGAACTAAGCCCTATTCTAATACTAGGTGTTTCAATAAAATTCCTGGTGGGTATTAAGGTACGTGTTTCCCCGGTTTGCCCTACAAAAGCTCACTATTTAAATTTACTCCAGTCATTGTAAAGGCCTGGCATGAGGCTAAGGACTAATGCTCAAGAGTCTAGAACTCTCATTCGATGAGGAATAATGGGCACAGGTGCCACTTGGCGCTTGCTCGCTTCTTTCTGCTGTTGAATTAATTTGCATATTTTTATTTGCCTCGTCAAAGAGGGATTTTGACCCCATTGCAGGGTGTTTGTAGTTGCGACTGATTGGTATTCAGGCTTTCTGTAGGGCTAGAGAGGGGATGTATGAAGACAGAGCCCATTGCCCATTTGGCGCAGTCAACAGATGTCAGATTCAAGCGCTCAAGTATTAATAAGGTGCCTGAAATATATTTTGAAACAGTAAGATTGCTTCGTCCCGGTCGTTCTAGGACAGCATTTCTGAAGTGTTTATGACACAAAGAGACTTTGACAAGCAAACCATCTGTGCGCATCACATTTGTTTACTTTTTGCATAAGTATCAAGAAGACTTTTACGTTACTTGTCTGGAATTTGGTCTTTAGCGCTATTGGCGCAATGTGACTGTTGGAAAACGCTCAGTGGATATGCCACTGTTTACATCAAACTGTGATCAAAACCAACCAGAGATGTTCTAGTCAGTATAGCAGTGAACATCCACATACTGGCCAGAGGGACAATATAGAGGATATCTAGATGTACAATGAGGTTTTATTTAGAGCGAGTGTTCTCAAATTTGAGCTCCCCAGAGATGCATTTTGGGAGTTAAAGCAGATGTTTTTGAGCTGATTTGAGATATATTTGTGAAATGTTGTTTCAAATTTATTTATGGTTGTCGATAACATAGATTAAACAAGCTTCTCTTACAGAATAAGGCTAAAAATAGTTGGTTATGACACACTATACAAAATCTAGGCTACGTACATATATACAGTACAGTATAATACACATGCTGATGAGAACTTGAATGTGAGTGATGTGTGTATTTTTTTGATATTCTTGTTGTTATAACCCATTGTTGGGTCAAATAAAAAAATCTGTGCTAGTTAGCATAAATACAAAATTTGTGTGTTAGCATAAAAATTATGACAGAACTTCAAAGGGCGTGTAGAAAAAAGCTTTAAATATACTTAAAAGTGACAAAAGTTAAATAAATAATGTGGATGGGAATCAAACAACAACAATGGAAATGTTCTGGAGACCTCAAAAGTGATTGTTGTGTCCATGCTCTGCCACGAGAAGAGATTTGCATCTGTGGAGAAATGGGGAGCATTTCAGTGATGTTTGCGCACAAGGGGAGAGATCATTTTAGTCTTAATGCACAGTAGATGAGCACGAACAGAGCAACGTCTGAGGTAAACCCAACAGTTACCCAACTTAACAGGGGCAGCAGAATCGCCTATTTTAGATAAAATAGGTATATATGTGTCTACAGCAAGTACTTTCAACTGTTGAGGCTATCGCCATTCAGGATCTTTTAAAATAATATCAAGACTTTCAAACCGTAGCTGTCATAAAATTCCGCCCATTTAACTTGAGTTTGAAGTGAAAATCTTTTACAAGTCAGATCCTCATAATTGGGGCAATTACAACATGATGTGAACGAACTATTAATTCTGTGACGTGGATGATGATGGATTGGGGGTGCATTTTAAAAAATGGGTCTCCAACCAAAAATTGCTGATTTGGATTGTTTGTCAAAGACATAAAAAAAGAATAATACTGAGTAAACATAAAGCTTATTGATATTAACAGCTGGGAAGAAGAAAAAGTGCAATCATGTTCAAGTCAACCTGAATCAACAGGGCCATAAATCACTACGTGACATCAGTTATTGTAAGATGGGTGCATGGATGCAGATGATGTCAAGTCGCTGCCGTGGTGACGGATAGGGCCAAAACATTTTCAGAAGGAGAGTTATATGTTTGTGGATTGGACTTTACATTTAAAGACATAAGAGGACACAATAACAGAGGCATGTGTTTATGATGAATGTTGCATTATGGGAGTTTTAACAAGCATTAATCACATTCTTAACATTATTTTTAATTATCCAACAATAAGTGTAATTTCCCTTTAAGAGTCCTTGATTATAATGAGAGGAAGAGTAATTTAGAGATTTATATAATTAACATGTTTGGGTCATTATTACTGTGAAGTACATTTTATTTGCTCATACATTATCAGACACGATCACATGTTTTTACCTTTGTGCCCTTGTAGGGCTTGACCCTGTAATTGCTGCTTGCAGCTATTTTTATTAGTATTATTCTTTATTCTGGAGGTTTCCAACATACTCCTCAATTTCACTTTCCAATCTTACAGTTTTTAGTAATAGGCAGAGGGGCAAGGCAAGTTTATTTATATATCACATTTCATACACAAGGGCAATTCAAAGTGCTTTACGTAAAATGATTGACAAAGAGAAATAAGACATATCTTTAAAATGCAAATGATTGAAGATCACAAATAAGACTTTAGATTTTAAGAAAAATGAAAACAGATGTGTTTTTTTTTTAATTGAGAATATGTATAAATAGAATAAGAACAAAAGAAATTAGAAATAGAAGTGCAGTTGATGTAAACCAGCACATACAGTAGTTCCATCCTGTTAAACATCCAGGTAATGCTCTTGTAATTATGTAAATCATAAAGTTATTAAAGTACAAGTTCCTGAGCGTGTATAAATCTTGTAAACTACAACCCAGGACTATTCATTTTCTTCTAGAGTTCCAATAGCACTGCATAACAGGAGTAACCCAGTTCTTCACGTGGCATGTCAAGGTAATCTGAAACACACAATCGTGTTAATTTCTAATTCAGTATTCATTTGAGGAGATTTTGAAAATGTGAAAATGCAATTCTTATAGTCTCAAACTCTCAACATAAGCCTGCAGACGTTTAAATAACTGGTGCGAGAAACGTAGAAGTAAATAACAAAATAAAAGGCTTTGACAAGGGCAGAAGGTAGAAAAAAGAGTTGGATGTTATAAGGAACTCAAACTCTCAAAACTTTCTGTCCGCATGGCAACACAAATTTATAGGCTGTTCTTTCACTCCTTTAAAAACCTCTCTGAAGTAGTAACGCTTGAGAATTCTGAAGGAGCCTTGTTTTAACACCATCCACCATTTAATGTCTTGGGTATTTAAACATGGAAGTCAGAACTGAGATTGGACAGGTACAGGAGAGTTCTGGGGAGTCTTTTAACAAGGAAACTTCTACTGCGCTTTCCGACAGAATTTTGAAACTCTAAGTGGATTACTCAGTGCTTGCACGAAGACGCATAAGAATTGTGACAGAACTTCAAAGGGTGTGAAGAAAAAAAGCTTTAAATATACTTAAAGCGACAAAAGATAAAAATAGAATGTGGATTGGGATCAGACAATGGAAATGTTATGGTGACCTCAAAAGTGATTGTTGTGCCAGTGCCCTCCCGCGAGAAGAGCTGTCATTTTGCATCCGTGTACCAAAGGGCAGCATTTACGATTTAAGATTGCACCATGCAAAAAGTTTTGGTGTTAAATTTTTTTTTGATTGCTTAAACACATTTCTTGAAATGATGCCTTGTATTCAAAAAACAGTAAACACAAATCCATTACATCTCACCCAATTCCCCAAACATCCTATTTTCAGGTCAAAATGAAGCTCTCTTCTCAAAACCATTCAAACTTGCTGAAAAAACAAACCTTTCCCCAACATATGACACACAAGCCCTCAAAAACACTCACACTATAACATGGTCTTAGACACAAGTGAGATCAATTCAAAACACTGTTACTAAATCCTCTTATTGGGATTCAAGAATAATTTCTGATTATGTATCTGAATGTATCAGATGACATCAGGGATACTCTGGTGGACCATGTGATAAATCATGGCCTGTCCATGAGGGAGGCTGGGCAAAGAGTCCACCCTAACCTCAGTTGCTACACAGTAGCATCGATAATAAGGTCATTCCGACTCGAGAACAGGTATATTTTAAAGTTTCTTCTCCGGCCGAACCTACTGTTTGTGTCACATGATTCAGATTCTGATCATATTACAGTATTACTATACTAACTGTACTATACAAAAATGGGTAGTGCTGTGAAGTGTATGTAAAGGAATACCATTGTGATGTTACAGTTCTGTGTAAAGTTTGAAAGAACAGTACGTGAAAAATAACTTAACCAATGATATCTTGTGGTGGCATTTTCTACAGAATGTTTGGACGATCTCCTCAATATTGAAGAACGGCTCTTCACTCAACAACAACCGAACCCAGTGCCTACTTGTGTGAAAATATAGGCGTTGTAGTTACTGTATGTGTTTTCAGTAACACTATTCAATTTTTTCAGTTACAGACAGTTCTGGATTTTGATGCCGCCGAACTGCCGCATGAGTTCATCTAGGTGGACGTAGTTGGACAAGGTCTGTTGTAAACGTCCCTCGGCAGCTTGGGGGAAATATCACCTTGTGTGCTGCAATTACAGATGTGTCCAAGGAGTCCTGCATCACCATGCCACTACAATACAGGACAGATCATATGATCGGCAACCACACACCCGCATGACTCTTCTGCAAGCAATGGTATAGGGCGTACAGAGACATTTAGGTCGAAACACAAAGACTGCAGGTTTTATATAAAGCTCATCGGTGTGTTGCTGGTGATATGAAAGAGTAATTCAAATGGTGCCTGTGTGTTTGATTTTGTTGCAAGAATTTCATTTTTAGAAAGGAGTGTTAAGTTTGATTGCAGTGTTTCCAAGTGCTCTGTTTGATTGGCTTGTGTCTATAGTTTTGACATAATGAGCCAAATTCTGCATAAAGGGTTGGAGCAATAGGCAAAAAATGTATGGCATCCTCTCCTACTTTGGCCCAATTTTGTAAAAGTATACTATTTTCTACAAAAATACAGAACAGGTAAAAAAGGCTACAAATGCATATTTGTAAACTTGACAATAACAAATTTGTGGGTGTGAAAATACAGTTTACTGAATACAGAATAGTGAAATTTCTCTCATATAAAGTGTGTACTGTAAGATTATACTGTATGTTTACTGTAAATTGTATAAAGCCCAGTAGATGATTCAATGCACAATTACCTGTGCTCCTGTTGATATGATCCTGAGATTCTGACAGAGCGACGTCTGAGGTAAATCTAAGTCGGATGAAACCTCGGTTGAACGTTTAACAGAATAGCAACATGATTCTCGAAGAACTCTGTGTTTCTAGACTATTATCTTGAGATGTTTTCTTTAAAATGCTCAATGACAAAAAGTTTTTCAAATTGGAGATGTAGTAAGGGATCTTTGATTGATGCAAGCTTGGGGAATCACACAAATATCACACCTTATCTGCAAAAAGGAAATGGTGAGCGTGTCTGTGTGTGGGCTGAATAATAAAAGGCATTTGAAATTCTTCAATAAAGCAGAGATCTTTAAAATCTCTGGTGGTGTGTTTGAATGGAAACACCACTCCACCACTGCATTCAAAACCAATGGAAGACTATTCAGTGAATATACTGTTTTCAAGGTCATCAGTTCGATCACTGTTCAGATGAGACTCTTTCTACAAGCGATGAGACCCAGATTAACATTTGTTGTGTCAGACAGCTCCAGGACTATTGTTCCTGAATTATGAGAACTCTTGGCTCATTTCCTAAAACTTCACAATGCTATAAAACCGCAATTACTTTTTGGGCACATGAGAGGTCGTTCATTAATATGCACAATGTCACAAACAATATTTTTACCTGTAATGAACCCAGCATAGCAGGCTGCCTGTGGTGTACATTTCCTCATGTCAGTTTGTCATCTTTGTGCCAATTTCTTAGATATGCATTCTTCATACATAGTATGTAACGGAAGTCAAACCAACCTGATCTCATGGGAATTCTTAACTTTTTTACTAGGTGACTTATTCGTATGAATTGGTACATTGTGAATTGTACATAAAGGTACGATTACAAGAAAAAAGCAATACTGAAGCCCCGCCAATAAATCTAACGTCATTGGTACAAAAGTGAAACTTACTAATATGTACGAATGAGATCAAATATGTTCATATGAATTAGCCAAAATTAGCCACCTCTCAAAATAGTTTTTGCCGTGCGATTGTGTTGGGTCAAACAACAACTTTAGACAGCATCAAACAAAAAATTATGATCTAAAAGGTCCAGTGTGAATTTGCTTTTGTGGATCTCCTGTGGGTCAGTGGTAAGAGCATGGCACTAACAATGCCAAGGTCATGGGTTTGACCCCAAGGGATTGCATAGTCAGAAACAAATGTATAATACATTGCAATGTAAGTCGCTTTGGATACAAGTGTCTGCCAAATGCATAAATGTAGATATATGAAGACCTTACATAATTAAATGTTATGTTTTTATTTTCTTAGAATGAGCTATTTCTATCGTCATACCCCATGGGTCCCCATGTTGTTTCAACAGTAGCCCTAAATGGACAAACAGCACGTTTCATAAATAGGTACTTTCCATTCGGCAAAGAAGATAAAACATATTGACATCTTAATCCTGCCTGCCACTGTAATTTGACTGTAATTTGAATGTCGGCCAATTTCTTATCATTCATCAGGTGGAAATAGAAATTGCTCCCAATAATATCATATCATATATTCTTATGTATCTTCATCATTGTGGTGTGGACTCTTATATTTTCAAAAGATTTTTCTTATGATGTAAACAGGCCAAAAATGTTAATTTAACAAGAGGGTTCCAGCTGTAGACTTCTGTTCCCTTTCTTTCAGTCTCTCGATGTTGTGTGGAACCGACAGATGGGGTTCGTCTTGAGACCCTTTTAACTTCTGACTAGTTTAAAAAAGGCCAACGAAATTGGCGAATGAAATTTGCATGCCGGACTACGCCCCCAGATATCCTGGTATTAAAGGGAGACGGGGTGCTGCATTCTTTCACCTTTTGTTCTTCGGAGCCTTCACATATGATCGACTTCGATCACTGCGGGCAGGTGGGAATCTAGACATTGCGTCATGGGTGGCTGTGTTCTTTCGGGACCCAGCCATCACCTCATATGCTGCCTGTTCCGTGACAGCAGTGGCTATGGCCCTGCCGTCCGCTACTCGTCTCACTCGTCTGACCATTCCCCAGGAGGCGGTCACACCCTGTCTTGTTCCTCAGCCACGTATTTGGAAACGGTGCGTGATGATAAAACAAGGTTCATCTCATAGAAGAACCTTTTGGTTCCATTAAGAACCTATATCATCTGAAAAAGTAAATAAAGTAATAAAGAGATGGTTCTTTAAAGAATGATTTGTTGAATGGTTATTTGTGGAACTACCTTTAACCACCTTTGTTTTTGAGAGTGTACAAATAATTTCTAAATCAGTACAAAAAATATTGGGGAAATACATCACGGCTGGTTAAAATGCATGGTCACTGTTGCCCTCAGAACCAGTTTGTTTCATCTTGACAAAGTGATAAAATGTGATTTGCAACAAAATATTTGACTTAAAGCGACCACTGCCCAAGATGCTAATTTTCAAACTTTAGTGAGTGTGTAATGTTGCTGTTAGACCATAAACAATTTCTGCAAAATGATAAAGCTCAAAGTTCAATACCAAGCGAGATACTATTTTTGACAGAATTCGCTTTTTAAAGACTACAGAGAACGGCTGGAATCGGACTACAGACCTATACTTCCCGGATAGATGATATCACTGTTCTGAGTTTTAGAAAAACCTCCGCCCAAAGGAAAACGCCAAAAATGGGGCAAGGCTTTCCTTAGAGAAGAGGAAAAGCCGCTGGAGTAGTGTTTGGTTATCAGAGATTGTAAACATTTGACTGAGCTGCGCAATTAATTACTTTCACTTTCATCACAGTCCTACAGCTGGTAATAAGAATTCAGCTACACACATTCTAAGATAACCAACGTTCAAATTACAGCTTCCATAACTTTAACATCGGCTGTGAAAGCTGTTCTGTGTAACACACTGATATTTTGTGTGTGTGCGCATACCTCTAAAACACTTCTGTGAAAGGTCCTTTGGAGTCCTGCTTGCAAATGCCTCCTAATCAAGCTGCTTGTTTTATTATCCAACTTAGGTCCAATATATAAAGGTAAAAACTAACACTTCTGTTAACAGTCTGACCCAATCGGTCCGGTGCCATTCCCCTCGCCATAGTAGGGAAAAAAATTGCGATCTCTAACAAAGATTGACGTTTGCAAATGCACTAGCAGACCTCCATTACACATCGATCTGCATGTTTTGAACTGCTGAAGTGAAGTTGATGCCATTGTTACTGTTTATTGCTAAAAGCCAAAGATACACGTGCTCTTAGAGGGGGACTGACCAATCACCACAGCCTGAAAAGCTTAAGCTCGCTGATATGGTATGGGTGGGACATCTTCAGACACACGCTCTAAGTGGGGAACCAATCAGGATAGACTTGGCCAGCTTTACCAATCAGAGCGTTTCGGAAGGGGGGACTTTATATATACTGGAACAAATCTAGGTTTTTGTCAGCAGAGAACAATAGACTTGAAATATGTGAAATATAAAGCGTTTTTTTAAACTATAAACATGATTATTCAATGTTAAACACCCCCAAAACATAATCAAAGCTTCAAAAACAGCAAAAGAATGGCTCCTTTAATGTTTTGATCATAAACACAAACATGATAATTGGTGACATTAAAGCATCCACTTTGATTACAGTTTTTCTCGATTGCTAAAACACTAAAACCCATTGGCTGAACAAATTTTCAGTTGCCTTCACTCATTTAGGTAATTGTGCAGTCTGTTGTCAATATCTTATACCATTTGACATGGTAAAATACAATAGACTCTCACTTAGACTTTTCAGAAAAACTCTAAACCCAATCTCATTCTCAAAACACATTCTGCACTCTAATGCACATGTCATCCATACTGGTAAACACACGTGGCAACAATCAAATACAAATAGAGAACACATGTCATTGATAGAATACACCCACTCAAAATTGATTTAACTCGTTTCAAATGATGTGACACAACCAATATAAACCAGTTCAGAGAGCAAACAGGTTGTTGAAGGTGGGAAGAAGAAAATCTGAGAATGGATAGAAGAAACAATTTGAGAGGACAGAGCATATGAGAGGTGGGCAACGAGGAGGAAGAGGAGGGCAAGAAAGAGGAAGGGGGGGCAAGAAAGAGGAAGAGGAGGATGAAGAGGAAGACAAAGAGTGGAAATATCTGATGAAATTCGAGCAACAGTCATAGAGCATGTTCTTGTCCAAGGACTGACAATGAGGGAAGCAGAACTTTCAGAACCCAATCTGAGCCAATTTTCCGTGTCCACCATAGTCCACCAAGGACATTCAGAGAAGAGAACAGGTACAGTATACTGCTGTATTTTAGTAATTGCAAATTTACTGTACTACACTATATGCAGCCGTTTCAATAGACATTTATAAAGTTCATAGCTGTATATATAGTGCTGCATCTTTGTCGATGAAGCAGGCTTCAATATAACAAAGAGGAGAAGGAGAGGCCGAAACATGATAGGGTGCGGGCCGTTGTTGAAGTCCCTGGTCAACGAGGTGGGAATGTCACAATCTGTGCTGCGATCAGCAACCATGGTGTTCTACATCACCATGTTACCCTCGCACCTTTTAAGATGTATTGCCAATCTAAGAGATATTTTATTGGAGCAGCAGGTTCAACAGCAGCAGGGTCAAGAGCTAAATAAGAATCCCATTCCCACCTATACGATAGTGTGGGACAATGTCAGTTTCCACCGAGCTGCTCAGGTAAGGGAATGGTTTAACATCAATGGGCAGTTTATGAACTTGTACCTCCCTCCATACTTGCCTTTCCTGAATCCGATTGAGGAGTTTTTATCCTCTTGGATATGGAAAGTATATGACCGACAACCCTACACCAGAGTAAATCTGCTGCAAGCCATGGATTTTGACTGTGGTGATATAGGTGAGGAATCATGTCAGGGCTGGATACGGCACACAAGAGACTTCTTCCCCCGTTGCCTCAGGAGGGACAATATTGCTTCTGATGTCGACGAAGTGCTCTGGCCTGATCCAGCCTAAAGACAAGAAGAAGCACATTGATCACATTTTTACTCCTTTGATTTTTTCCCTTTTAGTATTGTATACTGTACAATGAACAAATTGTTTGGTCCAGAACATTGTGCTTTCCATTTGTTAACAGTACTGACTGCTCAATAGATTTTTATTGGTTGCAGGTTCATATCAACGAAGAACAAGAATTACCGTATCACAGAGACAAGGGACAAGTTGTGAGATGCAGGGTTCTGTACTGTAAAAATAGGGGTACAAGTAGGAAGAACAAAAAAAATTGCAAAGAGCATAGCAGAGTAGTATTCTGATAAATTTTTAGCTACTATGATAGAACATGTTTTCGTTTATCTAAAGTCAATGACGGAAAAATAAGAAATTTGTTTTGAGATTAAAAATGTACTTCTCCTGAGAACTATATGTTTGGAACAATGTGTTTACTATTTTTGGATGTATTGTTTACTGACTGCTTGATAATGTATATCATTTTGATCACTTTGTTTATGATTTGAGAGCAGTGTTTGATTTTGAACTCAGGTAAAACGGTTTTGAGGAGAAAGTTTCATTGTGACTGACGAGTCAGAGGTTTTGAAAATAGTGCTTGAAGATGAGGTTTTGTGTTAAATGTTTTCAGAAAATGGAGCAAAGTTTCAATAATTGTGTTTTTGCAATCGAGAAAAACTGTAAGTTTAAGTGTTGATACGAGATGATCCTACATACATGTACCACTGTATTGGCTTTGGAGGAACAGCTGGTCTCAAAAAATAACTTCTGCACTTCTGGGTTTTCAAAGAAATAGCCTCTGACTTTGTAGTCTTGTTCTGCCAGCATGGACAGCTGAACACAGATAACATCATGTATTAAACTCCATAGACGTTCACCGCACCTTCCTCTAAGTTCCCAGAATCTCAGTTGAAAATATGCTAATATCAAAAACCATGAACAGAGTGGAAGAGACTTTGATGTCGTTTCAATATGCAAGCCTCAGGGCCCAATAATTGAAACACCCCAGTCCTCATATTCTGTGAAATGGAATTAATGGATGATAAAAAGTGGCTGGTGCAGAATTATGAGAAATTTACCTGCTATGACAGTGGAATATTTTGAAGATTAACTTTACCCCGGTGCTTTTAGGAGAATTACAGAGGTTAAAGATGAGTGAAGGTGAAAACCAATTTCCTCAGGGGAAATTTTGCCCGTGCTATTTTCTAAGATCATGGAGGTCAATCCTCCTGCCGCTTTAATGCTACAAACATAAGAGAGAGTTGTGTATAACATGTCTAATGCATCAATAAGAAGATTAAAGTTTACTTTTTTCTAAACTATTACTGTCATGCCCACAGGTAGAAAGACCCATAATCAAACAAACAAACAAACAAACAAACAGTATGTAAATAGTTCGCCCCAAATACATGGAAACATTCCTGTGTTGAGAGAATTGGCCTGGTTTCTTTAAATTCAAGATTTTTTTTAAACAGATTGTTCACTGCATACAAATGAAATTAATTGTTACTATTTTTAGCTACTATGCAGAAAAAACATACTGATGTAAACAGAGTCAAGGAAAGTATTACCAACAATCATATTATCCTTCTGTTATTAAACTGTAAGCCTGTAAATTGCAGTTCTGTGAGTTCAGAGTGAAGTTCTTGGAAGATGGAGAATTAAGTGGAAAAGTTCTTGTTTGACTTCTATACACTTACAAATGAACGGAGACATATTGACTATAAGCAAAACAACTTAAGTTATACCCCTAAAAACATGAAAAGTGTGAAAATACAGAAGACAGACATACCCACATACAAACGCTCCACACACACAATATGCAGATATTCTAACATATATAGACATAGACACACACACAAATGGTGACGAGGAACCCAAAACTCCAATCGAAAAAAAATGCTCAGGAGAACCCAGGCCCAACAAGGGGATTCCAGATCCCCTCTGGCAAAAGCGGCTGCCTCTGCACAAGCTTCACAGTGCTTGCACAACGAGACTTAATAAATTAAATAAACTTACTAATAAGGTAAATAGTAGATTTTAGATTGTCATTAATAATCTAAAAGCATTTGAAATTTTTAGTGAGGACGTGTCAAGTCGCCGCATCATTCTACACTCACCTAAAGGATTATTAGGAACAGCATACTAATGCTGTGTTTGACCCCCTTTCGCCTTCAGAACTGCCTTAATTCTACGTGGCATTGATTCAACAAGGTGCTGAAAGCATTCTTTAGAAATGTTGGCCCATATTGATAGGATAGCATCTTGCAGTTGATGGAGATTTGTGGGATGCACGAAGCTCCCGTTCCACCACATCCCAAAGATGCTCTATTGGGTTGAGATCTGGCGACTGTGGGGGCCATTTAAGTACAGTGAACTCATTGTCATGTTCAAGAAACCAATTTGAAATGATTCAAGCTTTGTGACATGGTGCATTATCCTGCTGGAAGTAGCCATCAGAGGATGGGTACATGGTGGTCATAAAGGGATGGACATGGTCAGAAACAAGGCTCAGATAGGCCGTGGCATTTAAACGGTGCCCAATTGGCACTAAGGGGCCTAAAGTGTGCCAAGAAAACATCCCCCACACCATAAGACCACCACCATAATTGCAATAATGAGAAATTGAACAGGTGTTCCTAATAATCCTTTAGGTGAGTGTATATCCAGCTCTATCATCTCAGCTCTTGTCAGGCTCTTGTCAATGTTCCTGATTCCGGTTCATTTAACTAATGCAGCCTAAACCCTAATAGGATTTATATTATGGAAGTGTAGTGTATGCAAGATTAAAAAGATGGGTCTTTAGACTAGATTTAAACTGACAGAGTGTGTCAGCCTCCCGTACAGTGCAGGGAAGACTATTCCAAAGTTTTGGCGCTAGATAGAAAAAGGATCTACCACCTGCACTTAATTTTGATATTCTAGGTATTACCAACTGACAGTACGCCTGAGAGTGTAATGCATGTGAAGGACTGTAATACAGTAGAAGTTTGCTCAAATACTGCAGAGCTAATCCATGTAGGGCTTTATAGGTAGTGAGCAAAATTTTAAAGTTAATGCGTTGCTTTATAGGTAACCAGGGCAAGTTTTCAGAACCGGGCTAATATGCTCACACTTTTTGGTGCGTGTAAGAACTCAAGCTGCCGAATTTTGGACCAGTTGGAGTTTTGTAATAAGCCTGCAAGGCAACCACCTAACAGTGCATAACAGTAATCTAGTCTTGATGTCATGAATGCATGAATTAACTTTTTTGCATCTGATAGTGACAGCATATGACGTAGTTTAGATATATTCATACAACGGAAACATTTTTTTTTACAGCTGTTGGCAACATGGCTCTCAAATGACAGATTACTATCGAATAGAACGCCAAGATTCTTAGCTGACGAGTTTTATGGAACATCCATCAATAGTTAAGAAGTATTCTTGGTTGTTACATATGGGGGTTTTTGGCCCAATAAGTAACGCTTCTGTTTTGTCCGAGTTCAGTAATAAAAAGTTGTTAATCATCAAGTTTTTTATATCGACTAAGCATTATATTCTTTGATGGAACTGCTGTGTTTCATGATGCTCCGAGGGAATATAAAATTGAGTATCATCAGCTAACACTGTGTCGCTTTATTATATCTCCTAGAGGTAGCATGTATAATGTGTAGAGCCCTAAGACTGAGCACTGTGGTACACCGTACTGGACTTGTGATTTGCGTGACACCTCGTTGTTTATTGCTACAAATTGAAAACGGTCGGATAAATAAGACATCAACCATTTCAAAGTCATTCCCTTAATGCCAACGTAATTTTAGAGTCTATGTAAGAGTGTGCTGTGGTCAATGGTGTCGAATGCAGCACTAAGGTCTAGCAACACCAATAACGAGATACAAATTCAGTCAGACGCTAAAAGCAGATAATTTGTAACTCTGATGCAGTCTCTTTACTGTGACATGCTCTAAATCCAGACTTGAATTCTTCATTGATGTCATTCCTTTGGAGGTAGGAGCATAATTGAGATATGAAAGGTAAATTTAATATAGGAATGTAATTTCCTAGTACTCTAGGGTCAAGTTTTTTATTTTGTTGATAAGGGGCCTTATAACAGCCACCTTATATGCTTTAGGCACATGTCCTAATGTCAGAGATTAGTAAATAATACTAAGAAGAGGATTTATAATTTCTGGGAGCATCTCTTTCAGTAGATTTGTAGGTATAGGGTCAAGCATTTTTGTTGTTGATTAAGATGATATAATGATTTTAGACAGTTCACTGTGATCTACGGTAGAAAAAAAATGCTTCTCACTTCTGGTTCCATTGTTATAATTTCTTCTCTAATATCTTGGATTTTATTTTGCAAAGTAGTGCATAAATGTATCACTGTTATGCTGATATTCAGAATCTGAAGTCGCTGAAGATTAATTTGATTTAGCCACTGTGTTAAATAAAAACCTAGGGATGTGCTGGTTTTCTTATATTAGTTATGAAAAGTAGGCAGATCTAGATGTTTTCATGGCATTCCTGTATTTTCAAGTACTGTCCTTCCATGCTGTACGAAAAATACCTCTAATTTAGTTTTCTTAAAGTTGCGCTCCATTTTTCGGGCTGCTTTCTTTAGAGCCTGAGTGTGTTCATTATACCACAGTGCTGCGCTGCCATTTCTAATCTTATTTAAACGCAGTGGAGCAACTGTATCTAGCGCTTCCGAGAAGGTGGAGTTAAAATTGTCAATGGTAATGTCAAGATCTTCAACGTTATTTTTCATGCTAGAGATTTGAGACAGTTCAGGCAGATTATCGAGAAACGCATCTTTGTTTGAAGTTGAAGTTATTGTTCTACCATATTTGTAACAAGTAGTTTTAACATCTCACAGCAGAAATGTTATCCCGAGAAATTATATGAAACAGTCAAGCATGACATGAAATAACTAAATCTAAAAAAAGAAAACAAAAACAATTGATTTACATGGTTAACATTAAAGTGGAAGTCCTACATGACATTGAGATTGAATGATTTGTTATATTACAGACTTTCTCGATGGCTAACACACAATTCATGAAACAACTCACCATTTTCTGACAACTATAAACACAACTTGTACAAACCCCGTAAAAAAACAGCCTCATTTTGCAAAGGTTTGACATGTTCTTATTCAGAAAACACAAACACACGCTTAAATGAACTAAAGTGTCAAGATGTAAACTCAAATAGTGCACATTTATCCATCAGTAAACATTCAGTAGCAAAACTGATGACACACCAATCAGAATCTCAGGATAATATCAATAGGAGCACAGGTAATTGTGCATCCTAGAATCATCTACTGGGCTTTAGACTACTTACAGTAAACATACAGTATAATCACAGGATGCCATATTTTTTAACATTGCCTCCTATTGACCAATTTGCTTCACTGTTTTGTTTGTAGCTTTGGATAAAAGCATAATGCCTGAATGTATATGTTATTTGTGCAGTTGTGTACTGTATTGTATTGCATGACCAGTTCATATTGTTCTTTGGTTTTGAGCTGTTACTTGATCATCTTCATTTAATTTACAGCAGGGTAATGTTTTACTTTTATTTTTTCCTAAATCTCATTCTTGCATTTTGCTCTGTCTGCACTCTTTTTTGTTGTATATTCTAATAAACTCTAAGCAGTCAAATTATTCTTGAATCCCAATAAGAGATTTTAGTAACAGTGTTTTGAATTGATCTCACCAGTGTCTAAAACTGTGTTGTAGTGTTTTTGAGGGCTTGTGTGTCATATGTGGGGGAAAAGTTGGATTTTCCAGCAAGTTTGAATGGTTTTGAGAAGAGAGCTCAATTTTGACCTGGAGATAGGATGTTTGGGGAATTGGGTGAGATGTAAAGGATTTGTGTTTACTGTTTTTTGAATATGAGGCATAATTTCAAGAACTGTGTTTAAGCAATCGAAAAAACTGTTAGTAAGGATCATGTTCCATGAAAATATTTTGTTATTTTTTTACTGTAATTATATCAAACGTTATTTTTGTGAGTAGATGGCCTGCTACAGTCCCTCTGATTAATAACTTGAAAGGCAATTTTCTCAATATTTAGATTTTTTGCCACCCTAAGATTCCTGAGTTCTAAATAGTTGTATCTCTGCCAGATATTGTCCTATCCTAACAACCCATACATCACTAGAAAGCTTGTTTATTCAACTTTCGGATGATTTAAAAATATCAGTTTAAAAAATTTACCCATCAGACTTGTTTTGTCATCCAGAGTCACATTTGCGGAGATGTAAACTGTATTGAGTTGCATGTCCAGTTCATATTGCTCTTTGTTTTTTTACTTTTCTTGTCTTGTAAGATCATGTTCATCTACTTTACAGTAGTTTAATGTTTTATTTTTTCCTAAAGCTCATTCTTGCATTTTACTTGCATTTGATACCATTAGTTGATTATAAATTGATTCTTTGGTGAATGTTAATGAAATGCTGTGGGAATGGTACAGCAAACCTGACAAGTCAAAGAAAAGTTTTGCCTTGATTTATTTACATCTTTATCACTGGTATACCTTGGTGTAACAGTGCCTGTGTAAATTGCTATACTCATTCAAGCTAACATCTTCACTAACAGAAGATGCTTAAATTTGACTTGTGTCGATTTCTTTCACATCATAATTCTCATCATTACATCTGTGTTATTCCATATCCATTCCATTCCATTCTCTACCACTTATCCGAACTATCTCGGGTCACGGGGAACCTGCGCCTATCTCAGGAGTCATCGGGCATCAAGGCAGGATACACCCTGGATGGAGTGCCAACCCATCGCAGGGCACACTCACTCACTCATTCACTCACGCACTCACACCCTACGGACAATTTTTCCAGAGATGCCAATCAACCTACCATTCATGTCTTTGGACCAGGGGAGGAAACCGGAGTACCCGGAGGAAACCCCCGAGGCACGGGGAGAACATGCAAACTCCACACACACAAGTCGGAAGCGGGAATCAAACCCCCAACACTGGAGGTGTGAGGCGAACGTGCTAACCACTATGCCACCGTGCCCCCCTATTCCATATCCAATAATGTTTATTTTTAAACCTCATACAGGCATACATTCCATCGAAAACTACTTTAAAATTGTGATTTCAATTTACATTTTTAATATGTTGCTTTCTATTTTTTACACCACACAGTACCTTCCTTTTTATGTCATTGATTTCTAAAAACAGCAAGCATTTTAACTTTATTTATTGAGGTGATAGTGAAGTATGGCAGCAGCGTGTTGACCTCTGACCCAATTGATGTCTGTGTGCATCTTTAAATGAAGGTGTCCTTGACTGAGTTCACACAGTGCTAATGTGAATAATTAGCCCTGTTTGCTATAATTGACACTTCATGTGAGGCGCATGGCAACGAGACAGAAATAACAAGGAGCTACTAAGATTGTCAAACCAAAAGCCTCCCTCTCCCACACCATCGTGCATACTAATAGTGCACAGTGCAAACAAACATTAATGACGGAGGTTTAATCATCTCCCAAATTCAGAGAATAACACGGATAGACAGACAGGCAGATAGACAGACAGACAGACAGACAATAGGTAGGTAGGTAGGTAGGTAGGTAGGTAGGTAGGTAGGTAGGTAGATAGATAGATAGATAGATAGATAGATAGATAGATAGATAGATAGATAGATAGATAGATAGATAGATAGATAGATAGATAGATAGATAGATAGATAGATAGATAGATAGCATATTCTCTTCATTCAGTTTAGTAACCATGTTAAAACAGACCAAGGATCAGAAACTGTGGAGAATAACCAGAAAAGAAAAATCATTCATATGAAGAGGATTAAGTGAAGATTCAAAAGTCACACTCTGACTCCTTCCTTAGTGCATATTAGATGCCAAGCACAAAAAAAAGGGTTATTCATGCCCAGACCTGTCACTGGTGATTTAATAATCCTGGAAGAGAATAAAAGAATTACAATTCCGGTGGCAATCATGTGGTTAGGGGAAGACACAGAAACGAAATATCATTATCACACACCCAGTCAGATAACACAAGACAAAACGGACATATTAAACACCGAGAAGTACAATCTGTAGCTCTGATACAGTTTTCAGAAGTCAGTTGCCATATATGAGTGTGTTGAACACATAAATTGAGAGCAGAAAGCATGACGGCACAGAAAATATTTTTTTTATTTTCTTTTAACATATATGCAGATGTACAGTTGGTGTCACAAGTTAATATAACCTTTGCAGAATCCGAAAAATGTTAATAATTGAGGATCATAAAAATTGCACTATGTGTAATCTATACTTCGAAATATACAGTAGTCACTTAATTGTCTTCAGTATGAAAAGATGAATCTCAACATCATACAGCCACTGTTGAAAAGGGGTCACATTTGCAAACAATTAAAGCGTGTGATATTTCTCTTGAGACTATTGTCTTGGCTATGAGAGTGGCACATGCGAGTCACGTTTCTGCAGAAGCACAATCACAGACATGCAAATGTGAATGGGCCTGAAGGGAACTCTCATTTAGACTACTAAAGTTCTACTTCTCATGTCATTTATCCGATCTGAGGTCCGTCTTCAATCCTTCGCTGTTTTGCAGGTCCGGCGAGCGTGTTCAAAGATGCGGCTATTTGTGGTTGATCACTGACATGTAGAATTGGAAGCTGTGGCATATTGTGCATGCTTTATCATTTCACACATGAATTATGGATACTTCATGAGCTACTGGGTTTCCAATAGCCAGTGTCCTTCATACGGACAACTCTGTTTGTAAGCTTTGATGTATGTTTTATGATCTAGTAGTCTTATGTTACTGGTGGTCCTTGCAGGAAGACTCAGAATATTTTTATCTGATTTCAACCCGGTCTCATCAATTGCGTATAAATAACACGCTGTTGCATTATCGTGTAATACGTACGCCAAAGTTCGATTTTGCGCTCATATGATACGCCAATGTTTCTTGAAAGGCTTGAAAGCAGCCATTTTTAAACGTACATGAAGAGGAAACACTGAAATAATTAAAATAACACTGTTAGGTTTAGGGATTGGGTTATGGTAGAGGTTATAATATGCACGCACGCTAAAATTAGGTTTAGTGTTTGGGGACAGGTTAATGAGACAAATTGCTGTTTAATATGCACACACTATATTGGCGTATCATATGCAGGCAAAAATAGGCGTAAAATTGAACTTTTGGGTACGTATTACACGATATTGCACAGCACGTGTTATTTATATGCAATTCATGAGAGCTTGCTGATTTTGGGCTTTCATTGTGTCGTACATTACGACTTATTTTAAGCATACATAAAAAGTGAAATAAAATGATATAGATATTCAATCTCACAGTTTATTGTAATAATTAAATTGCATCATATTTTTAACATGGGCAATTTAAAATGCAGTATATAAGTCTGGATAACATATTTAAATAAATCTTTACATTTCTTCGATTTCACTATAACTGTTATCTCTAAATCATTATTTATTACATGTAGGCCGATATCATAATTTATTTGGGAAATAATTGAATTGAATTGAATTGTTCATTTAGTGTCTTCAATGCTCAATATACATTCTTTTATACTACATTTTCAAAAAAAAATTAAATACCAACTGGGGTTAAAAGTAGCTAAACATAATTAAAAACAACAAAAAATATATATATCACAATACTGTGATTATACTGTATAATGCAATAAAATAAATAATAGCTTGATTAACTTTGATAACCTTGCCTGTAAGTAAATATAGTTCTTATTGTTTATTCTTCTGTCATAAAACCACTTTACAGTATATCAGAACATTCGTCCCTGAATTATATAAACCAGCACATAGTTAATTTTTGATTTGAATACATTCTGTAGATTTCAGTGGGTTAAAGTTGTGTGTTTGATTGTTTTCTTAAAATAAACTGTCGGTAAAATTTAGCAGCATCTAGTGGTGAGGTTGTTAATTGCAACCAACGGCTCACTCCACCGCTCGTCCCTCCCTTTCGTAGCACTACAGTGGCCAAAGGAGATAATGTATATACAAAACATGTTCTGTAGAGCAGTTTGTTCGTTTAGGGCTACTGTAGAAACAACATGGTGAAATCCATGTAGGGGCCCCGCGGTGTATGTAGATAGGAATAGCTCATTCTAAGGTAATAAAAACATAAAGCTTCATTATGTCAGGTCTTTATACACCTCTGAAGACATAGTTATGTATGTTATTTTGTATTTCTGTCAATACTGGTGATCCTCCAAAAAATGACTCACTGGAACTTGAAGAAATGTTATCATCATTGACACCCATATGGCTTTGATTAGTGGCCAGTTCAAGTTTATATGTTTTTACATGTTTCCTCCAACTTAATCTGCTCTGAACAGTTTCCACAACATAATTGAGTGAAATAGAGGCGTGTTATTTCAAACTACCCTTTTTGTACACCACACTCTGTGCTTCTACAATACATAAAAGTCAATAATATTATACTGTGAATAAAAATGTTCACAACCTCCCTATATACACACTTCTATAAACTGCTGTGCTTAAAACACTAGTTTTAACACAGACATTCTGTGTTCATAGTTTCTTTGCAAAAAAGAATGGAGTTCTCAGAAATCCATCAGTTTCAGGACGCAAGCGAGGGAGGCCGTAAATTAATATTCTGCGGCGGTGTGATGACCTCCATGTCATAATGATCAATGAGCTTTGTTACTGGAACATGATATTTCACACCTAAAAGCTGTCCATCAACACGTCTATTTTGGCATAATAATTATGAGCAGGGGCACAGTCTTATACCTGGCCAAATGTTAACTGAACATACAATAGCTATACTGTACATTTGGAAGGATTTTTACCTTGATACTTTCAGAAGATGCTGTAATGCATTCTTTATGCAAGGCAAGTCTATTTATATAGCACATTTCATACACAAGGGCAATTCAAAGTGCTTTACATAAAATGATTGAGAAATAAGAAACCTATCTTTAAAATGCAGATGATGTCAGATCACAAATACAACTTTAGATTTTAAGAAACAATAAAACAGCAATAAAATTATTTAAAAATGCCAGTGTGTATATAAAAGGAGTAAGAACAAAGAAAATGAAATCAGAAATAGAAGTGCAGTTGATGTAAACCAGCACAGTGCTCAGGTTGTAAATGCACAGCTAAACAAGTGTGTTTTTAATCTGGATTTAAAAGTAGCTACTGTTGGTGAACGTCTGTTGTCTTCTGGAAGCAGATTCCAGCTACGGGTGGCGAAGTGGCTAAACACTGACTCGCCTTGTCTTTAGTGAGCCCTTGTTATCTCTAACTGACTTGATCCTGATGATCTGAGAAGTCTGTTTGGTTTATATTCAATGAGCATATCTGAAATGTATTTAGCTCCTAGACCATTAAATGATTTATAGACAACTAAGAATACTTTGAAGTTGATTCTAAAAGTAACTGGTAACCAGTGTAAGGACCTGAGGATAGGAGTGATTGCTCTTTTTTTTGGGTTCTGGTCAGAATCCTGCGTTCTGTATAAGCTGCAGCTGTCTGATTGTCTTTTTGGGAAGACCTGTGAGGAGTCCATTACAGTAATCCACCCTGCTATTGATGAAAGCATGAACTAGTTTCTCTAAATCTTGGTTTGAGACAAAACATCTGATTCTGGCTATGTTTCTGAGGTGGTAGTAGGCTGATTTGCTTATTGCTTTGACATGACTGGTGAAATTAAGGTCAGACTTAAATGACGCCCAGATTTTTTACCTTACTTTTTGTCTTTAGACCTCATAAGTCAAGGTATGTGTTTACCTTGTTAGTTTATTTCCTTCTTACCAAATGCAATGACTTAAGTTTTGTTTTTATTTAAGTGAAGGAAGCTTTGACACATCCAGCTGTTAATGTCATCACTGCACTGGCAAAGAGAGTGAAAAGGCCTGTAGTCATTGGGTGAGAGGGCTAGATAGATCTTAGGGTCATCTGCATAGCGTTTTCATGTAGCTCAGTGGTAAGAGCATTGCGTTAACAATGCAAGGTTGTGGGTTCGATTCCAGGGGATTGCATATGTCAAAGTATAAATGTACAGGATAATACAATGTAAGTCGCTTTGGATAAAAGTGTCTGATGCGTAAATGTAAATGTAGGCAATTTGGTACATTTTTATTATTTGGCCAAGTGGGAGCATATACAAATTGAAGAGGAGCGGAGCAAGAATCGAGCCCTGTGGAACACCACAAGTCATGGGTGTCATACAGTACTTTACATACAGTGCATACAGTAAATCGGCAGGGCAGAGTTCATTTTCTATTTTCTTTATAGGGATGGTAAAGTAAAAATCTAGCGTTTACTCTGCTTCATAAAAGTGGGACTTTTAGCAAATAGGAGGAGAAATTAAAGGAGACTCTAAAATATGATTCCGGTCCTGTTTTCCATACAATGGAAGTGAATGGTGACTGAGGTTGTGATATCTTTTGTTTGCAAGCAAAAATAAAAAATGAAATGGGTTTGGGTTTGGGAAAACTTGAGGGTGAATAAATGATGACAGCATTTAAATTTTTGGTTGAACTACTCCATGAACACATGCCTCTAGTCCATTGATGGATATAGTAAGCAAACACATATCTCAGTGGTTCAATTTATTTGGCTTGGCCCTCACCTGAGAAATGGTGAAATGTGATAAATAATAGTATGTCTTGAATCTAAAATCATTAAATTGGTGCGTGTCCTTGTGTGTTGAAACCAAGTTTACATATTTTGAGACCAAATTTTATTAGTAGATCATACAAAAGCACAAAGCACACATTTTACGGGGAAAGAAATCTTGTGTCCTGGTTTTCACAAAGCATTTTTGCAATGCGTGTTGCATTTGAAGCTTTCCCATGCAGACACGCTGGTATTTTCATTCGTCATGGATTTCAAGGAACACTTTGTAACCTTGTGCATCTGCAGCAGTAAGTAGAGAAAAGAAAGGTTAGAGATAAGTAAGTGCTTTCTGGACCTCACAGTATTTCTATTGATGCCATTTATTATTGATGTGATTTCTTCCTTTTCCGTTTTTTTGGGAGAGTGATTGAAATGAGAGCAAGCAGCGTAAGGCAAAAGAAAATGTGTTCTGACGAGCACCTTTATTATTTCTTTATTTATTTAGTAGTCATATATTTTGAAAGAATTGAAAGTACCCTTTAAATAAAGGGTAAAGGGGCTCGGCGAGTCAGAACGCATGTACTCTTTTGGTCTTTGTGAGTTCACAGATGAGCTACGGTTCAGCTTTAGCTATCTAATCTATCAAGTGTAGATAAACATATATAGCACATGATAAATTATAACCCAGAGATGTTGTAATCTCTTGTACAATGTATAGTGATAATGTAAAATGATGTACTAGATCACTTCAGAAGATGTACAGTAAACATGCTTGTTCAATTTGGGTCCAGTAGAACTTCTTGTTTCAGTTTTTTAACATCTTAACACAAAATATCTTTAGGATTTTATTATATACAATTAAAAACAAAAACATTAAACAAATGAAAAATGAAACAGGACCAGTGTTAATATATGCAAAGTCTTTAAAACAATTCTTGCTGCATCAGGAAGCCTTTGTTGTTTCAGGGCTTTATTTGGATGTCCGCGCTGTGGGATGTATTGATGCCGTCTCTTACAGACAACACAAGCAGATTCTCTCAATCATCACAGCAGGTGGCCGTTAGGGCCCTACATGAAGAAAAATCTGCTTTGTGCACATTAGACTTTCCACTGTCAGCAACAGGCCACTCTGGAATAAAAAGCTGTTAGCTTAGCATCACTCAATGGCAGTATCACAAACAAAAGGACGTTGGTTATTTAACAAACACACTGTGAAGGGAGATTGCTTCAGATGGTCGGCATGTATTTAGAAAGAATGATTTATTGGTGCTGGACTGTTACCACCATAGACAATATTCATATAGCCAGGGATGCACATAAGTGGTGCGCAGGTGCGCACCCAAATTGAAAAATGCGCTCTGTAAATAAGTTGAGACTGCTCATTTGCATACTGACATGGTTGAAAGCTTTTAATGCACATGTACAATCACAATCACTGTTTTAGACGGCCTAAATGTATTACTGGATAAGATTTACGTTTGAACTGAATGCTGCTAAAACTTATGTGGTTTGTTCCTGGTGCTAAACGGACCCTGGGTCTAAATGATGACAATCCGGAGTATTTGTAACTCCGCAGTCGTTTTAGGTTTCAAAATTGGTGTTGATAATATTAACTAATGTAAGGAGTAATACATTTTCATTGTATTTTAAGTTTAATTTAAAATAATATAAATATAGTTTTAATGACACTATTATTTTGTTTATTGTTCTTTAGTTTTTTTAATAGATAAATATAATTTGCCACACTATGTGCAATGTGCAGACCAAACCGAATATCCAGGTGCTCTCATGAGAACCTGACAGAAAAACTTATGTGCACCCCTGCATGTCATGGTTCTGTCCCAACTTGTCTTGCTTTTCTGGGCCTAGTGGCAGAACCATGACAGAACCTCTTGTTTTATGTGGAGATATGCATTTTGGCCCTAATGGCCTTCCATACACTCTCTCCGGTCTCGTCTCTGTTCTCGCCCTCTTGTTTCTTCATTATTGATTGTTAATTATTTATGCCATACACCTGTTCCCTCTTGATTTGTTCCCCTATTTAATGCCCTTGTATCTGCTGTCTGTGCTTGTTCGTTTTGCTTGTTTGCTTCAAGTCTTTCGTATACTCTGTCTGGTTCAGTATTTTCTTTGCCAAGTTTACCTTGTCGTGTTCCTAGCTTGTGCTTTATATCAGTTTACCTTGCTTTCTGTTTTGCCTCCTCGAGGGAAGTTTTTGTTTTTATAATTGTTTAGTAGCCTTTCTATTCAGTTACCGTTTACCTCCACCGTGGGTCTTTATTTTTGCTATTACAGTTTCGTGTTTCGCTAACCTTGCCTGCGCTTGGGTTCTTCCTTCCTCCAAATCCGTGACACCCACTGGTGTAGTGGTCCCTGGAGAAGTGGGTATACTCAAAATTTTTGCCTAGAAAAACACCCTTTTTTAGAAACAGTGATATGTAAGACTTCTCTATTTAGTTTACCCAAAAATCCGTCAGTAGTATTTGCTCATTGTCACATAATTTCTGCTGATTGTTCTCAGGGAGGAAGGATTATGAAATTACTAAACCAATACTGGCCCACACACTTGTGAGAGACAACTATGCATTTTGAGTGGAATATTTCTTATTCCTGGAATGACACCTATTCTCTCACTTGGCAAGTCAGTAGTTTCTTGTGTGTCTTTGAAAAGCTGATTTGCAACAGATAGCGTGGTCCAAAGTGTGCCACTATTATAAAATTAACATGACTTGATCAAGAGCAGTTTGTAGGTATTACTGGTCACACAGGCAGCGTGCATGAATGTAAAATGTACTGAAGGTGACATGAATGCTGTCTTTTGTTTAACTTGCGGACGCGAGACAAAAAATAAAAGTCATATCACCTCCAGGGCTCCGTAAATTACACATGATGTAGCTGTAGCTATATCCGTGACTGTCGAGCCCTGACATGTTATTAACATAATTTAAAAGGTCCAGCAATACAGAAGGGCCCACGCCCACCTACTGTAGTTGATGTCTTCATCCAAAGTTATCTCTTTCACTGACAGCCTCCTCTCCATCGAGGGTGGGGGCAGAGCGGGTGTCGACGTTGATACCGGTTTAGCATCGCTACCATAAGCTGAGCTGCTGGCTGATGTTGATTCGCGAGGACGTTTAAAATTTTCAAATGAATTTTTTGTTTAGATTGCTTGCTTTATCTTACCGGTTCATCACAAAAAGTTTTCAAGTGAACTTTTAGCAATATTTACCTCGGCATGACCCGCCCTTCTCTGCCTTCTATTGGCTCAGCCTAAAGTTAACCAATCTAATCAGTAAAGGCAGCGAGTACTAGCCAATTAGAGATAGAGTAGCTTGAGTCATGGCTTCACCATCCTAGGGAAAAATTGGGCAATTTGGCTCGCAGATACTGCTGAATGTTGCGCATCAGGGGGGATTTAGAAGTGAATATACGCAATCTCCTGAGTTGTGTGTCCCAATTTCATCACATTACCCTGAGTGCAAGATACCTTTTAGTGAGGTGTTGCTGATAATGCCCTTTGTATGTTTCCAATCAATTTGACACATCGTCAGTTGTGAACCTTAGCCTCATTGGGTGTTTTGGCCCTTTTCCAAGGTTTTCACCCTCAACCAAGGCAGGCCCACCGCAGGTTGATCAGACCTGGGTGTGTGTCGCATTGTTACAAGGTCATCTGGCAGCACATGCTGTGTCCATCCGGCTAAACCACAGCCATTGGCTTCTTATTTCTGCACCACTGGCCAGTTCTTGATTATCCTCCACTGGTACTGTCCTCTGAGAGTGACCTATTTGCCAGCTATGGTGATCTCTGGATTTAACCCATCCAGTGATTAGTGAACTCACGCACTGCAAGTCATGAACACATATACACCAGAAGCAGTGGGCAGCTATCACTGCAGCTCAATCGAACCGTCAACCTTCTGCTCACGAGTCCGACTCTCTAACTGTTAGGCCACAACTACCAAAACCGTTAATGTGCGCTCAGTTCCCCCGGTCCCGTCTGGCATACCATCACAACATATTAGCAAAATCAATGCAACCATTTGCACCAACCCGTTGGCTAAGGCTGTTAGAGCCCCACTGACTCCGTTAATGCAAGCTCAGTGCCACCGGTCCCGTATCGCATAAAATTACAAAATATTACCAAAAATCTACGCAACCATGTGCGCCAAACCGTTGGCTATGGATTTTATAGCCCTACTGGTTCCGCTAATGCAATCTCAGTGCCCCCTGTCATGTATGGCATAACAATACAACACACAACACCATTTTATTACGTGGTCACTTCCGTTTCAACCACAGCCAGAGCCTGTTTCTCTCAGACACAGTGGCCTGTCCTCTGATCCCTACTTTCTTAAGCAGCCTTGTAGTGAAATTGGAAACAAAGCCCCTGCAGCCCAATTCCACCGGGAACACTTTCGCTGACCATCCCTGATCTTCAGCATCCTCTGCCAAGTTGGCACTATGGAGATTATTTATTTGAAAATGCTTTGTTAATGGCCTCTTCCCAAGGTACAGCCAACCCAACTATGAGGACTGTCCTACTGAAGCTGGAACACAGAACCATGTCAGGCCGCAGGTTGGTCGCTGCGATTTCCAAAAGGGAAAGTAAGTCTATGGTTTAAATCAACTTGCATTTCCCAATCCCTGGCTATACTCTCCCGAATAAAGGGTTGCTTTTTTAGCGAGTTAGTTTGGCGTTTTGGGGGATGGGATTTACTACCACTCTCTTGGTCTCTACTGCTGCAGCCAAGCACTTTAGTACTTGATTGAGGCGCCATGTGTATCTCCCCTGTGTCAAGCTTTTCTTACAACCCACAAGAATATGTTTGAGGTTTGCTGGAGCTGCGAATAGGTGGCAGGCTGGATCCTGTCCACACCAAACATGCATATTTCTTGGTGAGGGCAGCAAATCGTATGTAGCTCTTATAATAAATACAAAACTTAGCCACTTTGTTTCCATACTCCACATCTCACTCCAAGTGATTTTGCACCGTTCAGTGCCTTACCACCTCCTCCAACAGCCTTGCTGGGCTTGAGAGACTAGGCTTGTTGCAGTATTGAGGCCAAAGTATTTGAGGACTTCTTCCATCTATTTTCCTTTCTACTGCTTGCTGCAGCTGGGTAGTCTCCGGGTTACTGATTTCTGGTAAGTTTATGCCTGGTTGGGCTTCGTCTGGGGTTCTGATACCCTATGATTCCAGACTGATTTCCCCTACCTCTTGTGAATTACTGGTCAATGTGAGTCCCCTCACTAAGCTCTCTCATGCACTTCTTCCTGCCCTGATGGATTTTAAGACCTTACTCTGATGTCACCTTCGTCCAGCCGCAAATGCATGCCCTTAGTTTGTGTCCTGTTGTTCCAACTTCTGCTGTGCTGATCTCTTGGTCCTTTTTCATTTCCATTCCGAGGTCTGTAGCCATGTGGTCCATCGATGAGTCATATTACCCAAACTGTTTGGTCACCCCAGTGTTCAAGATGTGGTTTGAATAAATTTTTCCAGCCAGTACAAAAATTTACCAATGTGCCACTGAGAAATCATTGCTATGTTTCTGACCAACACCTGGTATTAACATCTGTCTTAGGGAAATGTGATCAGCCTGACAGCGCTGAACACTGGTGAAAATGGTGTCCAAAACATTTTGACATGTGATCCCTCAGACCACATTCAGAGTGGTTAGACACACTTACATCCGTAGTGTAGTGTAAACGCAAATATGTTCTGATGCATCCGAAGCAACAGCAAAGGACTGTCTGCTCACCTAAGATCTAATCGATTTGTCAAGAAAAGGTTTTTAACTTGTCGCCTAAAGCCTCAAAAGAAAGCCTCCTTTGAAAAAGTTTACATGCATAAAGCTTTAGTATTCTTGAATTAAAAGTTCATTCAGTCCACTCGGTGGCCATGTTTAGTGCTTTAACATAGTGCATTACTTAAAACATCGGTGTGTTGTGCTCCTGACATTTCCAAAAACCGACTTGTGATTACGAGTTCAAATTGTTGAAGTGCTTTGTCATAAAGAATTTGAATTAATGGAGGACTAAATTATACACAAAAGAATGCTGCCTTTGAATTCGGTCAAAAATGTTGCTCTTTTGAGCATATATCTGTCTTTCACCACAGACCACACTAAATAGACTTTGTTTATTTGGGGAATTTTTGTCAAATACATGCTATTCCCACAGTGTGTATTAAACATGCAGTATGCATTATTGTTATTTAAGGTCCGTATGTTTTTAGTTTTATTAATGTATTGAATAGATTTTATTTGCAATTTTTGTTATATGATTTTGACATTTTATTATTTGTTGTATTTTTCATGTTGCTATATAAGATAAAATAATTTGTATTTTTAAATTTTATTATTATAATTTAGATTTTTTTGTTTAGTTTAAGTTTTTCCCCAAAATATTGCCCGATATTTTTTTTTTCAATAAATAGACATTCTTATCAAAGTTGCAATTTTAGTAAACTAAAGTAATCTTGGTATAAAAGTGTCTCTACAGTCACAACAATAGTGAAAATAATATTTTTGATTGCTCTGATAGCAGATACAGTAAGTGCAGCATTACAGTAATGTAGTTGTCATGGTTCTCATTTTGTTCTATTGGAGCCCCAGGACTCTTATTTTGAAACCTATTTTGAATTTTGCATATAGTCACAGATTTTAAACCTGATTGTGTGTATAAGTTAAACAGTATGCAAAGGTAAAGCTATTGTTTATTTATGTCTTTGGCTTTTAATTTGTGTAATCATCATATTTCCCCTGTTAAAGAAACCTGCAATTAGATCAGGTATAAACTTAATCCACGACAAGTGTTATAAAAGTCATGAGATTAGGGGCCTTTTATAAAATGTGTTTCGATTAGAATTAAAAACTGAAGTCTTTGCTTCTTAAACCCAGAGTAATTCATAACAGAGGTACATTTTTCATTTCAAACTTTTTGAATGTGTTGTGGATAACCCTGCTGTTGTTTTTGCAGCTAAATTAACGGGGATTTGTTGAGATTAGTAGGGACAAATTGTTGCTATAGTTAGTGGTGTAAAAACTCTAATTCCTTTTTTTTCAAACCGACTCCCTGGATTTCTAAATGTCTGTAATCAGGAATACAAATAGGCCTTTGTCTTTTCAATCCTGATAAACAGTCTTTGTTGGAGTCACAGGAGATAATTGCATTACCTGAATGCATAATTCAGAGCAGTAAATTAGTTTCCTAATAACAATCAGAAGAGGCCTATGTATTACTAACAGACAAACAGAAACACCCTCAGGGATAAACCCAGGGAGTTTGACAACAGCATTGATGTTAATTGTAAGGACTACTCAATTGCGGAGTGCATTATCATGGGTATTAAGGATGTCAAACTCTAGGTAAAGATGCATAAGATTTTGTAATAAGTCTTTACTGTGTTGAGTTCTCTATTAAGTGGGGTTCTTAAAGCTGTCTCATTTTATGAAGGGTCAGATTTTCTAGCAAATATATGAAGATTGCTTGCCCAACATTGTCCCCATTGACTTCCATTATATGGACACTAAACAGATGAGACATTTCTCAAAATATCTTTATAATATATATCTTAATAATAATATATACATTATTTATATAATAAATATTTGTGTTCCAGAGAAGATAAAGCCATATACTGGTTTTGAATGATATAAGGCTGGGTGAATAAATTAATAATACTTAGAATAACTGTTCTCGCTCCTGTTGGCCAGACAGATGTGTAGTCCCGCCCCAACCTTACACCATTGTTTGAGCCTTTATTCCAACAGCAATATTTTGGCAGCAATATGTAGATAGCACCACTAAACTATAATGTTGATAATTTCAACAAAATCCACCTGCAAATAGATTCCTTCCAGCTGTCCTTGCATACTTAGTTGGAAAAAGCAAAGTGCATTATTGATCTCAGCGTATGAGAACGTAAACGAAAGGTGAAACGTACAGATTTGCATTTCCCTTTACATTGATATAGAATTTCACAACTAAGTCTTTATCATTTGGGTTCTCGCTCCTCTGTCGACTGCATTCATCCGACTCATCTGTTATTCCGTGTACCCAGCCAGCATCCACAAACCAACTTCACATTAATGTGACAGTGGAACCAGTTACAGGCAGTGGCGGGCAGCCCCGGGGGGATGAGAATGGGCAAGACATCAGCAGGTGCTTAGTCTATCAGATAGCCGAGGTCAGAATGCTGGAAAAAGCCACACTGCCATTGCAAATATGAAGTCCAACAAACAGGGAGGTGGTGGTGGATGAATGCCACAGAAAGACTCAGACTCAAAAGACTCGAAGCTCTCAGTCTGATTAATAAACCATTAAATCACTCTAGCATAAAAATAAATGTGTTCAATCGTTGTTCCGCCCTTAATTGGGCTCTTAAAAGGGAATAATTATGGTAATTGCTTCTTTCTCTATCTTTCACCTGAGCTTCAGTAATGTCAGGGGATGATGAACTCTCCAACACTCTGACTAAGCACTCCATTGCCCTTGTTGCGTGTGGCATCAACTATTTGTCTGTATTAAACCTTGTTCACATCGAGGTACATTGGCAGGCGCTGTGTTGGTTGCCCTATGCACATCATTACAGCTAAAATATCGCTACATGTCATTACATTTAACATCAAATTAGTTTATGCCCCTAAAAATGTATACTTATTCTGCTCAAAATCATTGTGTAAAAATGAAAGCAGTGCATACCTGTGTGTAGAAGTCATTGATGAGTGATGACTGTTTGTATCAAAGGTGTTCAGATGGGTTCAGGTCTGGACTTTATACAGACCAGTCAAGTTTATTCACAGTAGACTAAATTTATTTTATTTTTTTTGCACAGGGGAATTGTTATGTTGGAGTAGCTCAAATTGTCAAATGAGAAATGGGAAAATGAAGCGTAATGTGGAAAAAGAAAGAGTGATTAAGTTAAATAGAATGCATTCATTCTTCTTTTTTTATCTGTAATCACTGGAGGTCACATCCTCAAGTTGGAAGACAAATTGCTTTCTTTGTGCTATATGAAAAGTACGGGGGGAGATGATTATGTTACCTTAATAAAAATTACATCGAAGTCTGGTTTATGGGTCTTTGTTCAATTTAGATGATCCAGAACTCTTTTTAGATTTGAGAATTTCTAAAATAAACCAGTCAGAAATTGAATCCATTCCATTCTCTACCGCTTATCCGAACTACCTCGGGTCACGGGGAGCCTGCGCCTATCTCAGGAGTCATCGGGCATCAAGGCAGGATACACCCTGGATGGAGTGCCAACCCATCGCAGGGCACACACACTCACTCATTCACTCACGCACTCACACCATACGGACAATTTTTCCAGAGATGCCAATCAACCTACCATGCATGTCTTTGGACCAGGGGAGGAAACCGGAGTACCCGGAGGAAACCCCCGAGGCACGGGGAGAACATGCAAACTCCACACACACAAGTCGGAAGCGGGAAGAAATTGAATCACACCTTTTAATTTTTTTATTTATTATTATTGCTATTTCCACAGGAAGAAAATGGTTCCAGATCCTAATTGGAATTACGTAGTGACTGATGATTTTTCTTATCAAAAATATTTTTTGGAGATTCCTCTGTGGTTTTTTTCATTTAATATATATTTTTTAAACTGCTACTTCATCTATAAGAAACATAAATTCAGTCAAAAGTGTCTAAATTGTAGTGTACACTATATGAACTGTATGATCAAGAGTATGTGGATGTATCAGTTCTCAAATTCAGTTTACTTGAACTCATTGCAAAGGTCCAGTCTTAATAATAAGCTATTTCGAGCAAAAGTCAAGTCTCTTGGCATCAGGAAAATTTCCCCCCTGATGCGTATAATTACACAATATGATTTTAATAGTCGGAAAAGGCTTTTATCTGGTCCCTCAATTTGAGGCTAGTTAATGTGGGGGAAATTACTTTATTACAGCATGCAGTGAAATGACATTGCAGGTCATCATAGCTGTGTGTCAACAAAATAAGTCTTTTAAGAGAGCAGAAGCTCTAACAATTCAGAAACCTACTATTTCAATGAGGAACACTATTATTTAAACACTATCCTTCACCAAATTTAAGAATTTTTATGAGCTTTGATTACAATTATATAATATATTCCTACCCACTCTTGTATGGGAAACCAATATCAGCCCAAATTGGGATGAACTTAATTAATTATGATCAATTATAATTATCTGGATCAAATTAATGAATTGGGGAAATCACTTAGCATCACAAGCTGGTAGCAAGAATCTGCATGTTTAGGGACAAACAACGTCACATGTGACATAAAACAGGACTTTATTACCTAGACTAGACACATACTAATCTAACATACACACACATACAGTTTAGCATTGGAAGAAGGTTGAAGTTGAGGCAGAGAGAAGAACAGAGCATGAATTTGTGGCAGTATTTGATATTCAGAAGATCCTGAACAAAACATCAGTTTCTTACTTGTAAAGCACATTTGTTAAAAGGATTAATGATGGTCTACACATCCATTAATAAGACTTAACATGATAATTTCGTTTCTTGCCCATCAAAAGAAAGAAAGTGTCCTGATGCAGTTTGTTGAGGCTCCAGTTGATCTTGGCTGGAAATTAATCGAGTTTGATGCAGAGGATCTGTATATGAAAAGACAATTCCGCAGCCTGGCACAAACTTAGGGGACCACAGGAACCATGGAAAGGATTGACAGCTCGATAGCTCTTTCTCGATACCGTAGGTAGTGGTGCATGGCCGTTCTCAGTTGGTGGAGCGATTTGTCTGTTTGATTCCGATATCAAAAGAGATTCCCTCCTGCTAAACAGTTACGCGGCCCAAACGGTTGGCGTCCAAATCTTAGAGGGACAAGTCGTGTTCAGCCGCACGAGATGGAGCAATAACAGGTCTGTGATGCCCTTAGATATCAGGGGGTGCATGCGCGCCACAATGGGCGGATTGGCGTGCCAGAGTTTCCCGAGCTGGTCCTGTCCGGCATGCCAGAGTTCCCAGAGCTGGTCCCGTCATCGCGCCAGAGTTCCTAGAGCCGTTCCTGTCCGGCGTGCCAGAGTTCCCCGAGCCGGTCAAGTCAGGCATGCCAGAGTTCCCCGAGCCAGTCCAGTCGTGCCTACCAGCCCTACCAGCGCCTCCGTGCCTTTCAGCCCTGCCAGGGCCTCCGTGGCTTCCAACCCTGCCTGCCACGTCCAGGCCTCCAGCTCCTCCATGCCTTCCAGCCCTTCCTCCCACGTCCTGGCTTCCAGCCCTGCCTGCGCCTCCATGGCCGCCTGACCAACTTGCACCATGGCCCAGGTCTGCCTCGTCTCCACGGCCCAGGTCCTGCTCCCCTTTACGGGCCTGGCCCTCCATGCTGCCCCCTGTACCGCCTCCGCCCTCGTGGACTGTTTTGGGGCGTCTGGAAGCCGCTCTTGAAAGGGGGGCTCTGTCACGATTCTGTTCTGCAATTCCCTGTTATTTTGGACTTTTTCTTTATTTAACTTTTCTTTTTAATTAGTTTCCCCAGGTGTTTCTTGTTTCCTTGTTATCCCAGTGTATTTAAGCACTAGTGTTTCCTTAGTTTGGTGTCTGTCTTTGTTTCATGCCTTGTTTTTGTGCCTCCTACGTTCTGTGAAGTACCTTTGTTTGTGTTTTGTCTCGTTTTATTTTATTAAAAGTTTTTACTGCACGTGGATCAGCTTCCTACCTGGATTTACTCTACCATTCGTCACAAGGATGTTATGTTGCTATATTTAAAAAATATATCTAGTTATTGCGTGTCTGATCCATCTCAGGCACTACACTACACTATGTCATGAAATATAACATCTAACTTGCAGGATTTAGGCCGAAAAGATAAGTCTGGCTTGATGACAGTGCAGTGTGATGGCAAAAAAGGATTACTCAAAATCAAATTATAACGCTTTAACCTTATTGATGTTTCCACACTCTCTTCGTTTCCTATTCTCTCTCTTTTTTACTAGAATGCAGCTACAGCTTCTCATGTGATTTTTGAGTAAGTCTGCCTGAACGTCTGACAGGCTCCAGTGACTTGAAATGTCTGTGTAACGTGAGTTTAGAAAACATACCTCTGGTGATCAAGCTGCCAAAGGGACATGACGGAAAAAATGGGATAATGTAATGGCTTCTAAATATTCCTTCATGCGCCGCATACTCTCAAGGTGATAGAACGCCAGATACCTCGCACATCCATAGCGTAACTGCATATATTTCTGACAAATACCTTTTGGATTTAAAACGTGTGATAAATGTGTGATGAAACCTCCATATTTATCTCAGTTGATCATAAATAGATTTTTGAGCATCCTGGCCCCTGAAGTCTTGTTTCATGGTAGAGGTGATGGTAAAATCAGTCTGTAAAATATACTTTTGTACCTGCATATATTCAAAATACGTTTGAAAGGAAAATAAAAGAAGTGCAGGGATGAAAGACTGAGTTTACTGTTAGCCACAAAAGCATGTTTTCTGCCTTGAACTTTGTAAGCTCTGAGTTTGTCTCAAGTTGTATGAGTTTTGTATCCTCAGTGATCTGGTTTTGAATAGCTGCTTCTTTGACCATCCAGAATTTTTAAAAGTCTGATGGAGGCAAAATGTCAAACGTTGAACTTCAAACATCATGCGGGCAAGCAGGTGCTGTTATTGTTCATTAGTAAGCACACCTAGAATATCTCAACCGTGAGCTTCGTTTTCCTTCTGACGTTTGAAAAGAGTTCATTAAGCGCCTTTAAAGTAAGAAGGTTACTTCCTATTTAGTCATGACGACTGTTGTAATATACCTCTTTCTAGTCATATACTGTATTTGATCAGTTATTTTCATTGGTTTCCCTGAAATACATGGTATGCTAGATCTCAACCATTCTCAAGAAAACCAGGTGACCGTATTCTTGGAAATCGCTAGTATAGGTTTCAGAAAAACATCCACATTTATATTTTACATTGATTTGGTTGATGAAACTAATTTAAACCACTGGTAAGAATGCTTGAATATGTCAATCATGAGGAATTTATGTGATGTTGCTCTTTATAATCACTGCAAAAAATGTATAATTAAATTCTGCTAGACATTTTGGGGGAAATGTATCTTAGATCTACTAATATTTAGCAGAACATCTTAGCAGACCATCTTTGTAAATCATATGGAAACATTTTCTACTCTACATGCTTTCTACTAAATGAACTAAATGTTAAAATACATCAGTAAAGTTTTTTTTTACTTTCACTGAAGTATAATTTCGGCTGTTTACTTTTCATAGAGTAAAATTTGGCATCTGTACTTTACATTCATCCTTCCAGTACTGATTATTTGAAAAATATCAGACTAAATGCTGAAAGTTTTGTAAATCTGATTTGGCTCCTTACTGGTTGGACTCTTTTTATTATAATTCCAGAGAGAAGTCATCATTTTCCTCACATATTACTTTTACATAATTCTCGTAGGCACCTCAGACAAAATATACAACTGAATAAAATCAGTTATTTTGTACTTTAGGTTTCTACCTGCTTTGCTTGCAAATTCAAGAAGCCCCAGAAAGACAAGTTTAATCAATAAAGGATTAAATAAAGGAATTTACAGTCCTATGACTTTGGACATAGCTTTGGACAATAATAATGCAGGCATTGACTTACTTTAAAGCAACACTATAAAACTTTTGCTCACGATTCACCCATGTGGTTGATAAGCGCAATTGTCTGTTACCAGTGTCTTAAATAATGGCTTTGAGAAACTATCATCATGGTTAATCTGTAGTATCTCTTCCTCACCATGAAAGGGTCACTAATAAGTTATAGGCAGTTAGGAATAACTTCTATTTAATCAGAGAAGAAGTAAGTCTACCATGAAAGGTAGGAATGGCGCACCTGGTTTTGGCACACATTTCTCTCTTGTTGATCAAGTTTATTGCCCAATATGAGTAAATAATGTTTTTTTTTAATTTCTTATTGTTTCTGTGGATGTTTTCTAATAGCATATATTGTCTATTGTAAAGGGGCTTCATGTTATGTGACTACTGCTAAATTGGTTGGCATGGTACGCTAGTCCTGCATGGTTTGGACTACTTGAAAGGCAGCATGCTGGAATTTTTCAACCTGTGTGAATTCCTGTTTATGGAGAACCTTTCACAAGGATTACACATATATATTTTTACCTTTGGAGACCCACCGCGAGCCGTGGACATCTTGTGGGATTTTTTCGTTTGTTTTTCCTGCCTGTGGGAATTAGACATGGACTGTATGGATCACCAACTTCTTCCAGATAAGAATTGCTGTTTCTCTTTTTTCAACATGTTTTTGTATTTGGTGGTATTTATTGCACCTCTGTTTTTGATAACCATCATAAACCTGAATATATATCTTTGCATATTGTTGAACGTCTTGTGGGTTGTTTATTTTTATAGTGAAGTAGGAAGCCTTTTTATGGAGTCTAGTATGAACAAACAGCAAGTCCTCCCTGGTATAGATACAGTTGAAAGAAAAAGTATGTGAACCCTTTGGGCTTACTTGGATTTCTTCATAAATTGGTCATAAAATGTGTTCTGATTTTCATCTAAGTCACAACAATAGAGAAACACAGTCTGCTTAAACTAATACCGCACAAATATTATATGTTTTCATGTTTTTATTGAACACAACATGTAAACATTCATAGTGCAGGGTGGAAAAAGTATGTGAAACCCTAGGCTAATGACTTTTCCAAGAGCTAATTGGAGCCAGGAGTCAGCCAACCTGTGGTCCAATCAATGTGATAAGATTGGATGTGTTGATTAAAGCTGGCCTGTCCAATAAAAAACACACACCAGTTTTGAGTTTGCCGTTCTGAAGAAGCGTTGTCTGATGTGAACCATGCCTCGCACCAAAGAGCTCTCAGAAGACCTACGATCAAGAATTGTTGACTTACATAAAGCTGGAAAGGGCTACAAAAGTATATCTAAAAGCCTTGATGTCCATGTGTCCACGGTAAGACAGATTGTCTACAAATGGAGAAAGTTCAGCACTGTTGCTACACTCCCTAGGCGTGGTCGTCCTGTAAAGATGACTGCAAGAGCACAGCGCAGAATGCTCAATGAGGTGAAGAAGAATCCGAGAGTGTCAGCTAAACACTTACAGAAATCTCTGGCACATGCTAACATTTTTGTTGACAAATCTACAATAAGGAAAACATTAAACAAGAATGGACTTCATGGGAGGACACCACGGAGGAAGCCACTGCTGTCCAAAAAAAACATTGCAGCACGTTTGAAGTTTGCAAAAGAGCACCTGGATGTTCCACAGCACTACTGGCAAAACATTCTGTGGACAGATGAAACCAAAATTGAGTTGTTTGGAAAGAACACACAACGCTATGTGTGGAGAACAAAAGGCACAGCACACTAACATCAAAACCTCATCCCAACTGTGAAATATGGTGGAGGGGGCATCATGGTTTGGGGCTGCTTTGCTGCCTCAGGCCCTGGACGGATTACTGTCATCGATGGAAAAATGAATTCCAAAGTTTATCAAGACATTTTGCAGGAAAACTTAAGACCATCTGTCCGCCAACTGAAGCTTAACAGAGGATGGACGATGCAACAGGACAACGACCCAAAGCATAGAAGTAAATCAACAACAGAATGGCTTCAACAGAAGAAAATACGCCTTCTGGAGTGGCCCAGTCAGAGTCCTGACCTCAACCCGATTGAGATGCTGTGGCATGACCTCAAGAGAGCGATTCACACCAGACATCCCAAGAATATTGCTGAACTGAAACACTTTTGTAAAGAGGAAAAATTTCTCCTGACCGTTGTGCAGGTCTGATCTGCAACTATAGGAAACGTTTGGTTGAGGTTATTGCTGCCAAAGGAGGGTCAACCAGTTATTTAACCCAAAGGTTCACATACTTTTTCCACCCTGCACTATGAATGTTTACATGTTGTGTTCAATAAAAACATGAAAACATATAATGTTTGTGCGGTATTAGTTTAAGCAGACTGTGTTTCTCTATTGTTGTGACTTAGATGAAGATCAGAACACATTTTATGACCAATTTATGAAGAAATCCAAGTAAGCCCAAAGGGTTCACATACTTTTTCTTTCAACTGTATATAGCCAAAGCTTTTGCATGACAGAGCGGCGGTTATAATATGCATGTTTAATATTTTAAAACATAACTAATTTACAATATCATAACCACACCTGCTCATACTAAAGCACTTGAACAGACAATCACTGCGCTGAAAAGCCACAATCATAATTTTTTCAAATGAAGTATAACGTGTATTTTGACGTGTTTGGCCAATCCTTATTCTATCCACAGGCTCTACTGTTCAGGACCATGGTAACCCCACAATTTACACATACTATAAACCCTTCTTAATTTCACATTCATAAAACATTAAACACTAACAGATCTTCCCCTGAATTAATATTCAGCAAAAAGACATGAAATAACTCGTATAACCTTTACCAGTGAGAAGCGAAGCATTCTGGGAACTAGAAATCTGCTTTTAACTCATTCTGTGATTATGTCCAAATACAGGGGTGTGAAAAAGTATTTGCCTGCTTCCTGTTTTTGGGGATTTTTGCATATTTGTCTTGCTGAAATGATTCAGATCATTAAACAGATGTTTATATTACAGACAAGCAGAGTATATACAAAATGCAGTTTTTAAAGGGTTTTATTTATTGAGGGAAAAAAACAATCCAAATTTTTTTGACCCTATGTGAAAAAGTATTTGCCCCCTTGGTAAATCATGAATTGACTTTGATGAATTGAATAACTGAGTTAAAGGAGTCATTTGATGCGGCTAAAAGGAATATTATTGTTTGCTTTAGATGTAATACAATGTGTATACACGATTTTCCACATACTGTGCATGTTTGTACCTCCTATTTAGTCTGCTTCTCTGAGACGTCCTGATATTTTACAAAGCTCATCGCTTTGAAAAGCGAGGTGTGCTATGATTGGCCAGGTAACTAGTGCGTAGTGATTGGTCGAATACTGCACGGAAATTTAACGCCTCTTACCATATTCGGAACATCAGGCTGCGACGGTAAAATGAGATTTACAAGACCGCCCACCTTACTTGTGTTTAGATTTTGGGGGTCTTAGTAAAATCGTGTAACGAACTGATGTAGATTCGCTGGGGTGTGGTTACACAAGGTGTTTCAGGTAGATTTGGGTGAGCATTCGCTTCTAGATAAAATGCATCTTTTGTTCCAACACTTACATTTTTGCAATTTTAAGTGTCCAATACATGCATGGGCAACTTATAACACACCTTAGACAAAGAAAGACACGTAAATTTCACTAGCCATACTCAAGACTAATTACTGCCAGACCTATTGAATCAAGAAATAACTTAAGTAGAACCTGTCTGACAAACTGAAGTAGTCTAAAAGATCTCAAATAGCAACACATCGACTCCAGCGAACCACAGTGAGGGCCATTATCCACAAATGGAGAAAGTATGAAACAACTACTCCAAGAGCACAACGACGACTCATCCAGGAGGTCATAAAAGATCCCAGAACAACATCTAAATAACTGCAGGCCTCGCTTGATTCAGTTAAGGTCAGTGTTCATGATTCTGCAATAAGAGACCGTGCAAAAAAGCATTCATGGGTGAGTTCCAAGGTGAAAACCACTGCTGACCAAAAAGAGCACAAGGGCTCGTCACACATTTGCTAAAAAAAGCATCTGGATGATCCCAAAGCTTTTGGGAAAATATCCTGTGGACTAATGAGACAAAGGTTGAACTTTTTGGAAGGTGTGCGTCCCATTACATCTGGTGTAAAACTCATTATTCATAAAAAGAACATCATACCAACAGTCAAACATAGTGGAGGTAGTGCGATGGTCTGGGGGACCTGGTCGACTGGCCATAATTGATGGAACTATGAATTCTGCGCTCTACCAGAAAATCCTATAAGAGAATGTCCGGCCATCGGTTTGTGACCTCAAGCTTAAACGCACTTGGGTTATGCAGCAGGACAATGATCCAAAACACACCAGCAATTCCACCTCTGAATGGCTAAAAAAGTCAAAATTAAGGTTTTGGAGTGGCCTAGTCAATGTGAAAGACTCATTGCGAGCTTTCGCAAACGCTTTATTGCAGTTGTTGCCACCAAGGGTGGCAAAACTAGTTCTTGGGTTTAGGGGGAAATTACTTTTTCACATAGGGTCAAGAATGTTTGGATTGTTATTTCCCTTAATAAATAAATTCATCATTTAAAAACTGCATTTTGTATTTTCTCTGGTTTTCTTCGTGTAATATTACAATTTTTTTGATGATCTGGATCATTTAAGCATGTCAGTAAGGGGGCAAATACTTTTTCACACCACTGTATGTGTGTACATAGATTCACATTTACAGGAACATCTCTCAATAAAAGATAAATTGTGATTGTCAGATTATTTTTGCATATAATGCTGTATATTGAAAAAAAATTTGCACCAAATTCCAATATATGGAAATGTATTATGAAATATGTTGCATTATATTTTGTAGTCTATTCCCATGTATTTTTGTTCTGTAAAGGAAAATGCAGAGAAACGCTGTTGGAAAGCATGTCGCACTCTTCGGCAGGCAGGGGATGGGTGGGTGTGTTTACCAACACAAGGTGAAGGGATCGGTGTGTGTATCAACCCGAACACAGAACTTACAGAGTGTGGTTGTAGCCGCTGAGGCTGCTCGGGTTGCATTACATTATATATAATGTACATACATAATCCAAAATGAAAGATTTTTTTTTTCTAAATATTTTAAGGTCGAAAATCAATGAGGAAGTGTTCTTTAAGTGTGACTTTTCATGAATATGCAAAATTATAGTGGTATAATAAACATCTGATGAGACTTTGATTCTTTGAGAGATTGATCTTTCTTCACAACACTCTCAAGGCTCTTCAATTTAAAGTAAAACAAAGAAAAATGACTAAAATGATAAAACCAACAAACCACATGTTCAGGTTAATACAAGTTGTTTGTATTTATATTTAAATGTGTTTGTATGTTTTAGGAGTTATTGATTTATATTTATTTATTTAAAAGTGTAATTACTTTAAAAATATGAAATGCTGAAACCATCAAAATTACTAAAATACTTTGTTTGCAGCTTAAAAGTTCTTGATGTTTTTGAAAAAGTCAATAAAAAGCAAGAATCATGCATTTCTATTCTTTTTAAACAGTCTACCACACTGACACATCTATATTTAAACCAAGCAGTAAGTTTAAATGGCATAAATCATGAGGACCGATATTTAGCTGGTTTATATTTTAAAACGTAGTGTCACATCTGTGAAGCTCAAAGAGACTTTTTGATTTAAGCCCTGCTAACTGTGTTTGCCTTCCATCACTTCTGATGGCCTAGATTTTCAAGGGACATTGAACTATAAGTCTAAATGTATATTGTCAATCTGTTTACAGTTAACAAGTTTACAAACAGTATCATTTAAGTTTAATTTGAAATACGCAACACAATCTCACAGAAATGCATTTATTTTATGAGGTGGCTTATTCATATAAATCTTAACTGTATTGCTTAGTGCGATATGCTTTGGCCCAGTGACATTGGGTTTAGAGGAGGTGCCTAAGCATTGCTTTTTTCCAATAATCTTCCAGTTTTTGTTTTGTATTTTAGGATTTCAAACAAATTAACAACCTTTTAAAATACTGATGAATTCCTGTAAAATCAAATTGGAAATATGCTTGGCAGGAAGCTAATTGTGGTTAGATTAGGCTATTCATACTGTAGCATGGGTTATTAAACTATGTTATATGACTGAGAAATGATCTAGTACTCATCTAGTAATGTGCAGTATATGATCAAACAGTGTTGTTTGGCATTGTAATGGTTTAGTCATTAATACCAAAATACTGCTGTTTAAAACCTTTATATGCAAATTACACATGTTTATATTAATGCAAACATTGCAGACCTTAAAGACTGCAGTGCCCCAGTGTGAGCTGTCAATGATGTGGTTTAAAGTTTTATGCAGGGTACTGAAGGGTTGCTTGTACAGATCCCGAGAGAGGCATAAAAGGATTTAGGTTTCTTATCAGAGTGCTGCGGGGTGTCCATATCCAATTGTGGGACTATTCTTGGATAATACCAAATCACAAGCAATTTATTGTGAATATGAAGAAAAACTATTTGTGGACAATAATACGGTATGGTTATATGGTTTGTTTCAATATTCATAGTATTAAATTCATTTTAGTTTAGTAAAGCCAGCTGTTTATGCTGCAGATTTCTCTTGCATTAGATAATTTCCAGACTAAAAAAACTACTAAAAATACCAATCTAGTACATCTGATTTACAAATAGACAGTTGGAAGGACAATGCTTGACAAACAAAGCAGTTTATGACCTTATTACAGTCAGCCCTGGAGTTACTACTGACAGCCTTCAGTGAGGCAGGGATCAAACGGGAGGGCCTGAGGCTCCTGCTGTTCGACTGCAGTATATAATCAAACCTGTCAAATTCACTGCACTGAGTCTCAATGCTAATTACAAATGCAGAGCTCCTTTTTCAGCATAAATCTCGAGCTTTACAAATTTGTGATTGTTCAAATTATATTGTGTACAATTTTTCCAATTCCTTTAATTGTGAGGCACTTCTTTAGAAGTTTTTTCCCCATAATTAATAAATAAATAAGAGGGCTCATTTGTCCTATGGTGTGACAGCAAAACTTTTAAAAACAAACTGTTAATATTGTTACCCTGGCCTGGACGTTTTTGATTTATACATCATCAGAAAAAATAAGCTTTCCATTGATGTATGTTTTGTTAGGATGGGACAATATCTGATACTATTTGAAAATCTGAGGATGCAAAAATGAAAATCGCCTTTAATGTTAATCATGAGACACTGTAGCAGGCCGTTGCTAAGAAGAAACAGGTTTGTTTTAATGCTCTCTGTTGGGTTACCGCTGTAATGACGTTGTGGAGAGTAAACGAATGAAGCAGAAATTCTCAGCTTTACAAAGATACCAAACTTGAACGTCTATTTTGGATAGAGTGGCAGCAGCGAGTGAAGTTTGTAGGAGTGTACAAACGCGGATTAACGCACAGGCTTCCCTAGGCTGCAGCCTAGGGGCCCCACCTGTTTTGGGGCCTCTGATTGGATGTAGAGGAAACAGTGTAGTACTTGATGTGTGCAGCTGATTCCGAAATCGCATACTGCCATACTAGTTATATAGTAGGCTGTATAGTAGTTTTTAAATGTTAGCATCATAGTACCATAGATAATGTTGCATATGCACATTAATATATTTATTTGAACACTTACATCTGCCTTTTTGCTGTGTTTATCTCCTAAATGAATGTGTGCTTTGACTCGGACGAGATAATGATTGAATGACTCGGACGAGATAGTGATTCAAATAAGCGTTTTGAACGAGTTGCTTAATTGCTTGATTCACTAACTCCATGTAGTATTGACGCCACCTATTGGCCGTCTTAGTTCTGCCTAGTATTTCCCATTATAAGACTGGTGTATCAATGAAATTTGTTCCACATTTGAATTAGTTCTCAAGTGAAAAATGATCTAGTGTACTTTAGTATTTACTGCAGTAAACTAAGAATACTCAGACACTAGTGTTTTTGAGTCTGACCATAGTAAATATTTAAGTATACTATAGTATTTGCTACAATCTATCAAATTACTACAGTTAGTACAACAACATATTCTAGTGCAAAGTATAACACAGTTTACTACAGTAAATACAAAATGTTTCATCTAAATCTGTGTTTTTTGTACAGATTTGAATTATGAACATGGTACAACATCGTGATACTACTTGGTATCGAGATACTTCACCTAGTATAGTATCGGAAGGCATTTTATGGTACCATGACAACTCTACTATATATTATAATAAAACACAGTATGTCCGAATTATTTTGTTGTGAAAATGCAGTGTTTTAATATGTCTAGCTTAAAGCTGCGTTTCACACATACTCGCTATTTTAATAAAATATATAATTTTCAGGAAAAAAATATATTGGTCTGCACTTATCAATAATATTGTGCACAAGTGTAGGTGTGGGCTAGCAATGCATTTCTAAGGTACACTTCATTTATAAGCAATAATACTTATATTCCTTGACAATAAAATCAGCATTGCACTCCTAAGGCGAGATCGTTGAGCAGCTGCCAGACGTCTCCTTTGTGAAGGCATGACAAACATGTTGCAAATGCTGGGATAACTCATGGAAGGTAAAGTTATAGCATTATTGATGTTAAAGCACCTATCTCTCATAACTTAAGTTGTTGCGCTTGTTTTTACGTCGCATGGTTAATCTCTGGCCCATGTAAACTCCAGTACAGTAGGTGGCGGATATGCACCACAAAACTAATTTTAGCCACATACCCATTTAGTCCCGTTGAGACAAATTAGTGTTTGTATGGACAAATGAGAGAGAATTTTACTTGCCTGACCGAACAAGTAACTTGAAAAAACAATAACAATAGTCTGACATATATGTAGAATAATATTAATATGTGCATTGGACAGAGCTGCGTGTTTGTGTGAAGTGCTTATGTGCTTGTTTGTGTGTGACGATAATCAATGGCCAAAGTCCATGTAACGATGCAGATGTCATCTGGCTGTTCTGCATGTCTGAGTGAATTAGGCGCACAGTTTAACATACAACACGAGAGATGGTCGAGGATTTTTCTGTGTCTTCACTGTATGAGGATACGAACACATGAACTTCATCTCCAGAGTCGTTCTCAGAGTTTATTTCTACAGTTCAAGTAAAGCTGCCTATTGGCAAACACACAAAAACTCAAGCGTCTTCCCGAAGACCCGTTGTAGTAGAGTAGGCGGGATGAGACCGTGGTTCGAGTCCGGTGAGTAATTGTTAATGGCCGCCAGCCGTGCCCACACCGGGTCGAGCCGTCCACCTAAGCCCCAGGGCCACCGTAAGGCATCGCGAACGAGAGTATTCGGCTGGTTGAGGAACGAGTGGCAGCATTCAGTGAACCGGACTTTTTTTTTTTTTTTTCTCTCCCCTCTCTCTTTCCGGTCGCTCCGAGGGCTCCCGTCTCCGTTGTCTCGTCTCGTTGCTGCATACCCCCCACCCCCCCGAGGGAGGGGGAGGGAGCATGCACAGTCGCGGGGGTGCCCCCCGGCCTGTGAGGGTTGATGGGGGTATGTAGTAGAGTAGGCGGGGCGAGACCGTGGTTCGAGTCCGGTGAGTAATTGTTAATGGGCGCCAGCCGTGCGCACACCGGGCTCGAATCTCGTAGGAGATTGGGAGCATAAAAGGAACGAGCGACCGGACCGTCGAAGAGAGAGGACCGGAACCGAACTTGTGTGTATTTGTATTTATATTTATGTTTTTGTTTTGTTCGCCGGCGGTCGTCCGTGAGGGGCCGCCGGCTGTTATATTACTTTATTAAATGTTTAAATGTTTGCCGGTTCCCGTCTCCTTCCTTCCCTTTTATTGAGATTTGTTACACCCGTCAAAATAAAAGTCTTCTTAAATTGAACACTCGAACAAAAAATATTGTAATGAACTAAAGTATTTGCTATTGAAAATTTTAGTGCCCTTGTAAAGTTCAAAAACACTTTAGTATCTAAGAATTTTTCTGCACTTTACTATAGTAAATACTATAGTATACTGTAGTAATTTATGTGGACAAATAGAAGCATTTTGCAGCAATAGGCAACAGAAGCATGTAAGTAATATTGATTGATATTGTCTTATTGAGTATAAACGCAGTGTCATTGCTTTGTTTACGACTGCAGTGTCACGTTTTGAAGTCACGTTTGTTCGCTTGTTATTATGAGAGTGAAGGCGTATCCTGCTGAATTCAGTTGCATGATTAAACGGGTACATAAGTGTGATTATCCTCCACGTGCAGCCCTAATTGCGTGAAGACCATCGACTCTACCTGTGCAACTCCACCGAGCAAGGACACCGACAAGGCAATTTCTTATTACATTTTTGCTCTTCTATTTATTCTCTTCTTGATATTTGTTATTCCTTATTCCCCGTTTAACTACGTGTTTTCAAATACCAACTGTCTCTACAACTCGTAAATCACCAGTATTACATAGAAGGCCACGTAATGCTAATGCTAATAATCTGCACACTCTTTCAGCATCCAAAACTACCACAGTTGCATTTCCCATTGGTCTATGGAACTGCAAAACTGCTGTAAACAAAGCAGATTTCATCCCAGCTATTGCTCAACATTTTGGTCTTTCTCTTTTAGCACTTACTGAAACCTGGATCAAACCAGAGGACACTGCCAGACCGGCTGCCCTCTCTCTATACACTTCCTCCCACAGCCCACGCATATCAGGAAGGGGTGGATGAACCAGTCTACTCATTCCTAACGACTGGAAATTCAAACAGCTGGCACCCTCATGCAACAACGTTGCCTTCGGGTCTCATGCTGTTACTGTCATTCACACTGTTAAAACTCATGTTGTAGTTATCTATCGTCCCCCAATCAGCTTGGACATTTCTTGGAGGAATTGGATACGCTTCTGTCATCCTTCCCTGAGGATGGTACTCCTCTGGGGGCACTATGAGACTTCAATATCCACCTTGAAAAACCGCAGGCGGCCGATTACAACAACCTTACTGCATTGTTTGACCTCAAGAGAGTTCCCACATCAGCAACTCATAAGTCTGGTAATCAACTAGATCTTATCTACAAACTCTACTGCTCCACTCATCACTCACAGGTCACCCAGCTGCACACGCCGGATCATTTCCTAATAACTCTTGATCTCAACCAAATTCCACCAGACATTACACAAGTCTCCAATGGTCACATTCCGACGCAACCTACGTACACTCTCTCCCTCCTGCTGTTCCACTGCGATTTACACCACGCTCTCTCCCTCTGAACAGCTCTCTCTCTTGGACATTAACACCGCCACTGACACTCTCTGCTCCACACTTACCTCCTCCTTAGACCGTTTATGCCCCCTTACATCATGTCCATCTCGTGCATCACCTTCTGCCCACTGGATATCCGAAGTTCTCCGCAAGCATCGCACCATGCTCCGGTCTGAAAGAAAGTGGTGCAAATCTAAAGAATCTACTGACCTCAGTCTATATCAGTCTCTCCTCTCTTCTTTCTCTGCTGATGTCTCCTTTGCAAAGACTCAGTACTACCATACTAAAAACAACAACTTGCCTGACTCTCGTACTCTCTTTAAAACTTTCTCCCCTCTTCTTTGCCCGCCTTCCCCCTCACCTGCATCGGACTTGACAGCTGATGAGTTTGCATCTTTCTTCGTAAAGAAAACTACCAATATCAGCAGTTAGTTCCCTGCGCCACCGCCTCTTGATCAGGCCCAAACCCCCGACACATGCTCGCTCCCCTCTTGCTCCCTCCTATCTGAAGATGATGTTTCCAAGGTCATATCTTCGAACCACCCAATGACCTGCCCGCTAGATCCCATCCCCACTCATCTCCTACAGGCAATCTCTCCATCGGTTGTTCCCTCTCTGACCCACATTATCAATGTGGTCGTCCCTCACCACTGGTACATTTCCCGCAGTCTTCAAAGAGGCCTGTATTACCCCACTACTAAAGAAACCCACTCTTAATCCTGCACTATTAGATAACTACAGTCCGGTATTGCTCCTCCCCTTCATTGCTAAAACTCTTGAGCGTGTTGTATGTAACCAGCTCTCCTCCTTTCTAATGCAGAACAACTTGCTGGAGAGCAACCTGTCAGGTTTCAAGAGCGGTCATTCCACTGAGACTGCGCTGCTCTCTGTCATTGAAGCCCTGAGACTGGCAAGAGCTGCTTCAGATCTATCTGCCGCCTTTGACACCGTCAATCACCATATCCTCCTGTCGACCCTCAAGGCTATGGGTGTCTCCGGAGTGCTGCTACAATGGTTCAAGTCTTACCTCTTAGGTCGGTCGTTTATAGTATCCTGGAGAGGTGAGGTCTCTGAGTCCCAACATCTTGATACAGGGGTGGCTCAGTGCTTGGGCCGTTGCTCTTCTCTGTGTACATGACATCCCTTGGCTCTGTCATTCGGAAACATGGCTTTTCCTATCACTGCTATGCGGATGATACACAACTCCACCTGTCATTTCAGCCCGACGATTCTTCTGTTTCTGCACGCATTTCACCATGCCTGAACGACATTTCCCTCTTGATGAAGAACCATCACCTGCAGCTGAGTTTTGCAGAAACATAACCGCTTGTAATCCCGTCCAACCCTAAAATCAAACACAACTTCTTTATTCAACTGGGCCCATCAACCATCACATCTTCCAGAATGGCCAGAAACCCTTAGAGTGGTGATAGATGATCAGCTAATCTTTATAGATCAGGTTGCCAGCACCACTCTGTTCTGTAGATTCATCCTCTACAATATCAGGAAAATTAGATATTTTTTATCCGAGCATGCTACGCAGGTCCTAATCCAGGCTCTTGTTATGTCCAGACTGGTCTATTGCAATGCATTACTAGATGGACTTCCTGCTTGCTAGACCAAACCTCTACAGATGATCCAGAATGCAGCGGCAAGAGTGGTCTTCAATGAACCGAAGAGAGTACACGTCACTCCTCTCTTCATTAAGTTGCATTTGTGCAAAAAAGTTTACTTGCAGCCTTAACACTAAAAATGATCACTGCTTGTCTTTGTTTTATAGCAGTCACAGAGAGTAGGACTAAAACCAAATTCAGGTGGCCAAAGCGGACACTAGATCAAATGCATATAAGCTAACTTGACCAATTTAAATCTCAAACAATTATATTGATTATATTAAATAGTAATTAAAATGAAATATCTTTTTTTTCTTTGGACAAGTACTTTTTGTACTCGGACAAGTGAATGACAAATTTACCTGTCCGAAGGTCAACCACATGACAATGCTTAATGTCAAGCACTGCACTTATTTTTTCATTGTATGGTTGCTTACAGAGCTTTCTGCTGCTTGCAAACAGACTATTTATCAGGAATATTTTTAAATCTGGAAACATCGTGTTACCATTCATTTGCCGCTCTGATTCCTCCCGCAGTGCGCAAAACAATGCAGGCTCACTCTTGCGCAAATCCAAGTAAATTATCAACACTTTCATTTCTAACGTGTTTTAATGAATACATTGTAATCAGCTAAAGCGCATGCGCAGGGTTCGGTACCCTGGAGCCAACCTGAATTTGCATGAAAGCTTCAACAGCTTTTCATGCAACCCGTGCTCTGTTCCGAACTAAACTGCAAGCGTGAAATGCACCTGAAAACCACCAAAGGGAGGGCCTCACCCAAAGAGCAGCCTAGGGGCCCCTGTCCATCTTAATCCGCCCCTGTGTGTGTAAGTCCATTTTTCTTTGCAATTTTACTGCATCCACTCACAAAAATAAAGTTTTTATATGTTTACGGTAGGACATTTACATAGTATCTTCATGTAACATGATCTTAACTTGATATCCTAATGATGAAAATTCTATGATATTGACCCATACAATTGTTGGCAATTGATACAAATATACCACTGCTACTTATGACTGGTGTGGTGGTCCAGGGTCACATATGCTATTTTTTGATAAATATAAATTTGATAAATATGAATATAAAGAAATCTATCTTCCTGGTTCATTTTTTTCTACGTGTTTGCTATGCATTAGGACACATGTATGGTTTATTTGTCATCTATTCATATTCTTTCATAATATTTTACTGTAAAGATATCCATCTGAAGCAATTCAACTAAAATAGCTAAGAATTACAGTGCAAATAGAAGAATTGACGTGAAAAATGTAATATATTCTTTTTGTATGTGGTAAGGTTTTTAAATAGTTTATTGGAATTATTAAGCTTTTAACAGTGCATTTTCATGCTGTTGGGTTGAGATTTTTATCTGCTAACATAAATTAGACTAATTGTTTCTTTATTTTCTTTATTTGCCTGTTGCAAATTGAAATATCTATCCGTCACATTAATAGCAGTGTTTGATAAACAACCTGCAGGGGATAGAATTGATTTATACTGTTTGAACCTATACACAAGCATCACATGGTTACATCAACCAATATTCATTATTTTAACGTTCAGTTTAGAATATGGTGTGAAAAGACAGCTTAAAAAATCAAGATATTTATATGTGGGTTTTTCATTACCACACACATCTTGAACATATTTTGCTCTCATCTATGCAGTGGTGTGCACAAGGTAGTGCACATTTTTAGTCAAAATGTAAATGTGCCCTTTCTGGTCATACTTAAAAAAGCTATATTAATTATAAAAGTGATATAATATGTAAAAATAGCTTTCTCTCAGCGCAACGAAAAATACATATATATTATTTTATGATCAGATTTGCGCCGGTGTGCTCCTGCTCCTTGTCTCTAGCTACTTCACAGCAACAGCAGCACCAGGTCACACAGAATAAATGTATTTGCCATACTGTTGTAGCTGCGGCAGCGTGCAGGTTATGGTCAATTCCAGGTAATTCAATGTCCCAGTTTGCCTTTTTAAGTATGTTACAAGGGAAGATTGGAAATTAGTTGAGGCGAAGAACGAAGATGTATGCTATGTATGATAAATAGGGAAGAAACACCTCATGCTCAATTAAACAAAACGTATTACTAATATAGTAGGCTACTGTTACTTCCTGCTGCCACTGAATTATGTGTGAAAATGAACGAAAAAGTCGACTACAGCATTACATGTAGATCTGCATGAGCTGACACATTTTTGCTGGGTTTAGCATTACAAACAGTGACAGAAGGATCTGTTGAGATTAGTAACGTAAGAACCCATCAGAGCCGACTGAATGAATCACCGGTGCAGTAGAGTTTAAGTTCGCGAATGTCACAGAGTTCATCATAAACAGCAATGTAGGGTCAATTTCAGTGATTATAACGGAAGTTATGCAAGATTAATCTAAAGTCATTCACCGTTTTAATGATATAGAACGTTCTTTGTACTATGTCTGTTTAACCCAAGTGTAAACAAATGCCATGCAGCTTCTATAGTGTAACAATGATTTTTTTGTTAATGTTAAGATTCCTGCAAACCATCACAGACATTTAAATGGTTTCCATTAAAACATCAATATAAACCAGTTTTTACAAGGAGATCATTAAAAAAAACAGATTACACCCCAACAATAGAATCCATCACATACTGTCCCAGTAGACACCAGTGGTTTCCATTAAAACCAGTTCCCTTTCTATTGTGTTTTGGTCAGGATTATATTGGCATATTAATTCTAGGGTAAATATTGATCTTTAAAGGAAAGTTAATTTCTGAAAGTTTTTAATGCTGTTAAATTGCACGTTTTGGGAAAATGCATCAAAATTAAACGTCCAAGTCTATTCTCTACCGTAATCCATGTTTTGTTAATTTGAGACTGTTTGTCTAAAAACACTTGTTTCCCTGTGGCAATGAACCAGTTATACACATAAAAGAGGGAGTAAAATATGTTTTCATTTTTCCATAAGACTCTTTCAATGGTCTTGAACAGATCCCATTTACGGTGTAAATTATCTCTCCCATCTGACCACATTGCAACACAAACTTGCTGAATCTGTAAACAAGTGTTGCGTTGTTAAACCAGATGAAGTGGAAACGGGCAGATATGGCCTCAAATTTCTAAGTGTGATTACATCAGCTCTGTCCTCAGGGCACATCTGAAGCTCTTGGATCACACAGCCGTAAGGTCTATTGATTTGTGTCTATAAATATCACCACCCTGAAAATTTCAAAGCTGTTTTGCAAAGCTATTTATTTGTACAAAAGGAACATACCTTAAAATCCAGTGGACATTATCGATTATGTTCTCCTTAAATGTCAAGGATTGTAGCGTGATTTTCATGTGTAGCTCATGTATAGGCATAAAAAATCTTGTAAAATTCCAGTATTGAACAGAACTTATTTTCTTGTTGTTTCCACAGCTTATTTGGTACAGTACAGTATTGTGTTCAGAGGTCATAGGTTTGATTTCCATAAAATACATACACTGACCAAAATATTTGTATTTTATTAAAATATTATATTATTATTATTAAAATAAATTGCCCCCATTTTTCATGAGCTGAACTCACAGATCTAAGACTTTTTCTATGTACACAAAAGGCCTATTTCTCTCAAATATGTATAAATCTGTGTCAGTGAGCACTTCTCCTTTGCAGGTGTGGCACGTCAAGATAATGTGCATTAGAGTGGCCACAATAAAAGGCCACTCTAAAATGTGCAGTTTCACTGTATCGGGGTGGTCCGTGGGGCAGGGCCGGATTATCCAATGGCCATTATGGGCACCGGACCAGGGGAAAATTTAACATAACAATGTTTTCGCTATATTCATTCTGCTGTGTGACTCTCACACGCAAGTGCGCACACAAACCAGTGTTTCTAAAACAAGTCTGTCTCTTGATTTAGTAACTTTAAGCCCTTTAACAGCTTTTGTTTAGGAGAAGCACAAAGCAAAATTTCCAATAAAGCTTTCATTCAGTGGAAAAATGTCGCCAGTGCTGTTGAATGAAATGAGTACTAAACAGCGTTTCCAACAACCTGTCACTCTTATCGACTGTTTGAATGAACACGTTTCGTCTCTAAATATGCACATGGTTCCCTAGACAGAGGCTGTGTGAAAGAATATGGCCAAAATCCCCGCTTTTTATGGTGATTTGTTATATGTCGCCTAAGAACTGATGGTAGAAACTGAAAATATGTAAATGAAAATTACTTTATTGTTGTAAATATAATATATAGGCTAAATTAGAATACCCTCACGGTTGTCTTTAAAATCTCAAAATGTAAGAGTTCTTTTACATATGTTTGGTGGTGTTTCCTATAGCCAATAATGAATTTTTATATAATATTGATCAGGGCCGATTTTTGGCTTTCATTATTGGAGTCCTTTTACATAGCCTACATTGCTAGATGTCTACCTACACAGACTCGTAACATATAGGCTAAAGAAGTATACCTATAATATTTGTTAATGCAGTTTCATTTGTTTAAATGAACAGGCTTGTTTGAGATGGGCAAATTCTGCGCAGAATCGATCACCAGTGATCAACAGACACCTGCAACCACCGGACTTGCAACAACTATTGATGTGGCCATGATAGCTGGAGGCTCTGGACTAGCACTCATCTTGCGAGTAGGCTCTGGACTGGTAGCTATCTTGGCTGGTGACTCTTGTTTGGCAGCAATGATGACTGGAGATGCTGGCTTGGCGGCCATGATGATTGGGCTGGCCACCAATCGTGTGTATTTAGTAAAAGACTGAATTGATGTAAATGCATGATGTTGCTAGCTCATGACATTGATAATAACGTGCGTATCTTAACTCATTGAGACGAGCACATCATGTAACGTTAGCATCTTTTCTCACGCTTTTCTTGGTGAAGGTTACATTAGTCAACTACTGTTGAGAAATTTTGGCTGGTAACCATCTACAGAATCAGTAATAAATGTTATCCAGGATAACTGCCATTTAAATACTAAATGTTATTGCAATGGTTTCATAAGTAGACCCATTTTAATGTACGTTGCAGTCTTGTGCTAAAATTATTTACAACAATTGTTACAACTAAAAAACATTCAAAGATATTGATTAGTAGTTTTGCTCTGTATAATTCATGTCACTTGTTTTTCTCGAGGTAAGCAATTGTTCCCCATGCAACATTTTGAGTTGCATCAGTGCTTGGCCTCTTGCATCAAGACATCCAACTTTATGGATTGCTGGACATGCTTATGGAAAGGATCTCTGCAAGAGACAACACAGTAAGTTAAATTTCTTTACCAGCATTGTTTTTTTGAACACGTTTGTAATTCTATCGACTTGCATTTTGTCCAGCACGATGTTGACTACATCTTCAGCAACGTTTCTCCTGAAATAAGTCCAAGAGAGAGTTCCACAGCTTTGGTAAAGCGGAAGATCATAAGCTACTTTTAAATATTTTCTTCAAGAAACATGCAGTTGTGCTTTGCATTTTATACTGCATATAAAATTTGCTAACTCAAAGGCTATCCAAGATATGACTTTCCTCAACAGAACAGCAACAAATGGCTTGATCTAATACAAGTGCATGGCCATCAATTTAAGATTGTCAAAAACACATTTTAGCATTTATTGAATGCAGTGGATCAGTGAATTTCATCCAAAGCAAATCTATACATTTCAGTACCAACAAGCTGCTAACTAAAACTTGAACTTAGATCAATGTTGTTGTGTCATGACCAACAGTTTCGGGAAGCTAACTGACAAAGTTGAAACTTTTTTACAAACATTGATTGATTTGTAAAATCAAATAAGACTTGTGTGGATAACTTGAATGGACAAATATGATTTTTTTAACCACCAAAAAAGACAAATCTCTTGCAGATGTAATACTTTTAACTCAAGCTCATTTCTGAAGGAGAGGTATCTTATACCCAGAGTCAGTAACCATAGTAACTTACTCTGTGAACCTAACCTGGTCGGGAGCAGGTTTTCTTTGGTTAACCCATAGTTCATTTCGATCTGGGACCCATCATACGGGCACATCTACACCCAGATCTACATCTTGTTTCACCCAGATGATACCACTGTAGCAGCTCGCATCAATCACAGCATGCCTTGAGGACATCTCAGCTTGGATGAAAGCACATCACCTCCAGCTGAACCCTGCCAAGACAGAACTACTTGTGTTTCCGGCACACCTCATGGTGCAACACGATCTCCCCATTCATCTTAGCAATACCACAATAACTCCTTCCAAAACAGCCAGGAACCTCGGAGTCATATTTGATGAACAGGTGTCCTTCAATGATTACATTGCAAAGACAACGCGGTCATGCCGATATGCCTTGTTCAACATTAGAAAGGTTAGACCCTATCTCACTGAGCATGTGGCTCAACTCCTTGTCCAGGCCCTGTTGATCTCAAGGTTGGACTACTGCAATGCTCTCCTTGCTGGTCTTCCTGCAAAGGCTATCACACCACTCCAGCTGGTTCAGAACGCAGCAGCAAGCCTCATCTTCCAACTGCCTAAAAGGGCTCATGTGACACCCCTTTTCATCTCTCTCAACTGGCTACCTGTCGAAATCCGTATCAGATTCAAGTCACTAATACATGCCTACAGGACTATCACTGGATCTCAACCGGCTTACTTTCACACCCTCCTGCACTCCTACAGCCCATCAAGATCCCTGCATTCAGCAAACCAGCAGCGTCTTGAATTGCCTTCCAATAAGTGCAGTAAATCGCTCATACTTATTCACAACTCCTTCATGGTGGAACATTCTTCCTAAGTCGGTCCGGTCAACCACATCTCTCACAACATTCAAAAGACTACATAAAACCCATTTCTTCTCTGAATACTTGACAGACAAATGAAAAAAATAAACACTAACCCTTTCTCTCAACAGGTGGTGGTCTGGCAGTAACCAGTAACTTTGTATTGGCACCCACTGTATTATTGCTCCTGTATGACATATTGATTATTGCTACCTAAACTCTTTGTAAGTTGCTTTGTATAATAGTGTCTGCTAAATTACTCAATGTAAATACAGACATAAAGGCAGAAATTAAGCGTTAAAGGTAATAATCAAGTAATTTTGACGTGTAGCCATTCTAACTCAAATCTCCTCAGAGCAGAGTTCGAACTGGCGATCAGTCTAACTTTGCACGAGAGTCTGCGCCCTACATGTGTCCTATACACTATGACGTCTCAGTCGCGTAACTAGAGCAGGACATTGTCAAATCCACTGTGTGCAGAGCGGAAAGTGTGCCTCACACTCAAGGGCTTTATGCAGCCATGTGGGTTTCTTTAGGTGCCGTTTGCCATGGTGAATCGCAAAATCTGATCATCTATGCTGATGGCTTTTTATAGTCGGGGTGTACGCGCTTAACCCATGGTAAGTGTAAACACAATATCAAAGGCAAGACAGTTCGTAATCCAATAGCAGGCATGGGTCGGGGCAGGCAGCAGACAATCTTAATATCCAGTAGCAGGCGTAAGTCGAGGCAGGCGGCAAACAATCTTGAATTCCAGTAACCAGAGATAAGAGTCCAGGGACAAGCAGCAAACACTCACGAACGGTATAGACAGTCCAAAGGAAATTCACAGAAAGGCAGGTAATAGGAAATACCGCTCAGAGATGAACCGGGCCAAACAAGACTTCGCAAAGATCAAAGGAAGGCGCATGACTAAAATAGCTAAAGATACCCATGGGATAATCATTCTCATGAGCTAGCAACATCACACATCCACACCAATACAGTGTTTATTTCAAAATACACAGCCAATAATCTTAAATAACTTAATAGAGTAACTGTAAACTATACCATTGCTGACTAAACCCAGCTATCAGGACACACCTAACTGACTGTGTGGTGGAATTGGACAACAAATTTCTTAATAAACCTGACAGAGCATACTTATATCAGATATAAGAAGTGTATCTGACTCTCAGTGACAATATAATTATGTTCAATTACCTGTGTACTTTGTCTGGGATTGGCAGATGATGGTTATAGTCCAACATCAAGGATATGCCGCGAGTCAAGTTTGAAGTGACATCAACTCTTCGACTAAATGGCTAGAGGAGGCACTGGCGGCGCTAGGGAGGCTTGCTGGGGCTTTAGCCCCGTCAAAAAACTACTTAGCCCCGGCAAAGCACCCCCAAGGATTTCCTAATATCTTTTACAGAGTGTCTATTTTCACGGATCGCATATAGCCCGTCTTCTAAGCAGAGGCTATTCACCAGTTGCTAAATGGATTAAGATATAAAAATGACGCTTGTCGGCTGATGTACAGTGTAAAGTGAATGGTGATTACTTATTATTATAGTATAGGTCGAATCCGCCTCCTGACTACTTTTTCCCATCACATATCGGATCATAAAACCATTTATTTAAAATTGTAAAAAATAGTGAAAAGTGGCTAGCGAGTGTTAAGTAATGGGGTAAAGTTAAGTTGAGGGGTAAGGTTGGGGTGAACAACTGGCAACGTAACTAAACAGACCTGCTGGACATGTTGTCCCTCCCACTAATGATGAATTGTCCCACTGATATTTTATTTAAATATTTTATTTCTTAAATATTATTACTTTATTATTTGTAATATAATTGCAAACAAGCTGATATCATCCAATAATACATATATATATATATATATATATATATATATATATATTTGGATGTTATATATTGGCATCTGTTATCAATACTATCCTGTGTAGGCTAATGGTGGTTCGCTACCCAGTCGAACTTTTCCAGTATTTCAGTGTAAAAAGAATTAGACTTTCAGACAGCAGCGAACTCAATAAAATATTTTACCGCATTTTCCTGGAAGAGCTATCCATCTAACAGCAAAGAGAGGAGCATCTTACGAGCAGGAAAGCGGATTGTAATGCCTGCCGTGGCAAATCAGATGTTGTGTTGTTTCTATACGTGAAGCGCGGGTGCTATCTGAGTTTGCATCATAGTTTTGTAGAATTTGTATAGAATTGTAAAATTGTAACAGAATAGGCTGTATGGAGTTCAGGCCAATTGTGAATCTATTCAATGTTCTGATTAGTCTGGGAGCACGTCGTGGTCTGAAGTTAGCACGTTCTATTGCGAATTCTATTTCAATACAAAAAAAAAGAAGGGCATAGCATTGAACGGTTTGCTTTTGGTTGTAACGTTAGAAGGAATAATTACGCTATAGTGAAGGACCCGTAGTGAAAGGACTCGAACCATGTGCTTGTGGATATGCTTTTTTTTTTTTAAAGAAACTTGGGAAGTAATAACAAAACCATATGCCGAAAGGAGGCTACAGTAGGCATAGTTCATTGTTGTATTCTGCGTCTTTTTTTAGTTCATAAATAGGTTTGTTTCTTAGATAGGCTATTTTACACATTTGCAAAACAACGCACAGCATCATGCAGGCTTGTTCTAAAATGTAAGAAAAACTTAATCAATTAACAATATCTATTACTAAAGTGCACCCATGAGAGAAGTGAATGCTAATATATGCTAAAACAATATATTTAAGATGCTGTTCTGTATTTAAACGGCAGAATTGGATGTTGTCTAGCTAAGGAATTTATTAATTTTATAATTTTATTAGCGCACACTCTAAACTGTTAAGCATCCCCTTGCACCCCCAAGAAAAACATCATTGCACCGCCCCTGAGAGGAGGAGCTGTCAATCTAGATCTAGTGGACCAATGGGGATACAAAAGCCCGCCCTAATTACCATGAAACTCCAAGTACATCTCGCTGCGACCTGCGGTGGACGTCCAACCCATCCAACATCCAAGTGTGAATTCATAAGCCACGCCCATGTCCAATACGTCACAAAAAGTGTTCCTCCCCAAAAACCAGGTTAAACGGTTAAACCTGATCTGTCCCGGAAACACAATTTGTTCCGCGCATGCTCGAAAGTGCGTCTACTACCGGCCGAAACAATATACGGCACTATAAAAAAGTAGTTTGACACAACTCAATCCATAGCGGAAAGATTTTTTTAATAACTCTTTATTGAAAATTGCAGTTAACATCAAAAGACTTTAAACAAATTACAATTTGTAATGGTTTGTAGAAATGTACTGAACGAGGAATAGGCTACACTACCATTTTAAGAGCGGAAAATAGTCTTTTTAAATTAATTTTGTTACTTTTTTTTTTAATACCATTGAAAATACAACATAAAAAAATGATATGCGTCAGGAGTGAGAAATATTTTTTACAATATGTTTTATTAGTGATTCTCTTTTTTTGGAAAAAAATGACAAATTGTTACCCCAATTGAATATATATGTATATATTTTTTTTTAAATGTAACATAATTTTTAATTTGTTAGACACCATTTAGTAAAGTGTGTGTTTTATTTTTAAGTTATGCTGTACATATTTTAGCGTACTTTAACAAATGTCTGTATTTAAGAAACACACAGAATTTTCTGAATTCATTCAATTTTTTTTATACATTTGCTCCTTCTCATCTTAAGTCATTCATTCACTCACTTCCTCCCTCCATCCCAGCATCCCTTAGTCACACACTCACTCACTCACTCACTCACTCATCTATTCATATACTTAAATTGCTGATTGATGAGAATGGCACTGACCTTTAGGCCTTGTTTATCAATACAGTATGCCAAAAAAGTTTTCCTTGTCCTCTTGATACTGAAATGCCAACAAAAAGTCTTCGCCTTGGAGAATTGATCCCTCAGGACCTTTCAGAGGACATTTTTTTGATCATCCATGTGCATCCGCAAAAGTACAGGCTCTGTCACCTCTCCACGGAATAAGTCTCTGTGACTTTGTTCTCAGCACCATGCTTGATGTAGGTTTCTGCAACTCCTTTGACACACATTTGTATTCATGTATGTATATGTTAATGCATGTATGTAGGCACATATTCAGCATGCAACCAACTGCTTCATATATGACCACAATAGACTGACTTCACTCCACTTCCGTGTTGAAATAGTAAAGGAGGGCAGAGGTGGGAAGAAAACCGGAAGGACAGATAGACATTTTTTGGCATACTGTATTAATAAACAAGGCCTAAAGGTCAGTGCCAATCTCATCAATCAGCAATTTAAGTATATGAAAAAATTAGTGAGTGAGAGTGTGACTAAGGGAGGCAGGGATGGAGGGAGGTAGTAAGTGAATCAATGACTAAAGAAGAGAAGGAGCAAATGTATAAAATAAATAAATTGAATGAATTCGGAAAATTCTGTGTGTTTCTTAAATACAGAAATTTGTTAAAGTATGCTTAAATATGTACAAAATAACTTAAATACAAAACACACACTTTACTTAATGGTGTTTAACAAATTTAAACTATTAAGTTCGATTTTTTTGGATTTTATAACATGAAATAATGCTATCTTTCGTTTTACTAATAGACGATTTCACGTTTGTAAATGATGTCTAGGTTGAATATATTAAATCCAGGATAACCTCAAGTTCGTCAGGAATGTCTAATATACAGAGCTGATTTCTCGTCATCAAATTAGCCCGTATATCGCTCGTGTTGATTAAAGTTATAATAAGTGTTAATAAAAACCATAATAACTTTCCTCATTCATTTATTTAAAGAGATGAATTCATAGTTTTAGGATGTTTGATACTACCCCACCCAAAAATGGTTCAAATTTAAATAAACAATTACATCATATTGTAAAAGTCACTCTTACCATATTTTTCTTTAATTCATAATATTGATCAAATTTCCTAAACATGTCCCACTTATAAGAGCCCAAACAAAAGAGCTAGACAGTTCTCTATGCAGTAGCATACACATACATAACTGTAATAGAGAAATAGTTTGTTATAATAGATTTATATGAATTTTGTAACATGGCATTGATTTTATGGTCTTATTTATCAACAAAGACTAATTAGGATATGTATCCAGGTCTTCAGATATTTAAAAATGAAAAAAAAGACATGCTTCACCAGGTAATGTTGTATTCATTATTCTACAAAATAATAACATTTCAACAAATCAGATTAAATAAAATAAAATCAGATGATTTAATAAAATCACCCAATTGAATCACATTATTATTTTATTATCGTATGGACCTTTAGCCCTTGATTTTCATTCCAATTAGAAATGAATGTGTCCAGGTCCTCTGCAAAATGCGTAGGATGCTGAAAAACATTGACATGACATTTACGTTAATAAGAAGGCTCATGTGAAGGTAGAAAATTCATACCAACCACGTAACAACATTGATAGCAAAGATTAAGTGTGCCACGACACAATCCTTGTGAATTTATTGATGCCATTTCTATCAAGCATACATAATATTTTTTAAATTACACGATCATTTTATTTAAGGTTATAGCAATAATAATTAATTCACCATCACCTCACTTTCTGGATGCTTCTGCTTCCTTTTCGTCTTCTTCTGTGCTTTTATTTCAGGTAACACAAACAATAATGTTTTTTTATCGCCACCAGTGTTGGCATCTTACTGCTTCACGTTAATGAGAATGTGACGTATTTTGACATGGGCGTGGCTTATGACATCACACTTGGATGTGGGACGGGTTGGACGAGATGCTACTCTGAAACTCGAACTGCAGCATTTGGAAAGGCAAGCGCAAAACGTGGAAAAACAAGAGAGGGATAGACATACGGGGTCACATACTGGTCAGGCATTAGAGTTACACAAAATGATAAGTAAATACAAAACGCAAGAAATCCAAAAGAAGAATGCTCAGAAATGCAGTAGTAACACTAAACAAGAACTCGCAATTACAGAACGATAGAGCCAGGCTAATTACACACAGGTGAGAATGATCGGTTTTCAATGACCCTGAGAAATGGGTTATGGGAATGTAGTGAATAATGGAAGTCTAGGTGATGGGATGAGTGCTCTCTTGTGGAGATCGAGGGCACTGCAGCTGACAGACATTAGAATTTGCTTTTGACAGCATTTTTCAAGATACTATAAACAAAATACATATTCATTATGGAATAAATATGTTACTGTACTTTTACTCATGTGTTGTGTTTTATAGTTGAAAAGTTGTTATGTTTAGGGTAAGGAGAGGGATTGGGGTCAGGTACTCTTAAAATATCTTTGAAACCATAAACATTTTTCAAACCATTAATACATCTAGACATCATTTATAATTTAATGCGACGCTGTCGGTACATGTTTATGACAGCTGTTATCTTGCTGTCTGGTCTGACGCACCTGTTGTCTCTGTGTATCAAGTTTAAAGTAAAAAGTTGTCCTCGAGTAAAAGGTTACTTGAGGACATCTAATGTAACCTCTCACAAGGCCATATTCTCTGTGTATGTGTCCTGCATTCCTTTTCCGTGTTGGCCAAGTGCTCAGATTGATATATACAGGGAATTCTGGTATTTCATCTTTCTCTTCTTCTGCTTTTGGTCATGAATGGATTGATCAGTAATGGAAGGGTAGGGACATATTCTTGTGGTTGAACAGAAAGCTAAAAAAAGGGCAGATGTTTATTTTTAGATACAAAAATTGCCATTCTGGACTTTTTCAGGATTTTGGCACCAGGTTATTTGAACACACACATGCAGAAAAGAAAAAAAAGAGTCTTTATTCTTCTTCTTAATGTCTCATTAATGAGCTTACATTTTTATCACCAATTATTTTAAACTAAGAGTTATAACACCAATGGTCTGATCCAAAAGAGTTGAATGTCAAATTTAATTGCTTGTATTTATTTTGTGATTAAGTGAAAGGAGTAGGCAATTCATAAGTTTAATTAGCCAAAATATCCAGTTAATGTTATTCAATCTTTTTATATCACACCCATTGCTATAATGCAAAGATTTAGATTTTTAAGCGTGTGTTTGTATACTAGTGTGCTTGTGTGTATTCTAATCTGTTCTAACCTGCCCTGAATCTGTCACTATTGTTTGTCAGATTGTCAGTCTAGCACAACACCCCCCTCATCAAACCACCCTTCACCAATCCCACCAACTCAACTCAAACCCAACCTTGTGCTCATTTTAATGCTTTTAATAATATAGTTTTTATTTGTAGATTTGGCATTGGATTTTAATGAACAATAATACAAGCAGATAGCCGCGGAAAAAATTAAGAGTGATTTTTAAATGGTCTCTTAGTATTTCTTAGTCCTTGAGTCTTTGCTTTAAGCATTGTAGTCTTGGCTAAATCAAATTTTAATTGCCAGAAATTGGAGAGCAGTTAGAGCTGACAAGTTCAGCAACCTTGCTATCAGATCAGTTCCAGCGTCCTACCTCCGAGCTGAAACTGACAGAGGTGGAATTGGAGGCGTAAAGGCACAGAATAAAAAGGTAATATTTTATAAAAGAAGGTACGAAAGGAGAGAGATCTCATAATAGATTTATAAAGAAAAACTTCAGGTTCATTGGAAAATAAGGAACAAAATTCAATAAAGTCACATCTTTAGTTTTTTAAAACATTTTCATTCAGTCAATTGGATCAATCATGACAGAAATTGTGTAGTAATGTTATTCACCTACGTGCCATGATGTTGGGTAAGCACTGTGACTTTTGCATAAGCGCAAAGATACAAGACTTTTAAAACTGAGAAAATGCATGGTTATAGTTTTTCAATAATTTTTGTATATTTGGTGAATTACTTAACAGTACTTGATTTTAACCGTGGTGCCACAAAATGATGGGCTTCAAATGTTTGCTTTTAAACCCTTCAAAAATATTTTAATTACCTTATTGTACTGTAACAATGAATATTTGCATAAACATGTAAAAAATATTACTTGTGTTTTTAGATATAGATATTATGCCACAAATCTTTCAGCAGAGCTCAGCTTGTATTGAACCCACAACGTTTCTTTAACATGGATGTTTGAATGAATCAGTGATTGAAAGAGGTGAATTGTCTTTAGTGCAGATTTGTTGCCTAAAAATTGGTTCCATGTGTCTATTGGACCACCTTAAGAAAGATTAGCATGGTTTTGTCTTGCTAATCTTTTATTTAAGGATACATCTCCCATGATTGTAAGGGATTCTATAGCTTCAGATCGCCCCCACGCAAATCCCAAGTTTAATTCATTCCTTTTTCCCTCCTCAGCTGAAGTAAATCAGATTAACCACGTATCTGATGCATTCTGAAATTTCGGGTTTGGCCAAGTGCTAATTGACTAAACAAAGCCGTAGCTGCTCTCCATAGAAAGGTTCAGAGGATGAGCTTCCACAGAGGTTAATTCGGGATAAATCCAGTTTAGAAAGGTATCCGTTTGACTCAATCCTTTTAGGCTGAGTGTGACAGAATATTATAGAAGCTCAAAGCTGCCAGAAGCTGAGCGTGTGTTAACTCGGGACATTTTGAGCGACGCCGATAGACGTTCTTTAATTGTTGTGAATAAGCTCCAGAAGTGTGTTTGCACTTTCCAGAAGTTTGTTTTGTCTTCAGCTGTGGGAGCACCTGGCCTGATACTACATCGCCATAAGAGTGTCTCAAAAAGTAAATGAGAGAGTCGAGATGATAGTTATTATAGCCTTCAAGGATTTGTTTGACACCTACCTTCCATATGATTACTGGCCCCTTGTGCAATTTCGCATTTCTCTCCCCCCTGTCCGTGCTTCATGACTGCCTACGATGTCTGAATCACTCTGAAATGTGGAGAACAACACCACAAGGAAAATTTACTTACACATAAATAGTGACACATTGAGCACCAAAAATATGATGTCATCGTTCCTAAATCGTTGGAAGCTGCTTATCAAACTTTTTAAAACATAAAAGCAGGTTGCATTCATTGTTTGTCAGTGTATAATGTAAATCATATTCAGAGAAAACAGTCACTTCTGAAACCTGAAGTCCATTGTATGAATAGTGTAGAGCGTTTCAGATGAGAGTTGTAAATTGTCCCCCTGGGAGGGATTAACTGAGATTAACTGCTCTTTACACACAGTAGTTGAGGATCACTGTGATCTAATCTTACTTTGAGTTCCATGGAATTGGTCATTTAACCGGCATTTAGTGTTCCCATTGCTGTCTCAAAAAACTGAAGACAGCTATTTAATCATTTGTAACCTAATAGCAACTAAAACAAAGAGAACATTTCAAAAACAAGCTCAGTGCAGTCACAATCGTGTAAATGAATAATAATATCTATAATAATAATATCTGCTATTTGCAATTGAGGAACTAAATCATGTGAGATGTTTCAATGTTCAAAACTACAACGACACTTTTGGGTTCAAGGATTAGTACACCCCAAAATGTAAATTTCAAAGATGTTTCACTCATGTTTTACCCCCATGTCCTGCAATATGTTTTTTTTGCATCTCAGGATTTTCCTATGGATTTTCCCTATGCCCTAAACCCTTCAAAGGGTTTACCCACTGGAGTGAGAGCTTTAAAGGGTTGAAGGGTGTAGGGGACCAAAGAACTCTTTCTTGAAGTGCCCTTTTGCATCATCATCCCGTGCCTATAAGGAGGCGCTGCCGCCATTCAAAGAATCTGCGCAAAAGAATCATGGGCCGCGTAGTGTCCATCAATTGTACCCTTCGAAATCCTTAATTCCGAACGGCCCTATGAAGTGGCCAGTTATGAGCACTTCAGTTTGGAACGACCCTACAATATGACGGATATGATTGTTTTCACTCCGAAGTGCTCTTTGGAGGGGCAATATATCCCATTTGCAACGCACCACGTGTCTGTTTTCCTGTTGCCCAGTTATCATCTCTGGATTACCTTTTGTCTGCCTTTGGATTTGTGTTGTCACTTGTTTTTTGCCTTTGTATTTATGTATGTATGGATAACTTGTGCTTTGGCCCATGCTTGGATTGCCCCTTTTCAATAAATGCTGCATTTGGATCCAACCCAGTGTATACCTGTGCAATTCTTGACCCAAATCAACAAAAACATTTCAACTACAAATACTTTTTAACTCGCCTTGCACTAGCTTTGTGATGCGTGCTAATCCCCGATCTCAGGCAACATGTAATCACATTGTGATGTCATGCTAAAATGATTCTTACACCATCACAAAGTGCAAGTTTGTAGTTGTACTATTGGATATGATTTTGGTAATGTCAGTCGGACTTCATTAGACTTCAACACACATACTGTATGTAAAGCAGTTTTATGTTTCAAACAGAGACTCAGATAGACTGGCAAAAGTTACGGATTGCACCTTTAAAGAAAATCTCAAGGCCAACGAAACACTCAAGATTGAATTGCTTTAGCTCTTTCACCTATCTCAACTTTATTTACTCATAACACACATACATTTCTTACAAAACTGTTTACCTTAAATGTATATCTTGTCAGAGAAATGTTTACACATACATATCAATCATATTTATATAACAAATATTGTGTAATGCAATGCAGTGACAGTTCTGTAACTCCCTATATGAAACCCACCAGGGTATTTCTTTGACCTTGAATCGCAGTGTGAATGCTGGGAAAAACTTGCCACAGAATACAACCAACGTCGCAGTAGCAACTGCTTTGTGAAGATGGAATATACCTGTGTTTACCTCTCTTCATAAGCCATATACATAGACAGATAGATGAAAGGCGCTCATAGAAATACAGGAATTCAATCACGGCTGATGCAAATCATCAGACACCACAAAAAGGTCTGTCTAAGCCACTTTACAGCGTCTTCATTTGTGTAAGGGGAAAAAACACCTCTCAAAAGCTTAAAATGCATTTTCTGTGTCACGCAGTCAGGTCATATGGTTTGATCTTCCAAAAAAGTCAAAGCAATCATGTAATGCCATTCGAGGTCATCATAACTCATAAACGGAATAAGGAGAGCAGTACAGTACATTATAGCAGTATGTTGCTCCTGTTTCTCCCTCGTATTGCTTACCTTTAAAAAGATGATTCTGGATTTGGCATCAAGGATGGCTATTAAACCGAACGGACTTTGATAAAGATTTTGAAAGGAATGTTTTTCTCTACAGCAGTGTGGGGGTGTATCCATCCTCATAGTGGTGTTATCAGCTTAGTCGGGTATACAGTGTATACTCACAGACAAACATACATGTATATGTATGCTTTTTGTCATATTGGAGAAGGATTTTTCCCTTCAATGCATGCCTTAATCCACTGTATTCAAAACAGCATTATCAAGTGCAAAAAATGGTTTTGTTTGTGCTTGTGTGGGCTGTGTATTCGTAAACCAAGCATTTGGAATGATCTAAACCCAGAGGAAAGAAATAAGCAACGTATAACAAAATAACAGCACAATACAGACTGGCAGAAGTCGCATCCCTAAAGTCTTCCTAAACCTTCCTGTTAAGATGATAGTACACATTCAGTTTTATCGATGGTGCAAACAGACAAATATAAAGCATTAAAATGCTGGAAGGAATTTATATTGCTCTCTGCTGCGGTCTGTTTGCTTTTGGCGTGCTTTTAAAGACATTGTTCACCCAAAACTGAATTTTGACATCGTGAGGTTTAGTTACGAGACACTTGAGAAACAAAGATGTATAACTTCAGGAGACGTGAAATGTTGGGTATTGTAGACTGCTTTTGTTATATTGCTGAGACACTTTTCAGTCCTTTTGGAGGTTTGTGGCGAGTGGTATCAATACATCGTAAAATAAATATATAATAATAAATTAAGTGCAGGACATCTATACTATTGTCGCTGTCCTTCCAAAATCTTGGATGTCCAAATTTGCTGTTTTCCAGGAAATGGAAAAAACACAATTTTTTAAACGATTCCACACTGCTTTGCTCAAGCTGACAAACACTTTTTAATACTTTTTATTGGTTAGGCATTTGATTAACCCAGTGACAAACATAAAGGTGACTAATAATAAAAATCACGAAATATGGAGATACCAGGTTTCAGAAGGAAAGCATGTATATACAGTATACTGTATGATAAAATATCTTTATATAATATTTAATTTTAGGCCCAACTATCGCCTTAAAACTGCAAACAAACAAAAATAATTATTACCTTTAAGAAGGACTCATGCCGAACCCATATGTGCAATGAACCTGTGTTATTCATTCTGCCCATGACAAATGCAGTTGGCCCACTAAACAGAAAAAAGGGGTTCATTAATAAATGATATTACTTTTCATTCAATTTCATGGTTGATGTTGAGCAGTTATAGATGAGTCGCTGGCGGCGCTGCATTCGCTCTCTGGTCGCAAAGAAAACAAGCGGCCTACTCTTTCACATGTTTTGAAAATCAGGTTCAATTTAGGAGGAGTAGATGAGCCTTGGTTGCTCATTCTCTCGTTCTTCGATTTGTAAGTGAAGTCCGAAGTCAGTTCGACAAAATTTAACCACACAACTTGTAACGGTTTGTGAGTTGTAAAAGTGTTTAGTTTTGGGGCGGGGCTATCAATTTATTCAGCTGGCCAAATGAATTTCACTCATTCAAGAATGAAATTGATCAATGTATGATTAATGCATGAGCAAGCTAAAACAGGCCACGGCAAAATCTCATTAGCAGTAAATAGGTCCACCTTTTAAAAATGAAAACAACATTAAGAAGAAATCAATATATGTTTTGTAACTGGCCTTGTCCTTGTGTTGAAAAGTATTGCCACTTAGGCCAACAATAGCTCTACTTACTGGTTGAATCACATTTCAATAAATCCCTGAGTTATTCCATATTTCAAATGAACTGTTTAGAAGTTTCATAGTTTATTCATTATACAATTTGATGATATTATTTTTTTATTTCATCACTGAGTTTCTCAGGGCCTTTTGCTGTTTTAATCCCTCAAAGATTTGACAAATGAAAAATCCATCTGCCAGATGGTGCAAGGCATTCTTAAACCAAAAGACCTACATAAAATCCCACAGCCCTGGAAAGTACTGTGGGAATCCTCGACTGTAAAATCATTTCCTATTCCCTTTTCTATTCTTCTCTTTGAGACTAACTGCGCACTGAAGCAACAATGACGCCAGCGTTATCCCCCTCAGAAATTCGTTGTCATATCAGCAGACCTGGCTATCTTATCACATCAATTTTAAAGAGTCTTTTGTGGCACTCACCTGCCACAAAAATGTCAGAGAAATGCTAGCCACAAAAGCCGGGAAAACTCCTGATCCCACAGCAGGCTGGTTGTTATTCACGCCATTCTAATAAGGTGACCTTGCTCGCCGTCATTTCCCTGGCGAAAGGGACTGACACAGTCACCGACGGGTAAAATCGTTTTCTTGTCATCTCGGAATTACGCACTTCAGAGATTGGCTGTGATTACATGCGATGGAGGGAAGTAACAGCTTCCTGAGATCCTCTCTTATCTCATTTCTTTTTTTGCCGTTACAGGAAAACAATATCAACAAACAGCACCAGAAAAAAATGTAACTAACCGTAGGTTAAATTCATTGGCATTGCTTTTCAACATTTTTCAGTGAAATTAAACAAATATTAATGCTACATCATGGGATGTCATTTAAGAAATTAGTTTTCAAAATGACAGCTTCCATGCACATCTTGAGGTCTATAAATAAATGATTTTATATTAATAAAATATAATGTCTATTGTGACGGAAAATTTACCCAGAGAATTACTGAGACCGTCGCATTCTTCAAAAAACAACAGAAGACACGCATTTACCATTTATACGTTTACTTTTTATTTACACATTTCTGCATTCTTTCATTGTTATTGTTATTGTTCTTTTTGATATTGGTTTTGCTGTGTTGTACACAATGAGATTGTTTGTTATTTTCAGTGTAACCAAAAACCTGAGCTTTTGAACCCAGTGAAATGAATGTTTCGTCACATGAGATTGCGTTTCCAGTCTGTTGCATTTGCATCCGTTTGAATGGAAGACAATGGAACGAAGTCTAGTGTGACCGCATTAAGTTGTATCATTGAAATCTTAAAACCTGTTAAAGGGTCTTTTTATTAAATTGGCAGTACTTTTGGCCATCTAGAGCAGTGCATGCTCAGCTACAAAAAAGAATACGAATACTACAGTAGCTACAGTATGTACAAGAAACCAGCATGACTCTGATTAAACTATGGAAGCAGAACATTGAAGTATTGAGGACAGAAGTAGGAGGAAATTAAGGGCAGCGTTCCAGATCTGTGGTGCTAAAGAGCTTTCCAAAACAGTTTGATTTTGCCCACAAAATCGATCCAGTGTCTGAATGAATACTAGTCATTAAAAATTCATTGCACTGCATCTCTTTGCAGCTTAGGGTTGAGACAAATGATGGTAACCGAGTCACATGGCTCACATGTGTGTGTGTGTGTGTGTGTGTGTGTGTGTGTGTGTGTGTGTGTGTGTGTGTGTGTGTGTGCGTGCGTGCGTGCGTGCGTGCGTGCGTGCGTGCGTGCGTGCGTGCGTGCGTGCGTGTGTGTGTATGTTTGTTTGTTTATTTGTCATCTAAAAGACACTTCAGAAGAATCCCCTAATGGCAAGTTAGATGCTTAATGTTTACATCAGATGGCCCAATTGTCCAGTAATGATAGAAACTTCAAGCAACACTCATGTTTAGGTTTCCCCAGGTACTGTTCAACCACTACACCACCACCCTCTGGTGGCACTTTCATATACAGTATCTTACCAGTATGAATAGGGAGGAGCAAAGATCAGCTAATCTTACTGCATCATTTTGTGATAAGACAATATATTTTGTGATAAGGGCTATAGAGCCCCCCTCTTTAGATCTTTCGCTTTCGTCGACCTATGATATTTTCAAATATTTTTCTGTTGGTAAACCGCTGATGGTTGGAAAAATTCGTACAATACACTGTGAGATTGTGCCCTAAAATTGGCCAGTTAGCTCCTGCTGGAGGATGCTGTGACTACGGTATCATCTTTCGCCATTGAAACACCTGCAAATGTGGGCAACATATTTGCAAAGATGCAAACTTATAAGTCACAATAACAAAAAAAATGTGTATAAATATAGGTGCCAGGTTATTTTTATTTCATTAATGTATTAATTATTTAATTTTATCAGTTAATTTATTTGATTAAATGTTTTATGTTTATTTTTTTTTAATGGAACTAAATTAATAGGCTACACAATCAGTTAATCACATGACAAGTAAGGATAAAGTAACTAGCTCCCACCAGGCAGGCTCGGACTTCTTAAAAGGTAAAGCCAAAGCAATTTGAATGACCCCGAGTGACTGGCTGCAGTATAGGTCATAAATGCTGCCATCTCCATGTAGACGAAAGGGAATCACTGCAAAGTAAAGAAAAAATCGTTTTTGTATGTATGTTCAGGTGTTCATTTTTCTAATAAGTTTGGTTTTTGGTATAAGATGGTATAAAAAACGGACAGAGTAACAGGATTTCTTTGTTTATGATTAAGTCATCAGGGAATATGGTCAGAACCTTGATTCCGCAACTCCACCTCACGCTGACTACTGCGCAGACTCTGGGTCCAAAGGGCATCATCGGCGCAATATGTCAGCAGCTATCTCTCAAACATTTTGCATCATTTTTCTACAGTGAAAGGGAATCTTGTCGTCCATTTTTTAAACAGTCTATGGTTCCCACTTGTTTTATTGACTAGTTTATCCTGCGAGCCTTCCATGCTTTTCGTAAAGTACATACTAGTTCATGCAACTATTTTCAATTGGTAAACAGCATGGTTATGCGTATTCACCAGCTGGAACGACACCAAAGAATCATAAAGCAGACCAGCATTAACATTCAGATCACTTATACCCCAAGCATAGTTTCTCATCTTGTCTTTGTATTTGATCTCCACCTCATGCTGCCTGAGTAACAGCCACAAGCGTTTTCCAACACGTCGCTACAGTAAGAAAGCATCTGCCAGGCAGATAAATGTAGATAGAAATGTAAAATGTATCATTTAAATGTCCTGCGGAGTAGAATGTTATACAGAGCGTCTTAAAGCACACCTATCACTCACAGTGACAGCTATACGATTTGCGGTGATAAATAACACGGTGAGACATTAGTCTCTCAGAGGTCCTGTGTCTAATGCAACGGCGAGGCTTTGCTTCGCTTTTCTCCCAATGTTCTCTACTTTCTTCTTCCTCAGAGCACTAAAAGGTCTAACTGTAGGACAAGGTGGGCTGGCACAAGAGGTAAACAACAGGAAAAGACCAGACAGACTATATGATTCAGTCTCGGTAAATTCCCACTCGAAACGCTAAGAGAGGTCACAGATGAAAGCTAATGGACATCTCAACTATTCAGAGCAGCACGCAGATTAGCCCTGAGGTCAAATTAGAAGAGCCAAACCTTTCTCATACAATCAACATTCACAAATGGATGGATTTTAATGCATTAGCTTCCTAGTTCCTCTACCTCCAGTTCAAACAAAGACATCAACTGTGAGCTCTCATCCGACTCACAACTTTATTTAAATACAGCCTGTGCTCTTGTATAGCATTTTTTTATGTATTTGATGTTACATGTAGGAAGTTGTAACTGCCTTATTACATCCTCAACTCAAGCTAATTTGAATGCAGAATCTGAATTGCTCCAGGAGCTGTTGGGTTGGTTGGCACAGTGACGGACTTGGAGTTTGACTTTG